>CM050426.1:32494367-32501867 GCA_027564155.1 Gymnocypris eckloni scoliostomus
TAATAAAGCGTCTTTATTTGGAATTCTTTAGAGAACCCAAAATGGTTCTTCACTGCAGAACCCTTTATTTTTAAGAGTGCATTACCAGAACCAGTCTAGATTCATCATTTCATAGTGGACCCAGCAGAGCTTATATTTAGGCTACTTCGTTTTTTGCAGTGGTTCAGTTCAGCTTTTATCAGAACTGTTCTGACTCAGCAAGTCCAAAAGCCGAGCACATAGTTTAGTGTATTACTTTATAGTCAACATTGGAAGTGGATCAAAACCATTCATCATGGGACTACTTTAATTCACTTGTTTGGTCCACTTTAAATGTTGACTATCAGGTAATATTAATAAACATTTGGAAAATACTATATTTGAACGTGGCAAATATAATAAATGGCAAATTGCACTCAAACAACCTTAACCCAGAAAATTGGCGTTTTCAAGTATTTCTAATTCAATTATTATTAATGCCATTTCATTAAAATGGCATTAATAAATACCAAGCAACTATCAATATTTCTAATTTATGTATTTATACTGTTTTTATTAATGGTAAATCATAATTTATAACCAAATTGTTTTTTCACCAATAATTGATTATTTTAATTCCAATGAAACTAGTGTAAAACCAAACACAATCTGTGATAAAAACACCAATAATATAGTACAGTTGTTTAATATTTAATGCTTTATCGAGAGGATTGCAGTAATTGGTCTTATGTTTCTAATGCTCGTGCATTGGATTGAATGCTTTGGCGTCTCAGAAACGGCGTTTTTACCAAACTCTGTCAGTGTTTGATTTGTTAGCTTGTTATCCGCGTATTAAGCATCTCGTTAAGTTTTATTAAGCACTCAGTGAATCCACGTTATTCGGCTCAGTGAGTTGGGATCAATGCTATTAGCCAGTTCTGTGTGCAAAACTGCTGCTAATTAAATTTCATATGAATGAATCAGTGGGTTAATCTAACGACAGTCTTTTCACAGCCAAAAAATATTAATTGTCCAAGTTAGATCGCAAATATGAGGCGTTTATAAAAACACAAGGCTCACAAGATCCATCTTTTCATTTTTATTTTTTTTCATATATATGTGCACCCTCATAATAATTATAGCCTACTACTAATAATACAAATATGCTGGATAATCTATGCTTAAAATAGAAAACGATTCATTTTTTTTTCCTTGAATAAAACCAAAATATTAACTAAATACAAAATACTAACATTATGAAAAAAATTCTCATACAAAAAACATTCTGCTTCAGTTTATTAACAATGCAATAAAAATGCAACAATAAAAAAACAATACACAAAAAATATGATGACTGAGGAAACTGACTGACATTAATGAAAAAACGGGTTGATGCATTAATTACTCATAAATCAAACCCTATTTGGGGTACTTAAATGTAAAATTAACAATATTTATGAATGAATGAATCAGTGGGTTAATCTTTAAGACAGTCTTTCCTCTGCAGCAATGCTTTGAATTAAAAAATAAAATAAAATTAAATGACTGCCATGCTAATAAAAAAAAAAATCAATGGTTTTCATTAAAATACCATTATAAACCATTCGTTTTTTTCCAGTAATACCATTACAAAATACATTTTTGTCGTGTGTTTTGGGCATTTTTCCATCCCACCAATATAATCAATCACATACCAGTACACACCATTATAGTTTCCATTAAAAACCAATACAATTCCCATTACAACCATTATATTTTCTATTGCGTTTTTTCAGCAGGGTGGCTAACAAAGCCATTTGTTTCGATCCTGAATAAATCAATGTTTTGAATAGGTTTAACTAAATATTAAAACGACTCACTCATAAAGTCCCAGGTCACCATCTAAAGACAACCCTGTTTTCAGTATTAAATACAGATCGTAAAGGGGTCCAAAACTTTTGAATAGGTCGTCAAAACACATCTAACCTTTCTGAATCCGCAGCGAAGCTAAGTAAACAGATAGCCGACACATTTAACAATATTTACAATTACTCATAGGCTATAAATAATTATCATCAAACCAACTTACAAATCAGAGAAAGACTATAGGCCTACATCGTTTTATCGAACTTCTTAAGTAGTGGAGGTAAATGTGTTGGCCTCAGATATACCAATAAATCTGCTTTGATTTTGAGAAAGCTTAAATAACCGTGAGGCATTGACTGGCCCTTTATGCCTGATTGCGCTAATTGCTTTGAAATAGGAGACATTATCTGTAATGATTCCAGCCGCCGAGTCTTTCATCTTCCGCGAGAGCGTCACAATGCTCGCGACGCGTTCTTAAGATCTGTCGGGATCGAGTCGCTTATATCCATCATGTATTGAGTTCGCAGCGTAATGGGACACACATGTTCCCTCGGACCGTCTTTTGATATCCACGGAGCCTTTTAAGTCAGACTCTGCATGAAAAGGGTTAAGACAACGACAAAGGCTCTTTGTCTCGAGTGCATGCCTCCAGACTGGAGTTAAACCAAGCTCTGATGGGGCTTTACAGTCAGTTCAGCCCTCATTTGTTGCTCTTAAAAACTCTGGTAATCACCTTCTCCACGGCACAGCATTGGCCCTAAAGCGCAGTGTTTGGCATTAGTTCCCTACACAAACACAGCCAAGTGTTTACACTAAGAAGATCCGTCCTTTCTCAGGCAGCGGGTGTATGGCAAGCCATTTTAATATTTAATCTATAACCTGTACTAGTATCTATTTTCAAGCTACTAGTACTTATTTATTTGATACTAGTATCTTTTCCATTAAGTACTAGTACTTATTCATTAGATACTAGTACACATGTATTAGATACTAGTACTTATTCATTAGATACTAGTGCTTATTCAATAGATACTACACATGTATTAGATACTAGTACTTATTAATTAGATACTAGTACTTATTCAATAGATACTACACATGTATTAGATACTAGTACACATGTATTAGATACTAGTGCACGTGTATTAGATACTAGTACACATGTATTAGATACGAGTACACATGTATTAGATACGAGTACACATGTATTAGATACTAGTACACATGTATTAGTGCTTATCCATTAGATACTAGTGCTTATCCATTAGATACTAGTGCTTATCCATTAGATACTAGTGCTTATCCATTACTAGTGCTTATCCATTAGATACTAGTGCTTATCCATTACTAGTGCTTATCCATTAGATACTAGTGCTTATCCATTAGATACTAGTGCTTATCCATTAGATACTAGTGCTTATCCATTAGATACTAGTGCTTATCCATTACTAGTGCTTATCCATTACTAGTGCTTATCCATTACTAGTGCTTATTCATTAGATACTAGTGCTTATCCATTACTAGTGCTTATCCATTAGATACTAGTGCTTATCCATTAGATACTAGTACACATGTATTAGATACTAGTGCTTATTCAAAATGTTACTACTAAGATTTTTTATTTTACTAGTACATTTTTTAATTGAACTCTACTTTAGCCATTTGGACTAGTCATAACATAAGAGGAGTAAAAAAGCAGATCTGACTAGTAAGATAAGAATTGTTACTAGTAGTAATTGCAAAATATACTAGTGTCTAATAAATAAGTACTAGTATATAATGAATAAGTACTAGTATCTTATGAATAAGCACTAGTATCTTTACAATAGACACTAGTACTTAAAGAATAAGCACCAGTATCTAATGAATAAGTACTAGTATCTAATGTAAAAGATACTATTATCTAAAAAATAAGTACTAGTAGCATGAAAATATATACTAGTACAGCTTATAAATTAAATATTAAAACGGCTTGCCATAGCGGGTGGGTACCGCGGTAATGCGTGTGCACGCTTGTTGCTTGTTTTTGCCGCGAAGGATCAAACATTCAACTTCAAAGCGCGCCACTCATATCATCTAATGGGCTCCCAAGCATAATTACAGATTTATTCCATTTAAGTGCCGGATGTGAAAATTAAGGAAATGCTAAATTACAGCTTGCGTGTCATTTAAATCAGTTACAACCCAGGCTTTAAGCCTAGCAGTAAACATTCAGGAACTTACACGCTTCACACGGATTTATTATTATTATTAATATTTGTGTTGTGAAGCAGTTAACTCTCCTGTCATCACAATATCTGATCTGCTCTATTACAGCGGGTAGTAAATAGAAATAGAGAGTTTGTAAATGACTTGCGAACGTTTAAGAAACTCCTGCGGAATGTCCTCGCGAGGATTAAATTCCCGCGCTTTGATCCCGCCAAAAACAACATTACCGAGACTAATAATTACCTCGGTAAAACACTAATCACCACTGGCTGGATGTGTTCATTAATTACTGAAGCTGATACGGACACGTGGCGGGGTCATATTTGATTCTTTGCGTGTTGAGGTTAACGCATTTTTAGGGGGAAAAATTAAAGAAAATGTTCAGGAATCAGTTTTTTGACATAAAAAGCCAAAGAATATGTCAAGATAAATGATATATTGTTGTCACGCATAGTAATTGTCACTGCATGACACTTGAAAAGTAGTCTGCATTACAAAACACAGTATCCTTCTTTATTTTGCTTATGCACACACCCAACATACAAACTTCAGGAGAAACTTAAGCCCCGCCCTGCTCTGCTCCGATTGGATGGCGCGCGTGTTATTAGTTTAAACTGCAGAATGTTCGAAGCCTCTCACTGTATACACTAAAAACCAAGTGCAGCTCGTGCATGGCCCCAGTCACCACCATGACGTCTCCTGGGTTTAAAGCTGAACACCATTCCCGAGTGATTGTAGGAGATAACGGAGAGATGCAGACCAGCACCGGCGCAGAGGAACCGAAGATTCTCCCGTTCAGCGTCGAGGCTCTGATGGCCGAACGGAGACCGAGCTCCTCCGCCGGAGCGGCGCATACTCACGCGGACCCGGAGCGGGCCGGTGCTCGTTTGGCGTGCTCGGTGGACGTTCTGAAACTGTCGGAGGAGAGCGCGTGGATGCATCACCTCTCTCCCCGTGAGTTACAGCAATGCACCGGTCGGAGCGGAGCTCGTGAAGCTTTAACGGTTGCATGCATGCGTTGAATCGGTGCGTGCACCGGAGGCACACCGTTTACCAAAACTAACCATAGTTTTATTATAGAAACATTTGAATTCTGAATTGTATGTATGAATATGTCAGTTATGACGATTATGGCAGTTGAGGCTGAATATAGCCTGTGGGGAAAATGTTTTTATGAGTTGTTTAATATTTGTATAAACTATTATTTTAATACAAATATGGTTAATTTGTGGTTTTATTTGTTGTAAAACCTTTTTATAAGAGACTTGGTTTGGCTCACCAGAAACATTGATTAATTATTATAACTAAATTTGCTCATTAATACATATTTAAGTGCACCAATAATGTGATTTATGCCAATAACTTAAGATATTTAAGTGCAATTAAAATCGGCATATTATACTAATTGATATTATGAGCTTATGTGTGACCCTGGCGCACAAAACCAGTCATAATGGTCTTTTTTTATTGAGATTTATGCGTCATCTGAATAAATCATATTTCCATTGATGTATGGTTTGGACAATATTTGAAAATCTGTGCATTAAAATCTAAATATTGATACAATCACTTTTAAATGAAGTTTTTAGCAATGCATATTACTAATCAATAATTAAGTTTTGATATTTACGGTACAAAATATCTTGGAATATGATCTTAATATCTAATGATTTTTGGTAATATAATCATACCAGTGCTATTATAACTGGTTTTGTGCTCCAGGTAAGTCTTGTGTTTATGAATGCAATATCTAATAATTCTCGCATTATGAGGTTGCACGTGACAGTAATAATTTAGCAGAGCTGTGTTTGGTCTCCAGGGCGTCTCGGTCCTCCCGCGTGTCCGCTCAGAAAACACAAGACCAACCGGAAGCCCCGGACCCCGTTCAGCACGGCGCAGCTGCTCGCGCTGGAGCGGAAGTACCGGCAGAAACAGTACCTGTCCATCGCAGAACGGGCCGAGTTCTCCAGCGCGCTGACCCTGAGCGAGACCCAGGTGAAGATCTGGTTCCAGAACCGACGAGCTAAAGCCAAGCGGCTGCAGGAGGCCGAGCTCGAGAAGTTAAAGATGCTTTCTCCCGCCTTCGGGATTTCACTTCCAGTCGGCGCGCGCGTCCCGGCTTCATACACGGGACCGCATCCGTTCCACAGACACTCGGTGAACGTGACTCCGGTGGGACTCTACACACACATGGGATATAGCATGTACCATTTAGCTTAAAGCAGCTCGAGTGCATCTCCATCTTCAGAAATGCTGATATTAACGGACACGGTTTACGCCGGCCCGTGCTTTCACCGACACTTAACGGATACGGAGGAGTCTTGCATTCACCGTGTTTATGATTCAAACCGGCATGGATGAAAAATAAACAAGTCTGACTGTTGTTTAAAATAATTCCGAAATGTAAAATATTGTACATAAAGACCATTGAATATATTTGTTGAATAAATTAATGAAACCTGTCTCGTTGATTGTAAGCATCGAACCAAAATATTTCCTACATGCACTTTAATATTAAAATATAAAACTCATCAGAAATCCATGCAAGGGCATATTAAAGAGTCAATCATATTTTGAGCTGTTTTGTGAAACTGGCATATTAAATATAAAACCACTCACTACATTAATGTGTGGACTCGGATTAATATCTCAGGTGTCTTGCATCAGCACACTTCGCGTGCACGTGGTTATTAATCATAATTCCCCACAGATATAAATCTGTAAAATGCGCCTCTATAAAGACCAGGCCGTGTTTGAGTGTCGTGGTGAAAGACTTGCTCATTATTCATTAGCTGTTACACACACACTCGAAAACAAAAGTCACTTGTTTTTATCATTCAGAATATCACAACGGGAAGTTTGGCGCGTCATCTCTCTCTCTCTCCACAGATCGACTTCAGACGCGTGCATTTCTATAAAACATATAGCACAGTCACTAATTTAACCACACTTTGAATTGGAATTTCCATTCACTTGAAAGAAATTAAACGCGCATGCAATCGGTGCATTAAATACGTTAAAGATCAAGTATATTATGGTATATAATGGTTGTTTTTTCCGGTTTATAGAAGGTTAGGGATTTTTCTTCAACGTTCCGGTCAGTGTTTCCCGTTTCATGTGTCGGTATGCTTCGGTATGTAATTCGATTTAAAATAAAAATGTATAACTGAGCAATGTATTGTTGGCTATTATATACCTGTGCTGCTTATGACTGCTTCTGTGCTCCAGAGACACATAAATATTATTTCCGTCCGAATTTGGCATTTTTTGGCACCCAATATTTATATTAATTCCCCTGGAATATATTACGTCAACTAATTCTATTCCATTCACTGGAATGACACGCAGTGGAAATAAAATACAATAAAGTCTGAAACAAATGCAGCAAAGAAAACAATAATTATGGTTTCAAATCCGCACTGCATTAAAAGACGAGATGTCATAAGTTATAGCACCCCCACACGGTTCATGCAACTTTAAACCATTCGC
>CM050426.1:32506867-32509367 GCA_027564155.1 Gymnocypris eckloni scoliostomus
CTCTCTGCAGTATTCAGTCGGAAGATTCTCAGCCACATACAAGAAATCACGCAGCTTGGAGCTGATGCAGGAGTTCTGCAAGACACCAGAGAATCTCACCGACACACAGAGACCGTGTTCTCCAATCATATCCATAATCCATCAGCCAAATATCATCTCTCACACACACACACACACACACGCACAGATTCACACACACACACACACACACACACACACACACACACACACACACACACGCACGCACGCACGCACATGCAGATTCACACACACACACACACACACACACACACACACACACATACACACACACACACACACACACACACACTCTCTCTCACACACACACACACACACACACACGCACACACACATGCGCACACACACACACACACACAAACCCGCACGCACGCACGCACGCACAAACACACACACACACACACGCGCGCTCACACACACACACGCGCACACACACACACAAATAAATTACATCAATTTTAGATAACTTTTTTATCTTGTTTTAAACTTACCATCAAATGTAACACATTGATATAAAAAAGTAAAGAGTATATATTCTTTTTTATATTAACATCATAAAATGCATTAAACATTACATTAAACTGGGTTTAATGTAAGAAATGCAGTGAGTTGATAAAATATATATATATAATTAGGTAGAATTAATAAATGATGAATAATTTACTGCCACTGTGTGAATAATATGAAATCATGTAATCCATAACAAGTCACTGCAATCTAATTATGAGCATGTTCAAATGTAATATGCTCTAATTACATGTTTGTGATCTGATTATGTAACCCAGATCACATGTAATCGAGGTTAGTTATTGATTCTCAGAAATGCTCACTCACGTGCACGTCTAGAAACATCTTCGGCAGAAACCCAGCGCATGTTTTCTGCAAGAATTAAAGTTTCATGTTTATACACGACTATAACATAATCATAGTGTGCAAGATGTCTGTTAAAGATCGCTCGATCTGCTAGACAGTGTGTGACATACTTTCTCAATCATAAACATCTTAAAGACATCTTATATACGTCTGTTTGACATCTGATGGGGACCGTCCTATAGATGTACTGCAGACGTCAGATAGACGTCTCTGTCTGTGATGCAACGCGTAATAATAGCATACACTCTCTTACCGTGCGACTATATTGATGTATTTTGTCCAGATTGCTCATGATTTCTTTGCTGAGCTCCAGAGCGCGCGAGTAACAGGTCGGCGGCGCGCAGCTCGTGAACCAGATCAAACCTGAAAGAAGAAAGAAGAAAGACACGAGTCTCTGCGCGCTCATGTCTGCGTCTGCTCCAAAAACAGCTGTTCTGTGCGACGAGGAGGAGAATCTGTGCCTATAAACGCGCGCGCACGTGTGACGTCACTCACCGTCCCTCTGCGCGTGCACGGAGAGTGAACAGATATTTGGAGAGTATAAAAAGTGTGATTGTAATGTGTTATAAATTCGGCTATTACCTAGTTAACAAGAATATCTGTTCTAAGAATGTTCCTATTGAGTTATTAAAATGTTGCTTCTGAATGTGTAAATGTTTCAAAAACGCGTTCTCTGGTTAAGGGAGCGTTACATTGTATCGTTGTGCAAGCGACGGGAACGTTACTTTCGAATCTTCTGAACGTTCTAAAGTAACAGCCTCCATCAGCAAACAGCGCTCGCGATGAGCAGCGAACTCTGAACAGTGGCACGAGCTCCAGAAGCGCTCGACTCTACACAGAACGAGCGAGTTTCAGGAAACCAGCGGAATATAATGCTTGTGTTTCTGGGAGTTTGAAGAGCAGATGTCGCCCTCTCGCGGTCACAGCATTTATAATGGCTTCCCACTCAAACATTACAAATCATCAACGTTTAACCTTTCAAACGGTGGTTTTCTGTAGTGTGTTCTTTAGGAGAATTACCAGTAGAGACCAACACCATCACAGTTTCCATTAAAACCTGTAACACATTCTGTGGGGGTTTCTATTGTTAGTTTGTTTAGCAGGGGTGCATCATAACGTGTGTTTACTGTCAGTCTCACTGCATCACTTCAACAGTGACATCCCAGAAGACTACTCATGACATCTGTTACTCACCCACTGACACACACACACACACACACACACTCTCTCTCTCTCTCTCTCTCTCTCTGTCACACACACACACTCTCTCTCTGTCACACACACACGTACACACACACACACACACGCACGCACGCACACACACGCACACAGTCTCTCTGTCTCACACACACACACACACACACACTCTCTCTCTGTCTCTCACACACACACACACACTCTCTCTGTCACACACACACACAGCACACACACACACACACACACAGTCTCTCTCTCTCACACACGCACACACACAGTCTCTCTCTCACACACACACACACACAACCAAATATTGAGAAAATCATCTTTAAAGTAGTACAGATGAAGTTCTTAGCAATGCATATTAATAATCAATAATTAAGTTTTGATA
>CM050426.1:32514367-32516867 GCA_027564155.1 Gymnocypris eckloni scoliostomus
TTAAGAAGTCTGTCCAAGTAGTAATCGCTGCATCTCAGTCCGTCTGATTTAAGAAGAAACATATTTTGCTTGTTAGAAACAAGCCGCACTCGCCATCTTTATATTCACTTCACTTTTGCTATTTAACCAGAGGCGAATGAGCCACGAGACAGGCACTGCGGTCACGTGTGGTGTTTGTCAACGCGCCTTTGGAGAGAAGTGAAAGTGACAGCTCGGCTAGGATCGGAGTATCGATACTTCGGAAAATTAGTATTGGTACCGTTCAGATATTTCAGTATCGATACTTATCGAAATATCAATATTTTTGACAACACTACTACACACATTCAGACTCAGGTTAAGAAAGCCAGGCAAAGACTGTACCATCTGCGACAGCTGAGGAAATTCAGGGTCTCACCATCTATCCTGAAAACTTTCTATTCAGGGGCCATAGAAAGTGTACTGACTCAGTGCATCTCAGTGTGGTATGGTAATGCCACAAACCAGGACTGCAAAGCTCTACAGAGAGTCGTGCGCTTAGCTGAACGCATCTCAGGGTCTGCTCTCCCCTCTCTGCAGGCCATCTACATCAAACGCTGTAAAAGCAGAGCTGCTAAAATCATCAAAGACTCAACTCACCCCGGTAACCATCATTTCTGTTTACTGCCATCTGGCAAGCGCTTCAGGAGCATGATGGCAAAAACTGAGAGACTGAGGATGAGCTTCTTCCCTCAGGGCCCTTAACACAAACCCAGTCTCATAAATACTTACAAGACTCATTATTAACTGTAAAACATTCATATTCTCATCATCCGTATTGCTGCTATGTGCACATACCCGGTACAACCTGTTTGCACATCCCTCTGTTCATATTACTATATACACACACAATCAAACCTCTACAAATGATTCAGAATGCAGCGGCACGACTGGTCTTCAACGAACCCAAAAGAGCCCATGTTTCACCTCTCTTTGTCTCTTTGCACTGGCTACCAGTTGCAGCTCGCATCCAGTTCAAGACACTGATGCATACATATAAAACAACCACAGGCTCAGCACCCACCTACTTCCACTCACTATTACAAATCTACATCCCCTCCAGAAGCCTGAGATCTGCTAGTGAGCGACGCCTCGTGGTACCATCACAGAGAGGCTCAAAATCACTCTCCAGAACATTCTCGTTCACCGTTCCTGGCCGGTGGAATGATCTTCCCACCCCCATCCGGAATACTGGATCCATGTCAACCTTCAAGCAACAACTGAAAACTCATCTCTTTCAACTCGACTACATAAAAAAATAAAATAAAAACAAATTCACTTTTTTTCAAAATCTTCATCTTTCTCTATCTTTCTCTCCTTCCCTTGCTAGCTTGTACTTATTTGAACAATGCCTGAGACTTGGTGTTATTGGCACTTCCTCTGTCTGTTTGCCTCTTCAAGATTAATCGCTTTATGTACTCCCAATTGTAAGTCGCTTTGGATAAAAGCGTCTGCTAAATGACTAAATGTAAATGTAAATGTACTATTTATTAAGTCCCAGTATACTGTTTTAGCACATCTTATTTGTTTAGCACTTTTTATTCTATTGCACATTTTACTCTTTATTTCTCTTTTTTACCTATATATATGCTCTTGTGTTGTGTTACTTTTATATAATTTGTATTTTTATTCTTTTGCACTGTCCACTGAGCGGACCTGATTTGATTTACATTTCACTTCTGATTATACCCTGTATAATTTATTATGTGATGAAAAAACAAACCTTGAACCTTGACTGAGTGTGTATGAGCGTGCGTGTGAGCGTGCGTGTGTGCGACTGAGTGTGTGAGACTGTGAGTGTGTGAGACTGTGAGTGTGTGTGACTGTGAGTGTGTGTGACTGTGAGTGTGTGCTCACCAGGCGGTGTGTGTTGACGATGTGTGTGACTGAATGTCTGTGTGTCTGAGTGTGTGTGTGTGTGTGTGTGCGCTCACCAGGTGGTGTGTGTGAGTGGTGAGTGCCTCACCAGGCGGTGTGTGTTGACGATGTGTGTGAGTGTGTGTCCGAGTGTGTGTGTGTGTGTGTGTGTGCTCACCAGGCGGTGTGTGTGAGTGTGTGTGTGTGAGTGTGTGTCTGACTGAGTGTGTGTGTGTGTGTGTGCTCACCAGGCGGTGTGTGTTGATGATGTGTGTGAGGTCAGCGTGGAGTATCTCTGGTCTGAGGAGTGTTTGTAGTTGCAGCAGGGCTGTGTGTGTCTCTGTCACTTTAGTTTTCTTCTCCACATGTTCCCACTGCAGCGACACCACAAACACAGCCACACACTCCTGACACACACGCAGCTTCTGCTCCTGAAACACACATGCCTCGTGCCATGCCTCACACACACACACACACACACACGTTTCACTCTTGCTCCGAGTGTGTGCTGGTCATGTGATCGGTGTGTCGTCGGCTCTCACCCGCTGTGGCGCGTTGCTCTGTGTGTCGCTCTGCTGCAGCCGCTCCTGCAGACGCCCCTGGAAACACTGCAGCTCTGTGACCT
>CM050426.1:32521867-32534367 GCA_027564155.1 Gymnocypris eckloni scoliostomus
ATGCCTTTATACTCTCTCTCACACACACTCTCACTTACACACACACACACACACGCCAACACACACGACACCTGCAGACTGACAGAGACATGCCTTTATACTTCTCTCACTCACACACACACTCACACACACACACACACACACACACACACACTGCAGACTGACAGAGACATGCCTTTATACTCTCTCTCACTCACACAAACACACCCTCTCACACAAGCACACCCTCTCACACACACACAAGCACACCCTCTCACACACACACAAGCACACCCTCTCACACCCTCTCACAGACACACACACACACGCACACCCTCTCACACACGCACACACACACACATGCGCACCCTCTCACACACACCACACACACACACACCTGTCAAGTGCTTGAATCATGTTTTGTGGATCCTCCAACATCACGATATCCACAAACTTATCCTCAAACGCTGCCTCCTCATTGGCTGCCGCAGTGATGTCACACTCAAATGGCCCCGCCTCTTCATTGATGCTGCTTCTCTAGAAATGAAGAAACAACAGAGTCATTCACAGCTGCGCTGCATCCATGCCTGTGCTGCTGGGGCTGATCTCTCACTCTCACTCTCTCTCATACACACACACACACACACACACTCAGTGCTGAGACGGGAATTAACTGACCGTGTGTGGAGCGCAGTTGCGCAGTCGTCTGCGCCGCAGGAAGTTCACACTGACCACACCCAGAGACACCAGCAGGAGCGTCAGGAGAAACGAGACCACAAACCCCACGAGAAGAAGAGAGCGATCCACACCAGCCTGCCACACACACACACACACACACAGAACACAAACACACACACACACCAGCAGCTGGATACATGAGAGTGTGCGCCTGCGTGTGTGTGGGTCTGTGTTTGTTTACCTGTTCAGTTGTATTTATCCTCACAGTGAAATTGGCGATCACTGGACCAAATAGATGAATGTCATTCTGAAATACAATTGATCAGATTCATCATATTATTTTCCAGAAACAAAACAACATTGACATGATCAACAAGGTCCAAGTCATCACACACACACACACAGACACATAGACACACACACACACACACATCCCAGCATGCACAGCGAGGGACAGATGTGTATACCTGAGTGGCGTTGGAGAAGGTCAGATACGCTGGGAGATTGAGAATCTGGTCTCGGTTTACTTTCACGCTCATCCTGTACACAACCACATACTGAGAACCAGCTACACACACACACACACGCACACATGCGCACACACACACGCACACGCACACACACACGCACACACACACACACAGTGAGTATAGTTTGTTTTCTACATTGTGTGTGTGTGTTGTCTGTCTATATTTAAGTCTATGATGTGTTCATGTACACAGTAAGATAAATGTGTGTGTGTGTGCACTGTAAACAAATGTATGATTGCAATTGAACTCTACACTTCTAAACATGTTACATGAACACACTTCTGAATGTGTAGTTATCCTGGTGTTTGACCCACACGGTCTTCATTGGTTTAAAGTGTAGAGGTGGATCTGTGCGTGTGTGTTGGTACCGCGCAGTGAGTCGGCGCTGAAGGTCTGGAAGCCTCTTTCCTGGACGCTGCTGTTGGTCTGCAGCAGAGTGACCCCCGACACAGAGTCACGGATGCAGAGCTGCGACAGATCACCCCCCTGCTGCGGATTACTGACCTGCAGACGCACCTGCACCTGCGCAGACACACTGCCCCCCGACTCCACCTGCAACACACACACACACACATTTACACACTCCCCCCGACTCCACCTGCAACACACACACACACACACTCATATAAACCAGCACACACACACACACACACACACATTTACACACTGCCCCCGACTCCACCTGCAACACACACACACACACACACACACACACATTTACACACTCCCCCCGACTCCACCTGCAACACACACACACACACACACACACACTCATATAAACCAGCACACACACGCACACACACATTTACACACTGCCCCCGACTCCACCTGCAACACACACACACACACACACATATACATAAACCACACACACATATACATAAACCAGCGCGCACACACACATTTACACACTCACACACCAGCACACACTCACAGCAGTCGGTGAACAGGACACACACACACTCATATACATAAACTAGCACACACTTACTCACCACACACACACACACACACATACAAAAACCAGCACACACTCACTCACTCAATCACTCACACACACACACACACACACACACACACACAGCAGTCGGTGAACACGCGGACACACACACTCATATACATAAACTAGCACACACACACACACACACAATCATATACAAATCCAGCACTCAATCACTCACACACACACACACACACACACACACACACACACACACACAATCATATACAAATCCAGCACTCAATCACTCACACACACACACACACACACACACACTCACACTCACAGCAGTCGGTGAACACGGTGACACACACACCCACTCACAGGTACAGCAATCGGTGAACACGGACACACACACTCACACACACCTGAGCACACTTGTGGAAGGACACTCCAAACGCTGAAGGCTCGGTCTCTCTCTGAATGAAACACATCAGATCAGATCAGACTGAGATCAGCCGCCACAACAGAGACCTGACAGCTGAATGATTGACAGATATCAGCGCAGCTCTTACCCGCTGTGAGGCGTGTCTGGTGCGTCTCTGACCCGCCCACTGACCAAATAAGGTGTAGGGGGCGTGGCCTGAAACGACGTCCTCTGCGTACTGCAGTGAAGAACTGATTCCTCGCCTCATCTCTGAAGAAGAAAAAACAATACAACAAACTACTGTCTGTTCTTTATTACCCCCCCAAAAAAAACACAAAAAAACAACAACTAACAGATGAGAAATTGAAATCAGAAACCTTTCCTGCGCTGCAGTTCCTCCTGATGATCGATGGATAATGCTGCATTAATAAACATAATCACAAAACACCCCCCGCTCCACACAAACATCTCCACGCGCAGGAGATATAATCACAAACCGACGCATTTAACGCTCTCACCGCGACGATTAATAAAGGCACCACCTGAACGACTCATTAGATTCATGTTGTCTTCCTCGGGCTTAATGTCACCAGCAGCACTGCTCTTCAACGCTGCAGACGTGTACGTAAATCTCTCGTGAGTTACCGGGAACCAAAGGCGCATTTCTCCGTTAGTTTTTCCATTTCCGTTTTGCACAACTTTTCCAAAGTATGGGAACTGCATGAAGCTCCGCCTCCGCGCGCCTCCGATTGGCTGAATGAGCAACATTCCTCAGGCGATGCCGCGCTTCGATTGGCTGCAAACTCTGCCAATCAAAAGTAACAGTTCAGCGGACATTAGTAAGAGGCAGCGTTATTTTGTATCGCGCTCGTTGAAGTTTGTCAACCGCTATAAAACATCAAAGAAGAAGAAAGCATGCTTTACGCGCGTTAGAGATGCGTTTTAACGCCTCGCGGGACTCGTGCACGGAAAGTGTGCTGATTGAGGCGGCTCCGCCGTGGGGTCCGGTAACGGGTGCCGCGGTGTCCGGTGCGAGTCTCGCGCTGATCGCAGCCGCACTGCTCTTCCTGTGCCACCGGAAACAGCTGTTCAGCGTCGCCGCGCCGGTGAGAAACGCTGCCGTTATACTTCTAGGCTCTGGATGACTGTGAAGAATACGTTAATAACCCCGTTCTAGTGTGATTCGTGGAGCTGTACACCTCACCTGTTCAGCGCTGTATAAACGAGCTCATATCATAGACAGACCTCTACTGATTTCATAGACATATCATTATTGTGACTACAGACTAAACCTTAAAATAAACTTCACCAAAGGGCAGTTGTGCTCTGTCCATCAGGGGTATGCTGTTAGCTGGTGATGGTGAGAGTGTTGTTGTGTCTGAAGGTGTGTGAAGGTCTGCGGAGGCGTCTGGAGGAGTGTGAGGAGAGCGACGGTGGCCGCAGAAGATCATCAGCAGAGACCGAGCCTGTACGTACCACTAACACCTCCTTCAGTCCATCTACACCCCGTCTACACCCCATCTACACCCCGTCTTCACTCCATCTGCACACCGTCTACACCCCGTCTTCACCCCATCTTCACTCCGTCTACACCCCATCTTCACCCCGTCTACACCCCGTCTACACCCCATCTACACCCCGTCTACACTCCATCTGCACACCGTCTACACCCCGTCTTCACTCCATCTGCACACCGTCTACACCCCGTCTTCACTCCATCTGCACCCCGTCTTCACTCCATCTGCACTCTGTCTACACCCCATCTCCATCTACACCCCATCTACACTCCATCTACACCCCGTCTACACCCTGTCTGTCTACACCCCATCTACACCCCGCCTTCACCCATCTGCACACCGCTCACACCCCCTCACACCCATCTGCCATCTCACACCCCATCTACACCCCTGCCTTCACTCCATCTGCACCCCGTCTTCACTCCATCTGCACTCTGTCTACACCCCATCTCCATCTACACCCCATCTGCACCCCATCTACACTCCGTCTACACTCCATCTGCACACCGTCTACACCCCGTCTTCACTCCATCTGCACACCGTCTACACCCCATCTCCGTCTACACCCCGTCTACACTCGGTGATGTTCACGAGGACATGTCTAAAAACGAACTGGAAGTCATGTGTAGCCCAGCCTGGACCTGTTTCAAGACCATTTCAAATATACATACACAACGGGATATACATGCGTTTATAATTTGAGAAATCCTTGTACGTAGTCTGTTTATGTACAGCTTGATTGAGAGAAATCATCTCTTTCTTCTGTTCTGGACGTCAGTCGGTGGTGAACAGCGATGTGGCGGCGTTTGCTCTGAAGGCGAGGGTGGTGTATCCCATCAACCAGAGATTCAGAGTGAGTCCTGATCTGCGCTCAGTCAGAGCTTCAGTCCCGGCTCCATATTAATGTGTGTTTGATGAATGTTAGCCGCTAGCAGACGGAGCCTCCAACCCTTCCCTGAATGAGCCACCCAAGCGCCAGGCCCCGCCCAGCCAAGACTCCGCCTCCTCGCTGGCTGATGATTGGCCGAGCCGAGAGAGGGACGACGACGATGATGATGATGATGATGAAAGCAGTCAGTTTATCTCCTGCGGCCCTTCATCCAAAACACACTCCAGTCACGTGTTCAGGAAAGTCCAGCACTACCCACAAACCCCGGGTCACTCACGGTTAGAAACACACACACACACACACACACACACACACACACACACACACACACACACTCATAGTCTCACTCACTCACTCACACACACTCACACTCATAGTCACACACACACACACACACACACACAATCTCAGTCTCTCTCTCACACACACACACACTCTCTCTCACACACACACACACACACGACATTTGATTGGCTCTAAATCAGAGTTACAGGGAAGAAACAATGCTTATGCTTTTACTGTGAATTTACCTGCTTTCTGTCAAAAAAAAAAAAAAGTGCTCTTATTAATGTCACTTACATTTATTTATTTTGCATATGCTTTTATCTAAAGCCACTTACAAATGACGAATACGACAAGCGATTCATGTCGAGGAGAAACTCTGAAACGCACAAACGGAGAATCAGAGAGATTTAAGATGTAGTGAAAGCATAGTAGATTCTCTCACAGCTATGAACAAGTGTGTGTTTGCAGGCGAGTGTGCTGTGTGTGACTCTACAAGATCTGCAGCTGCACACATCACAACTACAGCAGCAGAAGTACAGGGTAACACACATCAGCACACAGCTGTCTGTGCATTATATACTGCTGGAAGGTTCATGACCGCTGCTCTCTGGATCTGCTGCAGGTGTTCCTGCAGGTGCTGCGAGTGTTGTTAGGTGACCGAGAGCATGCAGACGTCATCCACGAGCAGCAGCGGCAGGTGAGAGCGGCACGTGACCGTAAAGCTTCGGCTCAGTCGCTTTACTGAACGAGTGCTCTGTCCTGCAGGAGGCGGAGCTGCTAGTGAGGGGCGTGTCTGTGGATGAGGGGGCGGAGCCAGGTGCAGTCATGTGTTCGATCGAGGAGGTGGAGAAAATGGGCCGGGAGCAGCTGGAGCGCTCGCTGCAGACGGTAACCGTACAAAACACCGGCTGTGTTCAGCTCACACTGAAAGAATAGTGCATGGAATAATGCGTGTGTGTGTGTGTGTGTCTCTCTCTCTCTGTGTGTGTGTGTGTGTCTCTGTGTGTCTCTCTCTCTCTGTGTGTGTGTGTCTCTGTGTGTGTCTCTCTCTCTCTGTGTGTGTGTCTCTCTCTCTGTGTGTGTGTGTGTCTCTGTGTGTGTGTGTGTCTCTCTCTCTCTGTGTGTGTGTGTGTGTGTGTGTGTGTGTGTGTGTGTGTGTCTCTGTGTGTGTGTCTCTCTCTCTCTCTCTGTGTGTGTCTCTCTCTCTCTCTGTGTGTGTCTCTCTCTCTCTCTCTGTGTGTGTCTCTCTCTCTGTGTGTGTGTCTCTCTCTCTCTCTCTCTGTGTGTGTGTCTCTCTCTCTCTCTCTGTGTGTCTCCGCAGGCGCTGAGTTTCGCCAAGCAGTTGGAGCGGCTCGGTCAGACTCTTAACCGCAGGTTCTCCGGTGGCGTCTCGGAGGAAGTGATGCGTGGCGTGATGGGCTGCCTGCGGCTGATGGAGGGCGCTCTCTCTGAGGTGCAGGCGTCTGTTCTGAAGGTGAGGATCCCGTGCTGCAGTCGTCACGCTCAGACTCTAACTAACGCCGCTGTTTGACAGATGCTGCTGCAGCGCTTCGAGTGCTGGCTGGAGGTGAGCCACGGCCTGCGAGAGAAGACTGTGCTCCTGAGACGGGAGGCGGAGCTTATGCTGAACATCACTGGCCAATCAGTGCGTGAGCTGAGAGCTGACAGACAGCAGGAGATACAGAGTTTCAGTGACCTGGAGACTGCAGTGAATGAAGCGCTGGAGCAGAGCATTGATGGTAACGACTCCTGACCAACACCACAGCTGTGCTCCCAAACCCCTTATTACATCTGTGTGTGTGCGTGTGCGTGTGTGTGCGCGAGCACGTGGGCGTGTGTGTGCGCGTGTGTGTGTGTGTGTGCGCGTGTGTGTGTGTGTTTGCGTGTGTGTAGAAATAAGATGTCAGACTGAGGAGCTCGCACTGGATCGCTGTCAGAAGGCCTGTTTGAGGAGGAGGAGGATGATGAAGGCTCAGAGCTCTGAGTGGAGTCGTGTGTCAGACTCTCAGACGGACGCTCATCTCATGATGAAGGTGAGAAACGGCCTGGACTCATCTGCTGGAGCTCTGTCTGTCCGTCTCACTGTCTGTCCGTCCATCCGTCTCTCTGTCCGTCTGTCTGCGCAGGAGTTTGTGGAGCTGCAGATGAGACACTGGCATCAGAGGCGAGACTTTGAGCTGCAGCAGGACACAAGAATAACTGACGCTCTGTGTAACCTCTGGATGGTCAGTTTGTGTGTGTAACGTGACATATGTATCAGTAGTGTGTGTGTTTGTGTGTGTAATGTGTATCAGCAGTGTGTGTGTTTATTGTCTCACAGAGCTTGTGTAGTAATTGCAGCAGATGCATCGCTGATTTGTGCTCAGAGTTTGTCCTGAGCAGCTTCACTGCAGGCTCCGCCCCCTCTGCAGGCCAGGGCCAATCTGTGCTGCAGAGCATGAAGCTCACTGTGACCAATCAGATGCAGCGAGAGGAAAGAGATGCCCACACACACCTGCACATGCTCAGAGAGCAGCTGCAGCAATGCAGACAGGTGACGCAGTCACATGCAGTATCCTGACAAGCATTATGGGATGTGTTGACTAGCATTATGGGATGTGTTGACAAGCATTATGGGATGTGTTGACTAGCATTATGGGATGTGTTGACTAACATTATGGGATGTGTTGACTAGCATTATGGGATGTTTTGATGAGCATTATGGGATGCCTCAGGTGTGGACCGAGGACGAGGCTTTGACTCGCGTGTGTCTGGATCACTTTGGAGAGCAGCAGCTTGAGGTCGTCACGGTGACGGTTTCCAGGTGTTCAGATATGCAGATGAGGTGAGTCCACGATGGACCGGTTAAGCCGTTCATTGATTGTTTGATCAGTGGATCGATTGACTGATGGCTTTGATTGGCTGCAGTTGTGCTCTAATTGAAGAGCAGCAGCGTCTTCTGATTCTGGAGTTTCAGAGAATTTTAGCAGCTCGATGTTTTTACCTGCGATCTGTGAGAGAGATGAAGCTGAATCAACTGACCGTACAGACAGATACACAGGTATACACACACACACTCATACACGATAACACACACACACACACACACACACACTTATACACTATAACACACACACACACACACTCATACACGATAACACACACACACACACACACACACACACACACACACACACTTATACACTATAACACATACACACACTCATAGATGATCACACACACACACACACACACTCATATACATAATACACACACACACACACACACACACACACACACACATACATGCGCACACACACACACACACACACTCATACACTATAACACACACACACTTATACACTATAACACACACTCATAGATGATACACACACACACACACTCATACACGATAACACACACACACACACACACTCATAGATGATAACACTCATACATGGACACACACACACACACACACACTCATACATGGACACACACACACACACACTCATACACGGGACACACACACACACACACATACACTCTAACACACACACTCATACACGGTAACACACTCATACACGGTAACACACACACACTCATACACGATAACACACACACTCATACACGGACACACACACACACACACACACACACACATATACACACACACACACACATGGTAATACACACACATACGGTAACACACACACACACACACACTATACACTAACACACACACACGGTAACACACACACACACTCATACACGGTAACACACACACACACTCATACACGGTAACACACACACACACACTCATACACGGTAATAACACACACACACACACTCATACACGGTAACACACACACACACACTCATACACGGTAACACACACACACACACACACACTCATACACGGTAACACACACACACATACACGGTAACACACACACTCATACACGGTAACACACACACTCATACACGATAACACACACACACTCATACACGGTAACACATACACGGTAACACACACAGACTCAGGTTCAACTCTCTGTTGTCTCCAGGACTCCTGTGTTGCCATGGAAACCGTCTCGCCTGACGCTGCTGTGATTGGTCAGAATCTTCTGCACGAGCAGCTGTCGGAGCTGGAAGCCGCTGCTGATGTGCTCCAGGGACACGCCCACCTCCTGATTGGCCACGCCCTCTCCCGTGCGGTGCACCTGCAGATGGGCGGAGCTTGTGCTAGAGACCGAGGGGTGAAGGTCAGTACAGCCAAAACACCCCCGAGTCACTTCACTCGGCAGGCGTAGCTGCTCTCTCTTTGAATGCAGAAGCATCGAATTCTCCAAAACGTGTCTGAAGTGAGTTTGAATGTCATACTGCGTGGCATTTATAGCCATACTGAAAGCAACTACAGTTTACCTCAGATCTTGAAAATAAATAAAAGCAAACTCACTACGAGTGTACTCCATAACAAAGATGGCATCAGTCACTAGTAATGTTAAAAAGGTTTATTATTCATGAATTAGATTATAAAGGTATCAACTGGTCACGAGTGCAGTGTGCTTCCAGAGAGGCTCCGCCCACACACGCTTCTGATTGGCTGTGATGTTTGATTGATTCTGTCATGTCACGTTTATCACATCACGTGGCTCTGAAGGTAGTGATGCTGATCACAGGAGGATCAGTGAATGTCAAACACTGAATGATGAGTGTGTGATTGTCTGTGTGCAGGAGCGGCTGATCGACGGCGTGTGTGAGAGCGTCTATGTGACCCGCGACTCCGTGTCGTCTCTCGTCCGTGAACATCAGTCTCGGATCCGAAGCGCGAGCCTCACGCCGCGCCGCAGCGCCGCTGGTATGCTGACACCATAGAAAACAACATAAACTCCATCAGTACTGGATTTATCCATTCTGTGTGTGTGTGTGTGTGTGTCTGTCTGTCTGTCTGTCTGTGACTGTCTCTGGGTGTCTGTCTGTCTGTCTGTGTGTGTGTGTGTGTGTGTGTCTGTGCGTGTGTGTCTGTCTGTGTGTGTTTATGTGTGTGTGTGTGTGTGTGTGTGTCTGTCTGTCTGTGTATGTGTCTGTGTGTGTGTGTGTGTGTGTGTGTGTGTGTGTGTGTGTATGCGTCTGTGTGTGTGTGAGATTAGTTTATACAGACGCACAGACCGAGA
This sequence comes from Gymnocypris eckloni scoliostomus, assembly GCA_027564155.1. Taxonomy (NCBI): domain Eukaryota; kingdom Metazoa; phylum Chordata; class Actinopteri; order Cypriniformes; family Cyprinidae; genus Gymnocypris; species Gymnocypris eckloni. The sequence goes on from CM050426.1 coordinate 32,532,269, forward strand.
GAGACGTCTGCACTAGAGCTCTACATAAAGACCTCACCGACTGGGCCAGAAAACCCACATCTGCTGAATTACATCACAGGTACACACACACACACACACACACACACACAAGTTGTAAATGAGTAGCTATGGACATTAATTACAATGACTGCAGACACTCGTGTGTGTTTAGGGTTGTTGAGCAGAAGAGGACATGTGTGACGGAGTATAAACCGGATCATCACGGTCCAGCGCCAACAAACCTCTACAGACAGATCCGAGTATGTGCTCAAACACGTCTGTTTGTCTTTGTCTGTCCGTCAAGTCACTGTTATTTATTATTTTAGAAGTGTATTAGTGTGTTAAGTGAACGCCAGGTTAAAGAGATGGGTGTTTAATCTAGAGTTAAACTGACAGAGTGTGTCTCCTGAACAGTGTTGGGTAGATTGTTCCAGAGTTTGGGAGATAAATAGGAAAAGGATCAGTTGATTTTGATATTCTAGGTATTATCAAACGGCCAGAGTTTTGAGATCGTAGCGGACGTGGAGGACTATAATGGGAAAAGAGTTCACTCAAGTACTGAGGAGCTAAGCCATTCAGGGCTTTATAAGTAATTAACAGGATTTTAAAATCTATACGATGTTTAATAGGGAGCCAGTGCAGTGTGGACAGAACCGGACTAATGTGGTCATGTTCCTGGTTCTAGTAAGAACTCTCGCTGCTGTGTTTTGGACCATCTGTAGTTTGTTTATTAAGCGTGCAGAACAACCACCCAATATAGCATTACAATAATCTAACCTTGAGGTCATAAACGCATTAATTAACATTTCTTCATTTGATATTGAGAGCATAGGTGTCAGTTTACGTGAGAAACGTGTCTGTCAAAGGAGAGATTGCTATCAAATAGCACACCTGGTTCCTGACTGATGATGAAGAATCGAGAGAGCAGCCGTCGAGTGTTAGACCGTGTTATAGGTTATTACTTGTGTGGTTTTTAGGTCTGATAATTAACACCTCTGTTTTTTTCAGAATTTAGTAGTAAGAAATTACTCGTCATCCAGTTTTTTATATCGACTATGCATTACGTTAGTTTCTCAATTTGGTGTGTTTCACCGGGCCGTGAAGAAATATAGAGCTGAGTATCATCAGCATAACAGTGAAAGATAACCCCATGTGTCCTGATGATATTTCCATACACACACACGCACACACACACAGCGACACACACACATGATATCTCCCAAGGGTGACATGTAAAGCGTGAAATATAACGGCCCTAGTACTCAGCCTTGAGGTACTCCACACTGCACTTGTGATATGATACCTCTTCATTCACTGCTATGAATTGATGGCGGTCCGATAAGCACGATTTGAACTGTGCGTGTACGTGTGTGTGTGTGTGTGCGTGCGTACATGTGTGTGCAGGATGAAGAGGAGGCTTTCATGCGTCGTCTGGCGTCTCTAGCTCGAGTGTCTCTCAGCAGCGTGAGCAAGGATGATTTCTCAGATCAGAAACACACATCTGAATAACTGATGATCGTCTGTGAAGAGCGTGTCGGGTACCGAAGGCCTTGCTTTGGACGTCTTGTGTCTTTCATTCGCACAGAAAGCAGCTGAACATCACATCAGGAATGAAGGATCTGCTCCGGAGGATCTTGCACTTGATTACTCGTTATTCACTTCGTTCATTAAGAGCACAAATCCCCAAAACATCTCAATCATTAAAGAGAATAAGTGCCTTGTTTCATGGTGTTAGCTGCACAGATTTTAAATTAAAATCTGTTAATTACATCCTTTCACAACGATCTTTATACCTCTGGTTTAAGATGAATCATTGTACTTTGTTTTTATAATAAAGGAAAACATCAGCCGTCCAAAGCTGTGTATGTAGTTGAGCAGTGTTCATTTGTGAAACTGATGATTTCTTACTGTCGGAGATGATGAGAAACGCCTGGATGTTGATCTTTCTTCTTTTATGGTAGGGATAATGAAATAAAACACTTTAAACCTTTCTAAGTTACCACAAATGTAATATGTATATATATATTTTTTCCAGTTTTTAATTTTACAGAAGATAAATAACAGACAGTGCGATTTATATATATTATGATTTATGTATA
>CM050426.1:32544367-32561867 GCA_027564155.1 Gymnocypris eckloni scoliostomus
TTGGGGCCGTAGACCTGCTCCAGGTGTCTCATCTGCTGGTACAGCATGCGGATCCTGTCGATCTCATACAGCTGCGGGGGGGAGAGAGTGCAGTCAGAGTTTATACAGGTGATGAGGGCTGTAAGGGATCTGTGAGGGTTGGTCTTACGCCCTCGGTGTGTCCGATGCTGCTGTAGTATCTGTAGTACGCCTGGAAGTCTGGACTTTGCCTGTGCCAGCGTGGATCAGCGCTGCGTCTCGGCCGAGAACTGGACAGGAATTCATTCGCCTTGCTGGAGTCGATACTGACTGAAGCAGCATCTAACACACACACACACACACACACACACACAGACAGACACACACACACACACACACACACACACACACACACAGACAGACACACACACAGACAGACAGACACACACACACAGACACACACACACAGAGACACACACACACACACACACACACACACACAAACAGACACACACACAGACACACACACACACACACACACACACACACAGACAGACACACACAGAGACACACACACAGATACATTTTTCTTCAAGACACAAACTAATATTAGATCAGATATCAGTGAGTACGGAGATGTTCACCTTCCTGTTTAAGGACATTCATCAGGGATTTAGCCTCGAGCGGACCTGGAGTAAAACAAGAGAAGTGACAATAAAACATACAATAATATGGACACAACTGTGACCCTGGAGCACAAAACCAGTCATAAGGATCCATGTTTTTAAATGTATGCATCATCTGAATAAATAATCTTTCCATTGATGTATGGTTTGGACAATATTAGTAAATCTGGAATCTGAGGATGCAAAAACATAAATATTGAGAAAATAATCTTTAAAGTTGTTCAAATTAAGTTCTTAGCAATGCTTACTAATCAATAATTAAGTTTATAGTACAAAATGTACAAAATATCTTCATGGAGCATGATCTTAATATCTAATGGTTTTTGTCATAAAATAAAAATGTATAATATTGACCCATACAGTGTATTGTTGGTTATATAGCTGTGCTGCTGATAAATGAAGGAAGGAAAGCTCACCAGGCAGCAGCAGAAGGAACGCAGACAGCAGCTTCAGCGCAGACATCATGACCTCTGACCTGCAGACACACAGTATACTGATCTCAACATATCCAGAGGAACACAGTCTTTAGTAAACCTCTCTCTCTCTTCTCTCACCTCTCCCCGATGCCTCTCTCTCCTCACTGAGCGCACACAGGTGCTTTATACCCGCCCTCCGCCGCTCTGCTGTCAATCACTCGCGCCCAGCGACACTATTGGTCTGATCCGTGGAAGCCCCGCCCACCGCCGCGCCACAGGAATACTTATAATAATAAAAAGAGAGTCGCGTGTGAGCGGATTATTATCGCTTTAGTTTCAAACAGATGTTTACCGCCGAGCTGACACTATAAAAGCTGCTAATAAAAGCTCTTTTCGCAGACGCGACACATTCCTGAAGCTCTTTTATCATCTCAGACAGGTCTTCACGTGCACGCTTCTGGTGGGGGGCTATTATGGAAATCTCATGTCCTCTTTAAATATCCATAAAGGCGGTGGAGAATAAAGAGGTGTGTTTTATTTAATATGGCAAATTCAAGTCCAATTCTAGAAATAATCTCTCTAAGTAATTGTTCACTTAACACCCTAAAAGCAGGCCAGGAGCACCTTCTGATCAATAACTAATATTACAATACAAATATACAAATTAAGCTCGGATGAGCTTCATTTGTCACATACACAATTATACAGAGTATAATGAGAGTATAATGTGTGTGAGTGAAATGTGTTCTCTGCATTTAACCCATCCAAGTGTACACACTTGGAGCAGTGGGCAGCCGACTGTGCAGCGCCCGGGGAGCAGTCGTGGACTTCCTGCCGGAGCAGGGATTCGAACCCACAGCCTTGGGTTACCTCGGGTTTCAAGTCCTACGCTCTATCCATTAGGCCAACGACTGCTATTATACAATAACAATAACACACGCAGCGCGGGCACACGCGCAGCACGCACGCACACACACACTACACACACGCATGCGCAGCGCACACACACGTGCAGCGCATATACACACACACACATACACGCGCGCGGCGCAGCGCACACACACATAAGTGCAGCGCACATACACACGCGCGCACATCGCACACGCGCGCGCACACACACACGTGCAGCGCACACACACACACACACACACACACGTGCGCGCGCGCAGCGCACACACACGCGCGCGCAGCGCACACACACACCTGCAGCGCACACACACACATACACACACGCGCGCAGCGCACACACACACACATACGTGCGCACGCGCAGCGCACACACGCGCGTTACCAGCGTAAGAAGAACGCTGGTAACATCCTGCACGTTTATGATTCAGATTTCAGTTCATTTCTGGTCAGGCTTTAACAACATGTGCTATGAGCATGTTGCATGAAGCATCAATAATTCATCAGATCACTGAAAGATTCATTTATTTCAGAGTGTTTAAAGCAAGTATCACTTACTATTGCTCACTCTTGGGTTTGGGCACTTTTATTTTGGCCAGTGAGCAACACATCAGAGTGAAAAATTAATTTATCCAAAAAAAAACTACAGATCTAAAATGTTGGTGCATAGTGTGTTTATATGCATACAGTATCTAACATTGTTGTTTTATTAAAGGCCTTTTTGGTTTAGTGCACCTTAGAGAATGCTGCTGACTGAATAAATCGAACTTTAAACGCTCCCCAAACTCAAAATCGTGTACATTATTTTCAACTACTGTACTTGCTATTTGACTACAGCTATTTGATGTTGATTTGCTTTTGTAGATAACAGCCATTATTGTTCACACCTTATTTCAATTCACTCATCCTGTAAGTATACATATACATAAATGGGCAGTACATTGTGTGCTTTTATATTGTTAATGCTTCCATAAAGATAAAATGCCCCACCAAATGCCCTAACAACTGCATAGCAACACTATAAAATACACATAGAACAACCACATAGCAATGCATTGGCAAGCACTGTTGCATTTTTTCAGCTAGTTTTGTGCAGTAAAGGCCCATTCACACCAAGAATGTTGTCTATGAAGCACACACACGCGCGCGCACACACACACACACACACGTGCAGCGCACACACACACACACACACACACACACACACACACACACACACACACACGCGCGCACACACACACACACACACACACACACACACACACACACACACACACACATACACACACACACACACACACATACACGACACACGCGCGCAGCGCACACACAATGTCCTGCTCTCATTTGGCAGAGATGGTGACTTTTTTAGGCGGATGTAAATCTTTTGTCAAATAATGCGGTGTATTCTGTGCTCTTAATGTGTTCTGTGAGGAAAGAGAGGTTACCTCTGTTACAGTCCTGTGTGTGGCGTGTGTGTGTGTGTGTTTGTGTGTGTGTGTGTGTGTGTGTGTGTGTGTGTGTGTGTGTGTGTGTGTGTGTGTGCGAGTGCGCGTGCAGCTCACGGCCGACTCAAGCGCATACCATGTTGACATTTCAATTATAATAATCAATAATAAAATAAAGACTACATAATGAAGCTCAAATGAGTCTGTAGGCCTTTCTGTTTCTCGAGTGTGAGATCAGAATGACGCAGTTCCTGAACGCTATAATAGGTCTGTTATAGTCGATGCCTTCTTTCCTTTTTGTATGACTAGTGTTGACAATATTTTATTTAAAAGCAATGAATTAATTAAACTAGCTTACTGGGCGACCAGGGTAGGCTATGACAGCCGTCATCATACATGCCCAGCTGATGTATATCTACACTCTGCCCGGATCGGATTGTATCGAGATATTAATTTGTCGGGTTATTTGATGAGATGTAGTTAATTAACACATAAAGAAGATGCACCTGTTTAGTTCCCGCCCACGTGTAGAATTAGAATATTAAATTTGTTTATTTATGATTATAACCTTGAACGAAAAATTAAGCTGAATTCTTGTTTTTCGTTTCTTGGAAATCAATCATCACTCATACACTTATACATTCAAAATCAGATCCATTATCACGCTAAAAATACTAATAAAAAATATAAAAAATACTGTGACCTGACCCAATCGCATACTTTATATTCTCTCTTATACATTATAACATTAACTGTTCATGTTCTATGCATATAAAAACATGAAACATGTTTTAAAGGTCTCGTGCCTCTAGATAACTCTGAAGGAATAAAGATAAAGGAGTAAAAAATAAATAAAAATACGAATAAAAAAAACCTTGAACCTTGAGGACAATCTGAATAATTAATCTCTCGGTGCCCTCCTATTGGCTGGGCCCCCAGGGCACTCGCCCAATCCCGTCTCTGGATAATCCGGCCCTGCCTAAAAGGAAATCATCTCAATAATTAACATATTTTAAAATAGCATTGGTAGTTTGGGACTTAATAATAAACCTTTAGTTAACTAGATTTGGCATAAGATAAACATATCATATCAAAACATTTACTTTATTAATGTCGCGTGTGAAGAGGAAGATACTGTTAATATCGCCAGAGAGTGAATATTAATATAGGTAAACAATACCAAACACTATGAAACGTTGAGATTAGCGAGCATCGATAGACAAAACCAGGCCCGCTCATAATCATCCAATCAGACTGCACTCTGCTCAGACCTTAGCCAATCACTGTTCATGCCACCCGAGTCAACAGCCAATCATGTTCCAGCAAGCCGCGTGCTCTGCCTGGTAACAGGTGTTTCCGCGCTGTCTGTCACTCACAGATCAATAACTTCCGATAGTGATCAATTATTGGACATCTTCCGAAGTTCCCCGTTTACGGATTCTGAGGTGAGTCGATCTTCAGACTGTTGTAAATGTACCCCACAGGTTCTGATGCTGTGAGAGGGTTTTTCTCGATCCTAACGAGCATGTTTGTGCGGTTTTCGGCGGTTATTTGTGATTACACAAGCGAATGCTAGCGCAATATTAAACATGAGGTAAACTGACGGTTAAAAACAGAACCGAAGTGGTTATATGAGGCTAAATATGAAACATGACAGCACTCGGTGTTAATTTTGTAAGTGGCCTTGGGTCAGGTTTGTTTATTTCATATTAATTTAATCCATAAACGGTTAAAAAAAGGGGTTAGGTGAAAAACGCGCGCATTTGTGACTGACAGAAAAAGCGCACGCAAATCTTCGGAGCGTCTGTGTGTTTCTAACAGTACTTCCTTTATCTTTATTTGCTGATACACGAATCTGACTGTACATGTAGTCTGTGACTAGAACTGTAATATAATTGATTTGATTTGATTGTGTGTTGTTCTGACAGAAGTGAGGCAGCAGAGTTTTCAAAATGCTAGATCTCGAGCGAGAACTTATTTTTAACGTCTTTTTTCTTTTGAAAGTTCGCGCCAAGATACGCGTTGCTGTTCGGAATCTGATTGGTCGCTGCCGAGTTACGCAATCACGCAGTAAGTGACGCACGTAAGCAGAGCTAGAGATGCACGTGTTTCGGTTATAAACTCATTTCGCGTCAAGGCATCATTAGAGCGCTTTCTGAGATATTCATAATCGATTGTTTACGCATTTGTGTCTGCGTTTGTGTGTAATGACAAAAATAACAGTCGATTACTGCCCTTGATGTTGGAGTCGCTATTTCATTGCTATAACGCAGATTAAGAGGGTTATTTAAAAAAGAAAAATGATTGTGAGAGTGCAGTTATATTTTTTCTTTTATAAATTATATAATTTTATTTCATGAATTAAGGAAGTGTAACAACTGTGACATTAACTCTAGTAGTGACCTTTTTTGTTAATAGTTCAAGGTTCTTTTATTCGTCACATACTCAATTATACAGGATATAATCAGTAGTGAAATGCAATATAAAATAACTATGAACAATAACTTATAACATATCATTTTATGTCAGTAAAAGTACAAGATTACACTCATAAATACTAGTTTAATGTGGATAATGCCAATAGCAACTACAAAAGTAGGAAAAAGTCATTAAAATGAACTAAAATATGATGTAGAAGTGGTGTGTGTATTATATGAAGAGGAATCACTGAATAAATAAATAAACAGACTCGAAACATAATTATTTAATACACTTGTGTTATTAAATGATGAGGAAAGAAAAATAATAATGATCTTTTGATGTAAAGTCGAGGGAGAGGTTAGTCACTCACACACACTTCACACAGATCTGTGTCTGTCTGCTGATCGATCGATCGATGTGAACGACACGAGCCGCTGATCAATAACTGATCTGTGTTTGTGTTGATCTGTAGAGCAGCATGGATGAGTCCCAGCTGTACAGGTAAACAGAGTGACCACACACACATACACACACACACATAGAGACACACACACACACAGACAGAGACACACACAGATAGACACATACACACACACACACACACACACACACACACACAGATAGACACACACACACACACACACACACATTGATAGACACACAGACAGACAGACACACACACACACACACACACACACACACACACACACACAGATAGACACACAGACACACACACACACACACAACACACACAGACACACACACACAGAGACACACACACAGAGACACACACACACAGAGACACACACACAGAGACACACACACATACCAGTGCTTCACTGTGTGCTCACCTCCTCGTCCTCCTGACGACCTGTGTGTGTGTGTGTGTGTGTGTGTGTGTGTGTGTGTGTGTGTGCGCGCGTGTGCGTGTGTGTGTCTGTGTGTGTGTGTTTGTGTGCGCGTGTGTGTGTGAGACGCAGTTCGGGGGATGAGGACGTCTCTCTGAACGGAAGTGACTTTGAGTTCCAGCTGAAAACCTCCAAGAGGAAACTGAGCTCAACTCAGGAAGCAGCAGTGAGTACACACACACACACACACATACTCTCACTCATGTTGTTTTTTATGGTTTACGGGGACTCTCCGTAGGCATAATGTTTTTTATACTGTACAAACTGTATGTGTTATCGCCCTACAGCTAAACTTTATCCTCAAAGGAGACTGTGCATTTCTACTTTCCCCCCAAAAACTCACTCTATTATTTATAAACGTTTTGGGGATACTGAAAATGTCCTCATAAATCACCTTCTCCTTGTAATACCTGTCATACCCATGTCATTAAACACATTTGTGTCCTCATAAACCACATAAACATGCGTGCACACACACTTACACTCTCTCTTCCGCACACACACACACTTACACTCTCTCTTGCGCACACAGACACACACACACACACACACTCTCTCTCACACAGACACACACACACTCACACTCTCTCTTGCGCACACACACACACTCTCTCACTCACACACACACACACACACACACTCTCTCTCGCACCTGCACGCACACACTCTCTCACACACACACTCACACTCTCTCTTGCGCACATACACACACACTCTCTCTCACACACACACACACACACACACAGTATGAATGTGTGTTTTAAATCTTCCTCTCTTTCTCTGGAGTCTCCTAAGAGGGTTCGTCATCCATCAGTCAGCGGCTCCAGCCAATCACAGACCCCGGAGGAGTCCCGCCCCCTTGGCCGCGCTGATGCCTGTCATCTGTATGAAGCGGTTCGGTCCGGCCGCAGCGCTCTGCTGGTGAGAGACCACCGATGGTGATGATCGGGGGGGTTCATGTGTTCAGTCTTCTGACTGGCTGTCTTTCTTAGACGGTGATAGATGATTGGCTGGAAGACTACAGAAGAGACAGAGAGGCGGGGCTTCTGGAGCTCATCAACTTTGTGGTTCAGTGCAGTGGCTGTAAAGGTGACGTCACTGATATCACCGTGTGTTTCTGATGCCTGACATATATTTTGGTAGAAAACAAACTGTTGCACGTTGTATTGATGCAAAACATTTGTCAACTGCTTTTCATCACTTAATTAGAAGCTCCACAAATGAAATACACTTGAACACTTACAGGAATATACGTCGTATAAGTGCTCCAGAGCAAAGACTGCAGGTGTGTGTCCTAGAATCACATGAACATGTGCTGTGTTTCAGGGGTCGTCACCAGAGAGATGTTCAGCAGCCTGCAGAACGCTGATATAATCAGTCACCTGACGAAAGAGTTTAACGAGGTGAGGGCAATCTGAGGAACCTAGTGTTGTCCCTGTAAAGCTGCGTCACGTTTATCATTGCTGTAGAACGTTTAGGGCCAGATTTACTAAACGGGGCCATGGCAGAAGAGATCTACTGCCCCAATGTACACCCTATCTATCCTGAGTACCTCTTTTAGATTGGCTTTATTCAACATCAGGAAGATCAGGAACCCTTTCTTTGCTTCATTTGCTTGCACTCGGACGATACTCTCTGTCTCTCACACACACACACACACACACACACACACACACACACACACACACACACACACACACACACTCTCTCATACACACACACACACTCTCTCTCTCTCACACATCACACACACTCTCTCTCACACACTCTCTCACACACACACACACACACACACACACACACACACACACACACTCTCTCATACACATACACACACTCTCTCTCTCTGACACACACACTCTCTCTCTCACACACACTCTCTCTCTCTCACACACACTCTCTCTCTCATACACACTCTCTCTCACACACACACTATCTCTCTCACACACACTCTCTCTCTCACACACACACTCTCTCACACACACCTCTCTCTCTACACACACACACTCTCTCTCACACACACACACACACACTCTCTCTCTCTCACACACACTCTCTCTCTCACACACACACTCTCTCTCTCTCTGCAGGACTCTGTCAGCTATCCGCTGGTGTCCGTCGGCTCTCAGTGGCGGCGCTTCGGAGGGCGTGTGAGTTTGTGTCTCTGCTGGTTCGTGGCTGTCGTAACAGCCTGCTGTACGATGATGTTCTCTTCTCCTCGTTCATCGCGCTGCTCACGGGTCTGGCTGACTCGCAGGTCCGTGCCTTCAGACACACCAGCACGCTCATCGGTGAGTTACTGTGATATACTGGTGTGAGGGACGATGCTGGAACGACTCTTTAGACTGGTTTAAACAAAAAAGTAGTGTCTATATTGTTATCCTGTATAGAATAGTCTACTGTATAGTCCCCAGTACGTCTACACCAAAGACTGCTCACGTGACAACAACAATACCTGCTTGTGACAGCGAGTTAAAATCTCATTAAATATACTGAGAATAAAAGGTGACATCTGTTGCAGATGACACAGTTCCTCCATCGTGTGTCCTTCATGTCAACACTTTAAGTTTGTAATATTTGTTTTTTAAATAAACTAATGTGACCATTGATCTGAATAATTAAATTATTAATTTTCTGTTTATTAATCAGAAGCTGCTTTGAAACAATCTGTATTGCGTGTACAGTGCTGGAAATAAAGGTGACTTGACTAATAGGTCACTCCTCCCGACCGCAGACGCAGGTTTACAAGACACACTTTTTCCTGAGTTTTTCAGTCAATTTCTTGACTTTACCTCCTTATGAATAACACATGTTCATAGACGATAAAAGGTCCTTGTGTTTTCTCCATTTGACCGATTTGAGCATTCATAAATGACTCAAAACACAGGCATCTTGAGCTTCTGCTACTGATTCCTACGGAGAAAAATCACTTTCTGCCCTCCAGCTGCATTTCACACCACAGCAGTGACGTCATGTACAAACAACCTATTGTACATTTTAGGTAAAGGGTTAACCCTAGCATGTGTGTGTGTGTGTGTGTGTGTGTGTAGCCATGCGGTTGATGTCGTCAATTGTGTCCGTCGCTGCGGAGGTGAACGCTCAAGCGCTGATGACCCGGAGACGCTGTGAGCTGGAGAAGAACAAACCAGCTGGACACAGAGCCATAGACCGTATAGAAGAACTGGAGGACTCTTACAGAGAGGTTACACACACACTCACTCTCACACACAAACACGCACACTCTCACTCACTCACTCGCACTCACTCATTCACTCACGCACCCAGACACTCACTCGGTCACTCACACACACACACTTACTCACTCACTCACATACACACACACACACACACACACGCACTCACTCACACACACGACGCACTCACTCACACACACGCACTCACTCACACACACCTCACTCACACACACACACTCACTCACTCACTCACACACACACACACTTACTCACTCACACACACACACACACACACTCACGCACGCAGGCACTCGCTCGGTCACTCACACATGCACTCACACACACACTCACACACTCACTCACACACACACACACACACACACACACACTCACTCACACACACGCACACACTCACTCACTCACTCACACACACACACTTACTCACTCACACACACACACACACACTCACACGCAGGCACTCGCTCGGTCACTCACACATGCACTCACACACACTCACACACTCACTCACTCACACACACACACACGTGCGCAGGCACTCGCTCGGTCGCTCACACATGCACTCACACACACTCACACACTCACTCACACACACACTCTCTCTCACACACACACACTCTCTCACGCACGCAGGCACTTGCTCACTCACTCACTCACACACATGCACACACACACACACACACACACACACACACACACACACACACACAATCATCTTGTATGATAGTTTCAGACTTTCCTGTTTATTACTGTGAAGCTGCTTTGAATTTGTAAAGCACTATAGAAATAAATGTGACTTGAGTGAAGTGTGTGTGTGTGTGTGTATGTTTGTGTGTGCACGTGGCTGTGTGTGTGTGTGCAGCTGCTGGAGCATCAGGAGGACTTGCGCTCTCTAATGAACGGGATCTTTAAGGGTGTTTTCGTTCATCGGTATCGGGACAGAGTTCCTGAAATCCGGGCCGTCTGCATGGAGGAGATGGGGGTGTGGCTCAGAGAAAACCCCGCCTCTTTCCTCAATGACGAGCACCTCAAATATGTGGGCTGGATGCTGCACGACAAGGTGTGATTAGCATTCAAACACATTGATATGTGCTGCTGTGATAATCAGATCCAGCCATACTGCACTGATATACGATCGGTCACGTGTGTGTGTGTGTGTGTGTGTTTCAGCAAGCTGCCGTGCGACTGCAGTGTGTGTTGACTTTGCAGAAACTGTATGTGGAGAAGGATTTCATCAGCCGGTTGGAGCTCTTCACCAGCCGCTTTAAGGTGAACACACACACAGACACGCATGCGCAACATACACACACACACACACACACACACACAGAGAGAGACATGTGTGAATAGTCACTGCAGTAGCACAGCGAGAGGTGCATCTGGTGTCACGTCTCACAGATGAGCTCATGTTTGAAGACGCTGTGTCAAAGTTAATAAAGAAATAAATTACTCGTACTGACTCCAGGCCAGCGGCTCATCCTCATTTTCAAACCCTCAATGTGAAGTGGTGTATAATTGTATTAATTCATTATTTTTGGGGCTGTTGTACATTTAGATTTCAGCTGTTTATTGGTTTAAATGTGTGTCTCTGCTCAGGAACGGATTCTGTGCATGATTCTGGATAAAGACTCAGATGTGGCAGTGGAAACGGTGAAGCTGCTGTTGCTCATTAAACAGTGAGCTTTCATCCTCACATGATCTTCATTAATTAGCTGCTGAGATGTGCCAGCTCGTTTGGATGTGTGTTCTCATTTAAGACAAAATGATGTCAAACTGCTTGAGTGTGAAAACTCCTCGTGTGCATGTGAACGTGAAGTTGTGCATCACCTGAGTTTCTTGTGTGTGTGTGTTTGTATGTGTGTATGTGCGTGTGCGTGTGTATGTGCGTGTCTGTGTGTTTGTGTGTGTGTGTGTGTGTGTATGTGTGCGTGCGTGCGTGTGTGTGGCTCTCTCTGTGTGTGTGTTTCTCTCTGTGTGTGTGTGTCTCTCTCTCTCTGTGTGTGCAGGCAGACAGATGAAGGTCTGAGTGAGGAGGAGTGTGCTGCTGTGTATCCGCTGGTGTTTGCCACACACCGAGGTCTAGCCTGCGCAGCCGGACGATTCCTGTACCACACGTATGTTCAGCTTCATCATGACATCATCATCATCATCTCTCCACATAAACGGTCACGTGTTGTGTGTGTGCAGGCTCTGCAGTGTGTTAGACGGGCAGTCAGACAAACACAGTGCTTCGGTCCTCCGTATGCTGGCACATTTCTTTATTGAGAGCGAGGTAAACCACTAACATCCCATCATGTCTTCCCACAGATCACATGGTCATTGTGCTGTTGTAGTGAGCGTACATGTTTTGTTTGACTTAAGAATGGATGAAGGGTTTTTGCAATGATTTCACAATCACATAATAATGTTCATTAGTGGTGTATGAGCACAAAGTTGCTCTTGTGATGAAGTCACACTCACTTGTGTAAGTGCGATTTAGCCTTAATAACCCACAGTACAACCCAAATTCAATACGCATTTAATACAATTAAAGACTTTCACATCACATCAGCCAATATTTTACTCACATTAGAACATAACAAATGTTTAAACGGAGCTATTTTACACGTTTATCCACTAAATGAGCTCATTTCAAATGTGATGCTCTAAGAATAGTTGGCACGGAGGCATGTTTACCCTGCTGTAGCATCTCCATATCTCCTGTTAATTAACTAGGTTATTTATATGACAATGTGCAGTAAATTAGCTATGAAATACTTGAGTTTGGACTGAGTGAGGTGAAGCCCAGTTTGTTCGCTAGCTGCTAGTAATATTCAGATGTATAGTAGAACATTGATTATTAGTTAAAATTGACTTTTAATGCTACTTTTAAATGCTTTTCAATGTTGATATGAAAATAATTGTCAGGTCTAGTGAAGAAGGATCCATCAGCCACCGCTGAAGACCTTCTTGACCCAGAAACACCCTGTGCTTTGTGTGTTGATGCTTGAAACAAACGAAGTGTGTGTGTGTGTGTGTGTGTGTGTGTGTGTGCAGTATCATGAGCATGCTACGTATCTGGTCGATAGTCTGTGGGATGTTGCGGGGGTGGAGCTAAAAGACTGGGAGCTGATGACATCACTACTGCTGCAGGAGAGTGGTGAGTGTGTGTCCAACCAGAGTCTTGTGATCTTCTGAGCACTTTGTGCTAATGCAGGTGTGTGTGTGTCTCTGTGTGTGTGTGTGTGTGTGTGTGTTAGGCATGGAGGACGAGCTGGAGAGCGCTCTGATAGACATCATGATGTGTGCGGTGAGACAGGCCGCAGAAGCCACGCCTCCCAGCTCTCGAGCGCAGAAGAAGGTGAGACTCTATCAGACACACACACACACACACACACTTTCTCTCACTCACACACACACACACACACACACACACAGAGACACACACACACACGCACTTTCTCTCTCACACACACACACACACACACACACACACACACACACATACAGAGACACACACACACACACACTTTCTCTCTCTCACACACACACACATACAAAGACACACACATGCAGAGACACACACAAACACACACACACACACTTTCTCTCTCTCTCACACACACACATACAGAGACACACGTACACACACACACACTTTATCTCTCTCTCACACACACACACACACACACACACACAGTTATCTTCAGAACAGCAGCTGGTTTATGAGTGTGAGCTTGCTTTTTTTCACGACAGTAAAATACCTAGTTTATTGGGGAAACTATAATTGGGTGTTTTTCCATGTCCTGTCCAACGCTCTAAGAAACGTGTTGCACTGAATGCAGTTATATGATGTAAACCGTATACAGTCAGTTATTACTCTCATAAAAGACCTTTTCTTACAATACGTGTAAAAGAAATGTAAATGTCCAACAGCAAATATTCCAGCAAAATGGTTATTTTTGTTCTCTGCATTAATAATGCTGTTCAGTGAAGTCTGTGAAGCTTAACAGAGACTGACGTCAGGATGAGCTTTTATGCTAAATGTAAATACGTGCGTGCGTGACATAAAATATAATCATAACAGGTCAGTTATGCGCTGTGAAAGCATGTTAAACGGCAGACATCAGAGTCATTATGAGTTTGTTTGAAGCACTTAACATGATGAGCTCTCACTGTTCAGAGCACACAGACATCTATCAGCTCATTACTTGTTGATTATTTGTTGCAGCCCTAAATCTGTAACTTATGTTTCTGCAAATATCATCAGGAGTTAGCCGCAGACAGAGTGTGTCAGAGATTCATGCTCGAAGCTTAGCATGTCTCGTCAGAACACCTTTATTTACAGAGCGCTATAAACAAAACAGATGGTTTCAAAGCAGCTTTACACGAATGAACAGGAGAGCGATGATTCAGCTCCAACATGACCAGAGCAAACCGTTATTGAGATCAAATCAGATCAGTTCAGCACGTCTCACTCCGTTAATGTCCTGACTAACAGAACTGTGTGTGTGTGTGTGTGTGTGTGTGTGTCTCTCTCTGTGTGTGTGTGTGTGTCTCTCTCTGTGTGTGTGTGTGTGTGTGTGTGTGTGTGTGTGTGTGTCTCTCTCTCTGTGTGTGTGTGTGTGTGTGTGTCTCTCTCTCTCTGTGTGTGTGTCTCTGTGTGTGTGTGTGTGTGTGTGTGTGTCTCTCTGTGTGTGTGTGTGTGTGTCTCTCTCTGTGTGTGTGTGTGTGTGTGTGTGTGTCTCTCTCTGTGTGTGTGTGTCTCTCTCTGTGTGTGTGTGTGTGTGTGTGTGTGTGTCTCTCTCTCTCTGTGTGTGTGTGTGTGTGTGTGTGCAGAACCTGGCAGCGAGGGAGAAGAGGCTTCAGGCTCAAGAGAGAAGACGCATCACTAATCACTTCATCCCGGTGCTGCCTCAGTTACTGGCGAAGGTGAGTCTCAGAAATAATGCGGTTCGGATTAGATAGAAACCATCGTCACAATTATAAACACAGTCTGTATTCATGATGGAGCTCCAGTCTTCATCTACCTCAGTGTATAATCCCGGGCACACTCAGTCAAAGGGGATGTAAAGCCTGTGTTTGCTGTCAGTTCTCTGCAGACGTGGGGAAGGTGAGCGGTCTGCTCCGAGCGCCGCTGTTCTTCCAGCTGGAGGTTTACGGCACATCGGGACGCCTGGAGAAAGTACGAGCCGTCTCTGATCACGGTTACATCTCTGGATTATCAGATGACTCATGAACTGTCACTCTTTGCATCTGAACGTGTATATTTGGGTTCTTGACTCATTTATTTTGAAGCTAAAAAAAAATCAGCTTCACGTTTCATGTAGAAATATGTAAATTAAATTTTATATTGAATTGGTATCTGTTTTGTGCCATTCTCCATTTTATGTGACCTTGGAGCGCAAAACCAGTCATGAGGGTCATTTTTGTGAAATTGAGATGTATACATCATCTGAAAGCTGAATAAATAATATTTGCATTGATGTATGGTTTGTTATGATCGGACAATATTAGTAAATCTGGAATCTGAGGGTGCAAAATAAATCTAAATATTGAGAAAATCATCTTTAAAGATGTTCAAATTAAGTTCTTAGCAATGCATATTAAGTTTTGATATATTTACGGTACAAAATATCTTCATGGAACATGATCTTAATATCTAATGATTTTTTGGCATAAAATAAAAATGTCTAATTTTGACCCATACAAAGTATTGTTGTCTATTGCTGTAAATATACCTGTGCTGTTATGACTGCGTCTGTGCTCCAGGGACACATGTAATCTTTTGGCTCTTTTGAAGTTCCTGAGATGTGACAATAATCTCATGATATAAATGTAAAAAAAAAAATGTTATGTGCAGTATAATGAGCATTTATTGATCCAATGCTTGCGAGTGTGTGATGACGTCTGTCTCGTCTCAGAGTCTGGATCTGCTGCTGTCTCAGGTGTGTGACATCACGCTGAAGCACCGCGAGGAGTGTGTGTTAGAGGCTTGTGTGCGCGTGTTGTGTGCGTTGTGCAGTGATTGCTACAGCTTCTGTGGCCGAGCCGAGAGAGCCGTCAGTCAGCTGCTGGACTCAACCGTGGAGAAATTCACCTCAAACCTGGCGGAGATACTGCAGGTATACATACACACACACACACACTCGTCTCGTCCTGCAACACTGCCTCTGCCTGTGGCTTCAGATCGAAGCAGATCACACTTCAGCTCCAGTGAATTTCAAAGTTTTCTCTATAACAGAACTTTCCCTAAAGAAGGCTTTTCAGATTTATCTCGCTTGAGCTGTGTGTGTTCCTCAGGGATCGGCTGATGAAGATGATTTGTATGGAGCTGCTGCTTCTCTGAACGTTCTGGCCGCCTTCAGCAGGTGTGTGTGTGTGTGTGTGTGTGTGTGTGTGTGTGTGTGTGAGCAGTTATACCTTTACTGCAGGCAGGGATGGGTGGTTAAAAGAATAAACTGAAAGCGTCTGTGTCATACACTCATGCCAGTCAAAAACAGCCCAAAGTAGCACAGTAACCATATCCTGAAATACATATTTTATGGTCACTGTTATGTACACTGATCATAAACACAGCTTCCTACCAGTAGCCCTCCTTCACAAATCTTAAAGCACCTATTGTGCAAAATCCACCTTTACATGTTTGGACATAAATATATGTTATCAGTGTGTGAACACAACCACCCTACAAGGATGAAAATCCTCCCACTCCTTACTTTTGAATCCCCATTAAACTGATTCTCTGACATCACACCGCTCAGGCCCCGCCCACTGCCGCTGACTGACAGTCCTGCACTAATGTGTCTCTACTGTGTGTGTGTGTGTGTGTGTGTGTGTCAGTGCCAGAGATTTGACCGGAAGGAACCTGTTTGAGTTCTGCTTTCAGCTGCTGAAGATGGGGATAGAGACGAGAGAAATCAAGGAAAAGGTCTCACACACTCACAGACACACACTAACTCACTCACTCACTCACACACACTCACTCACTCACAGACACACACTCACTCACTCACTCACTCACTCACTCACACACACATTCACAGACACACACACACACACTCACAGACAGACAGACAGACACTCACTCACTCACTCACTCACAGACACACACACACACACACTCACAGACACATTCACAGACACACACACACTCACAGACAGACACTTACACACACACAGACACACACACACATCACTCACCACTGACACATTTCACAGACACACACTCACAGACAGACAGACACTCACTCACTCACAGACACACACACACACACACACACACACACACACACACCTCACTCACTCAGACACATTCACAGACACACACACACTCACAGACAGACAGACAGACACTCACACACACACACACACACACACACACACACACTCACTCAGAGACATTCACAGACACACACACACACACACACTCACAGACAGACAGACACTCACTCAGTCACAGACAGACACACACTCACTCACAGACACACACATTCACAGACAGTCACACACTCACTCACTCACTCACTCACAGACACACACACACACACACACACACACACACAC
>CM050426.1:32569367-32571867 GCA_027564155.1 Gymnocypris eckloni scoliostomus
ATTCCTGAAGTGCAGCTCTGAGCAAGATTGTCCGCCGTGTGACTCTCAGGAAAATACGTAGTTTGGAGGCATTTGGATTCAAGTTTCCAGTCAGGTGTAATAGTGTGGACAGTCAGGGACATATATGGTGTCATGTTAACTGACGACCACATGTCAGTTGTTAAGGAATAACTGTCTGCCGCTGACAGCAGCACTTGAACATTGTCTCTAACTTTACTATATAAATGTGGGACGGCTGTTTGTGAGAAATGTTTCCATCCAGGCAGCTCGTACTGGGCATCTAGGACCTTTAATATGTCCTTAAAGGACTTTTTTTCCACTGTGTGGAAAGAGACCATTTCCTTCGCCAAGTATTTTGTCACTGCATCAGTACAGGTTTTCCAACGGACACTGTCCCTTTTGTACTTTGTTGTTTTCCCGAAGGCCCCCATTATCGTCGGCTGCATACTGGCGGTGGACCTAGATGATGTTGGTCCTGCATCGGGAGGCGTTGAAACTGTTGCACTGAGTGAACTCGGGTCCATCCTCGCAGCAGTGAGTGGATGGTGGTTTCGTATAGGCGACCTTAGGTTCGAGGTATTTCCATCTCTCGCGGTTACTTTTTGTTGCACAATTTGCAAATTGCCTCGTCTGTATTTACCGCCTCTCCCTTCTCGTTAGGTCGAAACCCGAAATACTG
This sequence comes from Gymnocypris eckloni scoliostomus, assembly GCA_027564155.1. Lineage (NCBI taxonomy): Eukaryota > Metazoa > Chordata > Actinopteri > Cypriniformes > Cyprinidae > Gymnocypris > Gymnocypris eckloni. Next base: position 32,570,047 of record CM050426.1, read on the forward strand.
CCAAACTGCAGAAGTTCTTTTTCGAGACCAGGTCACTTGGTGCGCGACTCGCCATCTTTCCCCCTCTCTCTCTTTTTCCTCCACGCTGTCACGTGATGACAACCACGCATATGCATTTTTAAGCATTAAATAAATTATATTTAATATTTAATCCTTGTCTCCCATATAAGTGCATTGTTTTTTAATGATGGTATAACGGTATTGAAACTGATACCGTTGCTATTTTTAGATCCCACGGTATACCATATTACCGTATTACCGCCCAAGCCTTGTGTCTGCAGCAGGTGTGTGTGTGTTTGTGTCTGCAGCAGGTGTGTGTGTGTTTGTGTCTGCAGCAGGTGTGTGTGTGTTTGTGTCTGCAGCAGGTGTGTGTGTGTGTTTGTGTCTGCAGCAGGTGTGTGTGTTTGTGTCTGCAGCAGGTGTGTGTGTGTGTTTGTGTCTGCAGCAGGTGTGTGTGTGTGTGTTTGTGTCTGCAGCAGGTGTGTGTGTGTGTGTGTGTTGTGTCTGCAGCAGGTGTGTGGGTGTGTTTGTGTCTGCAGGTCTGTGTGTGTGTTTGTGTCTGCAGCAGGTGTGTGGGTGTGTGTTTGTGTCTGCAGCAGGTCTGTGTGTGTGTTTGTGTCTGCAGCAGGTGTGTGGGTGTGTGTTTGTGTCTGCAGCAGGTGTGTGTGTGTGTGTTTGTGTCTGCAGCAGGTGTGTGTGTGTTTGTGTCTGCAGCAGGTGTGTGGGTATGTGTTTGTGTCTGCAGCAGGTGTGTGTGTGTGTTTGTGTCGGCAGCAGGTGTGTGTGTGTTTGTGTCTGCAGCAGGTGTGTGTGTGTGTGTTTGTATCTGCAGCAGGTGTGTGTGTGTTTGTGTGAGAGAGGTTTTCTGGTTTTCTGATTACAAATATTTGTACAAAAATTACAAATAGTAAATGATGTTAATCTGAAAGTGTACAAACAGGTTTTCTGTAAGGGGTAGGTTTAGGGGATGGAAAATATCGTTTGGTCAGAATTAAAGTAATAGAAGTCTATGGAAAGTCCCCACAATTCTCAGAAACAAACCTGTGTGTGTATATGTGTGTGTGTGCAGCTCTTCTCTGGGCTGGAGCAGGACGGTCGTGATGAGGAGTTGATGGAGATCAGATTTCTGGCGAAGAAGCTGGCGATGAACTTCAGCATCAACCTGCGTCTGATCCGCAAACCCCTGCTGGCGTTACATCAGTGTGTATCAGCTGCTGCTCTCTCCGCTGCCTGCATTGTGTGTGTGTGTGTGAAACGCATGCGCGCGCGTGTGTGTGTGTGTGCCTGTGTGTGCATGCGTGTGTGTGTCTGCGCTTCTCTCATCTGTGGCTGTCTGTGGTATGTGCAGGGACGGCATCCGCTTCGCCACACAAGGCCTTGATCGCGGAGACCTGACGAATCTGAGTTTTCTGGAGATTCTGAGTGAATTCAGTTTCAAACTCCTGCAGTCTGAGCGCAAGCAGCTGTGATTGTCTGCCGTCTTCAGCCGGTCGTGTGATGCCTAGCGCTAGCGAAAGCGTTAACCTTTGGGTGATCCTGTGGCTCAGTAGTTAGAGCATTGCGTTAGCGGCGCAAAAGTTGTGGGTTTGATTCCCAGGGAACACATACTGACAAAAACATTTATAGACTGAATGCTCTGTAAGTCGCTTTGGATAAAAGCGTCTGCTAAATGCATAAATGTAAATGTAAACCCAAATGGGTGCCATGAAATCAGGATCTTGATATTCCTCTGGCAGATAAATGCTTTCTACTGGTGTGTGTGTGTGTTTTGCAGGTCGCTGTATCTGCGCCGTGTGTTTGCCTCGGTGATTAACAGTGAGT
>CM050426.1:32576867-32584367 GCA_027564155.1 Gymnocypris eckloni scoliostomus
TTCTCATTCTCATGTGTTTTTTTTCCTGGAAGATTTTAATTCAGTGCTAAAATGCATTTACACAAAGCCACAGTGCAGTGTTTTTCATTATTGAACACCTTGTTGCTAAACATTAATAAACTGTCAGCAGCAGACAATATAAAGCACAATATATTATATATATATATTATACTATACCACGTAATTACATGATACAGTATGCACTGAATAGATTGTGGAAATAAGTCATTGATGTCAGATCAGAAGCGGAAATCTGGCTTGATTAGCACCCATATATTATGTTATTTATTTCACTTTCAGACGTTAATCTTAGTATTAGTAGTTATGTTGTCTGGCTCATATCTGCGGCTTGTGGCGGATGTTATGAGTTGTTATTCGTGACGTCATAAACCGGACTGTTTTGCCGCCGTTTCAAAGCGCAGATGTTATTGGTCAATGTGCCCACGTGACACACTACGTTTAGAAGATTCTCGCGCCACAGGCAGAGCCCCGCGCTGGAAGTCTCGCTCTGATTGGTGGAAAGCAGCAGCGGACTCGCGCCAGTTTTTTGCAGCCGCTCTTCAGACCAACGCTGCATCTTCAGTCACGAAAACGATTCCTGGGTCAAATATTCACACATTTACCTTAGAAGCGTGACTATTTCACACTTCCGCGACAAACATGGCACCAAAGGATTACATGGCGGAGAAGGGTGAGTTGGTAAATTAATTTCTAGCGCACACTGAACTATAGTTAAGAACTCTCTCAGCTGCGGTTCGCGGGTGTTTCTGAGGCGATGCGCATCGAATTAAACTTAGATAAACACAAATTCATTGTTTATTAAATTAGGTGGTGTGTGGAGTCGGTGTATCATATGTGCTGCTTGTTCAGTTATGCCTGTGACTTTAGTCAAAATTAGACGACTATAGTAAAGTTAACGTTAGATGCGTTTCTAACTAGTTTTATTGTTGCTCGTTGCGCAAGCGAGCTGCGCGCGCTTGTGCTGAAGTGCCCGGATGGAGTCTCGGGACAAAGAGCGGCAGAGAGCACGTGCTCGTTTTCAGACAAATCAAATTACACGTTTTTGTTTATTCTGAGGGTGTCAGGCGTCGCGTGTTTGAACGTTTGGTCTACGTTTGTAAACAGGTCCGCGCGATGTAGTCCGCGGCACGCACCCGGTCCGGACGGGACTAGTTAATGAAGCGCGGAGGGATCGCGGAAGCGGCGCGGCTCCACAACCATGTGCTGCTTTGTTTACAAAAACAGCCGCCATCGAGTGGCGTTATACGTGCGTCGTTTATAACGCGAAACGTCGCGACACCGATTCGGTGCGAGGCTTTTGGCGCGTCGATCGCTTATTTCAGAGGTTTATGTCTGCTGAACACCCGACACACCAGTGTTGCAGAGCGCTGAATTGTGAGCTGCGGCGAACGTTTTCAGCTTTTTGTTGTTTCTGCGTTCCTCCGCGCGTTTGTTTACGCTTCGCCTTTGCGCGCTCACGTGACTGCTGTGTGTCCCGCTGCGTGCCCGCGCGCTTAGCTTTAGCTCCAAGGGTCTAGATCTGTGTGTGATCGCGCTTTTCTGTTGTGCTTGTGTTCCAGAGAAGTGCAAGCGCTTCCTGCAGGAGTTCTACAGCGAGGATGACTCCGGGAAGAAGGTGTTCAAATACGGCGCTCAGCTGGTGAGATCTGCTGCCTGCTCCTGTTCCTGCAGCACCACGTGGACGCCCCCAGCTCACCTGTGTGTGTGTGTGTGTGTGTGTGCAGGTGTCCCTGGCGCACCGCGAGCAGGTGGCGCTGGTGCTGGATCTGGATGATATGGCGGAGGAAGACCCTGAGCTGGTGGAGAGTGTGTGTGAGAACACCAAGCGTTACACCGGACTGTTTTCGGACGCGGTTCACGAGCTGCTGCCGGAGTACAGAGAGCGAGAGGTGACCTCTGACACCATAGATCTGTACCGCTGTCAGAAAACAACATACAACTTTATCCATGCTCACTCATTAGCTGCATAACAAATCACACAGACCAAGTTAATTTGCTTACATTGAGGATATAAACACTCACACAGTTGAGATTCTATGTGTCAGTAATATTGCCGCTGATCGATATTCGTGTGTGTCCTGTAGGTTGTGGCGAAGGATGCCTTGGACGTTTATATCGAGCACCGGCTGATGATGGAGACCAGAGGCCGTGACCCCGCAGACACGCGTGACACCCGGAACCAGTATCCAGCTGAACTCATGCGCAGATTGTAAGTGACACACACACATGTGCTCGTGTCCAGGTGTGTGACAGCTGTTATCGTCATGCTGTACTCTCTCTGTGTTTCTCAGCGAGGTTTATTTCCGTCCTCCGTCCACGCTTAAGCCCAAGGTGGTTCGAGACGTGAAGGCCGACAGCATCGGTCAGTTGGTGAACGTCAGGGGAATCGTCACCAGAGCCACGGAGGTCAAACCCATGATGGCCGTGGCCACCTACACCTGCGATCAGTGCGGAGCCGAGACCTACCAGCCGGTACGAGAGTCGACGTGTCTTTGAACGCTCCCGTGTGTGTGTGTGTGTTTGTTAACACGAGTCTCTCTCTCTCAGATCTCCTCTCCGAGCTTCATGCCGCTCATCATGTGTCCCAGTCAGGAGTGTGTCACCAACAAGTCCGGAGGACGGCTGTACCTGCAGACACGCGGGTCAAAGTTCATCAAGTTCCAGGAGCTGCGCATTCAGGAGCATGTGAGTGTGTGAGCGTCTAGTTTGTCTGGCTGAGTGTAGATCATGCAGTGTGTTGAGTGTGTGTGTGTGTGTGTTAAACACTCAGAGCGATCAGGTGCCGGTGGGAAACATCCCTCGCAGCATGAGCATCTACGCTCGCGGAGAGAACACGCGTGTGACGCAGCCTGGAGATCACGTGGCTGTTTCTGGGATATTCCTTCCTCTGCTGCGCTCCGGGTTCAGACAGGCTGTACAGGTGACACGTGCTACACACACCTCCACGTCCTATCAGCAAACAGTGTGCAGAACCCATCCCAAATAGTATGTGAGATTGGAGTGTGTCCCAAAGCATGTTGGAAAGAGTGCAAAACACTAATGGCTAATATTGCCCACAACACATTGGACTACAAACGTGCATTTAAAAAACTACAAACATGGCGTTTCTATGTCTACTTCATTAAAAGCGTATCATAAATGTATGGTCACATGACCTCGAGTGCAGTGTTTCCTGTATTCAGACGTATTTGGTGTGTGTAGGGTTATTAATGTGTGTGTGTGTGTGTGTGTGTCAGGGTCTGCTGTCAGAGACGTATCTGGAGTGTCACTGCATCACGCTGATGAATAAGACTGAGGATGATGAGCTGGGAACTGAAGAGCTGGGTGATGAAGAGCTGCGTCAGATCACGGGTAACGCACGCTGCATGTCTGTGTGGGGTCTGTGAGGGTGTCTCTGGACTCACGTGTGTGTGTGTGTGTGTAGAGGAGGACTTCTACGAGAAGCTGGCGGGCTCGATCGCTCCGGAGATCTACGGTCACGAGGACGTGAAGAAGGCGCTGCTGCTGCTGCTGGTGGGTGGAGTGGAGCAGGCGCCGCGCGGGATGAAGATCAGGGGTGAGACACGCCGTCTGCTAATCGATTGTCTTATTTACAAACACATTAGACCTGATGATAACTGTGCCACTGCACTGAATTAGGGTTAGTGTCGTAGTTTACTTCTGTGTCTGTGATTGCAGGGAACATTAACATCTGTCTGATGGGAGATCCAGGTGTGGCCAAGTCCCAGCTGCTGTCCTACATCGACCGCCTCGCCCCTCGCAGTGAGTGTCTCCACCGCATCGCTCCTCCGTCCGCTAGCGTCCCGCGGCTAACTCTACCGCTCTGTTGCAGGTCAGTACACCACGGGCCGTGGCTCGTCCGGCGTGGGGCTGACGGCGGCGGTCATGCGTGACCCGGTCACGGGCGAGATGATGCTGGAGGGCGGCGCTCTGGTGCTGGCCGATCAGGGCGTGTGCTGCATCGATGAGTTCGATAAGATGGCCGACGCCGACCGCACCGCCATCCACGAGGTGATGGAGCAGCAGACCATCTCCATCGCCAAGGTACGGTGCGCTCCGCTCCAGCTAAGTGACCTCTGACCCGATGAGTGCGATCATGTGTTTGTATGGTGTTTGTTTCAGGCCGGCATCATGACGTCTCTGAATGCGCGCTGTTCGATCCTAGCGGCGGCGAACCCGGCATACGGCCGCTACAACCCTCGCAAAACCATCGAGCAGAACATCCAGCTCCCGGCGGCGCTGCTGTCCCGCTTCGACCTGCTGTGGCTCATCCAGGACAAACCCGACATGGACAACGACCTGCGTCTGGCGCAGCACATCACATACGTGCACCAGCACTGCAAGCAGCCGCCCACACACTTCACCCCCATCCACATGAAGCTCATGAGGTACACGCTGACCGCTGCCCGGCGCTGGGCACGTCTCACCGAACCACGCTGTTACCAAATCTAATTACAAAATTATTTACGGTGTCCTTGTAGCTTGTACTTAAATGTACAATAACACTGGAATCTAGTAATACACCGGATAATATCAGTGTTTATGATGCAAATGTCAATTATGAAGCATTCAATTTCTGCTACAACGTCAGATGTAATAGTGAGTGCAGCTCTGTTTGTGATCGGTCCTGGAGTGTTTCTGAGCTGGATCACCTGATGCTCTTCTGTCTGTCTGTCAGGCGTTACATCAGTAAGTGTAAGCAGAAGCAGCCGGTGGTTCCTGACTCTCTGTCTGATTACATCACCGCTGCGTATGTAGAGATGAGGAAAGAGGCGCGAGTCAGTAAAGACACCACCTTCACCTCGGCCCGGACCCTGCTGTCCATCCTGCGCATCTCCACTGCCCTGGTGAGAACATACACTCGCACACATATACACACACGCACGATGACTTACACACACGCACGCACACATATACACACACGCACGCACACATATACACACACGCACGATGACTTGCACGCACACACTTGCATGCACGCACACTTACACACACATATTAACAAACATACATCCACAGCAGAACATGACCGTTATCAGCAGGTCTTGATCTCTGGAACCAGTCTGATCTGGTCTGATGTGGTCCGGTCTGATCTGGGCGCCGGGTGTTAAAAGTGCTGTTTGTGCAGGTAGCTGTGTTGATCTCTCCTGTAGAAGCAGCACTTCATGACACACTCCGCCGCTGCCGTAGGTTTGTTCGTGGGATGCCGCTCCGATCCGTGTTTGTCACGTGACGGTCAGCTTTGCGGGGTGGGCAGTCAGCCTCGGCTCACACCGCTGTGCAAACCCATGCAAAACTGACCGCACGCGACGCAGCGCTAGCACACAGAGACTAGCTGGTGCTGACAGGCGGAGACTTGGGCAGTTGCTGGCTTTCCCACAAGGCATTGCACTTGTCTCGGTCTGACAGTGCTGGTACAACTCATCCGTTTGCCTCAAGGACATCAGAAGATCATTAGTATTTAAGCAATGTGATAATCATGCTTGATTAGCTGAGGATCTGACGTGTGTGTGTGTGTTCAGGCTCGTCTGCGGATGGTGGATGTTGTGGAGAAGGAGGATGTTAATGAGGCCATGCGACTGATGGAGATGAGCAAAGACTCGCTGCAGGCCGACAAGACCAGCAACAGCAGGTACATCAACGCACACATACACACACACTCACATACACACACACTCACTCACGCGCACATACATACACACTCGCGTGCGCGCACACACTCACTTACTCACACACTCACACATACTCACACACACACTCACTCACGTGCACATACATACACACTCGCGCACACACATACACACTCGCATGCGCGCACACACTCACTTACGCACACACTCACTCACACACATACACTCACACACACACACTCACATACATACACACTTGCGCACACACATACACTCACTCACATACATACACGCACGCACGCACACTCACTCGCGCACACACACACGCACGCTCACTCGTGCACACACACACACACACAAACCGCGTCTCATCATGTTTCTCTCTAAAGCAGGCATCCTCAAATCTGGCCCACTCCTGCAGAGTTAGCTCTAACCCTAATCACACACACCTGAGCATGCTAATCGTTCTTCTAGATCGTTAGAGAATCACAGGTAGCTGGGTTTGATCAGGGTTGGAGCTAAACGCAGCAGCAGATGGCCCTCCAGGGAAAGGTTTGAGGAAGCCTGCTCTAGAGAATAGACTTGGTCGAGAAATTATACCGGTATGACTGTCTATCATGGTTTGACCGTGCTGTACACATTTACATTTTACAAATACATCACTCGCAGAATAGCGCATGTTTCATAATGTGGACGCAAAAGCATCCAACACGTTCTCTCATATTCACGAACATCCCTCCGTGCAGATAAACACATGTCGCAGTTATTGTTGTTTCTGAGTGATGTACTCTGAAAGCATGGTGATGCCGTTGTGTCTCGGTCTGCAGGGCGCAGCGTCCGGCGGACGTGATCTTCTCTCTGCTGCGAGAGCTGTCCGGCGAGGGCTCGGCGAGGGCTGTGCGTCTGACCGAGGCCGAGCAGCGCTGTGTGTCTCGTGGCTTCACTCCGGCTCAGTTCCAGGCCGCTCTGGACGAGTACGAGGAGCTGAACGTGTGGCAGGTCAACCAGGCGCGCTCGCGCATCACGTTTGTGTGACCCACACCGTCTGACCAGTCACAGTCTGTTTGCTCTGTTTTGCTTTTAAATCCCTCAAATAAACGCTGTAAATAATCAACTTTGTGTTTTGTTTGCTTTTGTCTTTATTTCCTATTATACAAGTCTCTTATACTTTACTTTGTGTTTGTCCTATTGCATGTTATTATACATGCAGTGAATCAGAGAATATGTGCACCCATGCCACATATTAATATTTAGTATTTTTTAAATGAAAACGAAAAGAGGGTTGTGTTTGATATCATTTGATTGTAATGTGTGTATAAACCTCATTTTTGTGGATATTAATATTTACATGAAAACAAAGAGGCCGTGTGTTTGATGTTTCGCTGTAATACAGTAGGTATAGGCGAGCTGATGACGTCATCAAGTACACTGTTGTTCCATCTGCAGAATTGTTGTGACGGGACCCGCGTCCGAACCGCCTTGTGACGGGACCCGCGTCCGAACCGCCTTGTGACGGGACCCGCGTCCGAACCGCCTTGTGACGGGACCCGCGTCCGAACCGCTTTGTGACGGGACCCGCGTCTGAACTGTCCTGGTCGGATGCACATCGTGTCGAAGTATTAATGTCTTCTGTATATGAGTGTGTTCAAGGTCTTCTGAGTCTTCTGTATATAAGTGTATCCAGATATTAATTATCATGTCAGGCTGTTATTAAAGATGAACAAGATCAATAAAGGGTTAAACGAGGAAACGCATTTCTCTGTGCGTGTGTCTTTGTGTGTGTGTAAGTGTTTCTATTGTTCAGACACACTCTCTGTGGAGGCTGCGTGAACGCGCGTGCGTGCACGAT
>CM050426.1:32591867-32622752 GCA_027564155.1 Gymnocypris eckloni scoliostomus
TGTGTGTGTGTGTGTGTGTGTGTGTCTGTCTCTCTCTGTGTGTGTGTGTGTGTTTCTCTCTCTCTCTCTTCTGTCTGTGTGTGTGTGTGTGTGTGTGTGTCTCTAGCTGACGGTGGGGTCCGAGTGTGTTCGGGCGTTAATGCGTCAGTGGTTTTGTCCGCTGTGTCGAGGACTTCCTTCTATCAAGGCGTGTCATTCGCTGTGCCTGAACGTCATGAAGGGCTGCCTGGCCAATCAGGCCGACTTGGACTCTGAATGGAACAATTTCATCGGTGAGAAACAAAACCACGTCACCAAAATCTGTGAAATCAGTATTTCAAAAACTTCAAAAACATATATAAAGGCAAGTCAAATGAATCCAGAAACACCATCGCTTTATATAATGAACATATTTCACTTAGGCTTTTATTGACATGAACATTGTACATAGAGTGCACCAAACACGGACACCTCATGGATTGCTCTCGGTGTCTTCTGGGTTCAGAACGGTGCGTGGGGGGGGGGGGTAGATGATGACAGAATCCCTTCGTGTGAATGTTAATCTGATTACTCTGCAGACGCTCTGATGGCGGTGGTGCAGAAACTCTCCGGGCCGTTTCATCTTGAGCTGGCCGCTGACTCCATCGCAGTGAAGGTGTCTGAAGGCATCATGCACATGCAGGAGAACAGCATTACCATCTCTGCAAAGGTACAAGCATTTACATGCAGCGTGTGAGTCTCACTTCACAGAAAGCACATTATGAAAGCAATAAGCAGTTTTTGGGAAGATGGGGAAATGCATTATAGCGGTTGTAGGCAACGTGGGTCCTGGAGTGCCAGAGTTTAGCTCCAACTCGAATCAAACACACCTGAACAAGCTAATCAAGGTCTTCAGGGTCACTAGGGCTACCGGGTTCTTCAGGGTTGGAGCCACATTGCCTATATTCCTACAGTACATGTATTTATCTTTCCGTGAGACTGGTTATGCGTTGAGCTAATGAGAGGTTTTGTGCGCTTGTGTTGGTTTCAGGTCTTTCAGGGATGTGGGATCCCTCGGCCGACTCCGGCCAGAAACAAACGCTCACCCAGAGAGAGAGACGGCAAGAGAGCCTTCAGGACCTACAGCGCCGAGGAGAAACCCACCACCGCTTCAGGAACCAACCTGGACCGACTGGTGAGACGCACCTCCAACCAAACACCAGCACCGAGTACAAATCATCATCACAATATGACCATCTAAGGCTGAGATGTGAGGGCTCAAACACTATACTAATGTATTAAATGAGCTTAATTATCCAGGCATCTATGCACAGTTTGATTCAATCTTACGCAAATACCAGACATCCGACCATTTCTTAACAGAGAGTATGAGACTGTTTAGCCTGCTTTCCTAAAAACTCTTCATTTGGTCTGGCTTGAGAGATTGTCCTTTAATTAACTGAATATAAATCAAACAAATGTACAAAAACAGCAGATGCTTCATCAAATGTTCGTAAAGGCTTTAAACGTTCGTAAAGGCTTTAAACGTTCGTAAAGGCTTTAAACGTTCGTAAAGGCTTTAAACGTTCGTAAAGGCTTTAAACGTTCGGAAAGGCTTTAAACGTTCGGAAAGGCTTTAAACGTTCGGAAAGACTTTAAACGTTCAGAAAGGCTTTAAACGTTCATAAAGACTTAAAACGTTCGGAAAGGCTTTAAACATTCGGAAAGACTTAAAACGTTCATAAAGACTTAAAACGTTCGGAAAGGCTTTAAACGTTCGGAAAGGCTTAAAACGTTCGGAAAGGCTTTAAACGTTCGGAAAGGCTTTAAACGTTCGGAAAGGCTTTAAACATTCGGAAAGGCTTTAAACGTTCGGAAAGGCTTAAAACGTTCGTAAAGGCTTTAAACGTTCGTAAAGGCTTTAAACGTTCGGAAAGGCTTTAAACGTTCTGAAAGGCTTTAAACGTTCAGAAAGGCTTAAAACGTTCGTAAAGGCTTTAAACGTTCGTAAAGGCTTTAAACGTTCGGAAAGGCTTTAAACGTTCGGAAAGGCTTTAAACGTTCGGAAAGGCTTTAAACGTTCGTAAAGGCTTTAAACGTTCGGAAAGGCTTTAAACGTTCTGAAAGGCTTTAAACGTTCGGAAAGGCTTAAAACGTTCGTAAAGACTTAAAACGTTCGGAAAGGCTTTAAAATGTTCGTAAAGACTTAAAACGTTCGGAAAGGCTTTAAAATGTTCGTAAAGACTTAAAACGTTCGGAAAGGCTTTAAACGTTCGTAAAGACTTTAAACGTTCGGAAAGGCTTTAAACGTTCGGAAAGGCTTTAAACGTTCGGAAAGGCTTTAAACGTTCGGAAAGGCTTTAAACGTTCGGAAAGGCTTTAAAATGTTCGTAAAGGCGTAAAACATTCGGAAAAGGGGGTCGCACACCGAACGAGAAGCGCAGCGCCGCGTCTAGGACAACTTGAGGTATAGCACACCAGACACACACACACACACACACACACACTAATAAATGACCTGAAGTGTTGTAACGGTTGTGTCCTGGTATATCCAGTAGGAAGCAACCGACGACAGTGAATGTACGACAGGCAATTGTTACATAGGCCTATACTGTAATATTTTGCGTATGTAAAAATGTCTCAAGAGAAATATCAAAGATTAAAAGGATTACGTTTATTATACAATTAATTCTAAATGTTTACATTTTATTCAAGCTGTAAAAATAATGTGTACAGTATTTAGCAGCAGTGGTATCTTGGTGTAATGTATTAACAATGGTTTGAGACAAATATGATGTTATTTAATATAAAACAATGCCGATGGCGCTCTGTGGCGCGGGAGGAATTTGAACAGCGTTCTGAGTCGTTGCTGGGCGCTGCGGACAGACGCCGAATGGCGCCGCCGGTGTGCGTACACACATAGAAAACAATGTGTTCGAATTTGAAAGACATGACGCGACGCGGCGCTTCTCGTTCGGTGTGCGACCCCCTAAAAGCTTGAAACGTTCGTAAAGACTTAAAACGTTCGTAAAGACTTAAAACATTAGGAAAAAGTAATTTCAGTGTTTCTAGCATTAATGTAACATATACTGTATGTACCAAGGTTAAAAAAAATGCACTTCCACAATGTACTTAAAGTGCTCTATTTTTGTACTTCATATACTAAAATTTAAACTTAAGATGCTATTTTGGGACACCATGAATATGAACTAAAATGCACTTTTAACATGCTATCTCTGTATTTAAGAAATGTATTTAGTACACTTGAGTGTACTAGTGTATGAAAGATGGGTTCAAGTGTACTACAAGTGGTAACTAAACAAACGATAGTGTGTTAAAAGTGCTTTTTAGTTCATATTCATGGTGTCCTAAAACAGCTGAGTTGAGTACACTAGTTGATTGATTACATTGATAATTGCACAAAAAATGTGTATTATACGTTTTCTAAAATGTTAGGATTAAATATGCAAATGAGGCCTTATTTAATGAAATATGCGCTGATTTGCATACATTTCTAGAACAAAAATCTAAACACTGGATGAAGTCGGTTTCAAAATTCTTGTTTAATTTGACATATTAGAGTCAAAAGTTTTTACAAAGGGAATCTAATTTTGTCACACACAAACACACACACTCTCTCACACGCTCACACACACACTCTCACACACACACACGCACACACACACACACACCCAATTAAGCCATCCAGAGGAACTGTGTTAACTGATGGGTTTGTGTGATCAGGGGGAGGAGCTACAGGAGCGTCTGCGGCCCATGAGGGGATTCTGGGTAGCGCTGCCTCACACCATCTGTAATGATGAACACAAGGCGGCTGACGTGACCGACGAGGACCGCTGCTGGAACGGACAGACGCGCGGCAGGTGTGTGACGCTCCTGAAGAAGTGTGTGTGTGGCGAGTGAGGTTTAAGTGTGTGTCTGTGTTTGTCAGATACCTGCCGTCCGTTACCGCTGATGGTTTGGTGAATCAGATTAATAATCCAGAGATGGAGGTGGACGTCGCTCGGCCAGACGTCAAGACACGGCAGCTAATCATGGAGCTGCGAGTGGCTGTGAACAGACTGAGACATGCTCAGAACGGACGAGACGCCGATCTCATCGACAGTGAGTGTCTCTGTGCTTTTAACTGCTCCGAAACAAACAAAGTTATCAATCAGCTGAAGTGTGACCCTGGAGTACAAAACCAGTCCGTTTTTTTTTTAAATGAGATCTATACATAAAGCTGAATATATGATATTTTCATTGATGTATGGTTTGGACAATATTTGAAAATCTGGAATCTGTGGGTGCAAAAAAATCTAAATATTGAGAAAATCATCTTTAAAGTTGTTCTTAACGATGCATTTACTAATCAAAAATTAAGTTTTGATATATATACGGTACAAAACATCTTCATGGAACATGATCTTAATATCTAATGATTTTTAGCATAAAAGATAAGTTTATAATTTTGACCCACACAATGTATTGTTGGCAGCTCAGTCGCTCACGGCCGAAGCAAACGCTCCGCTAATGTTTCCGCTCGCGCTCGCCGGTAAACCAAATCCCGCTCGGATCACGCTCTGACAAAACATTTTTCCTGTTTATAATGAAATTATTGAATAATGTGTCAATTAAAGCAGTAGTCTGATAAGTAACGGTTATGTTTCAGGGTAGAATTGTATTAATTTAAATGTATCAAATTCAAATTATTACTTTAAAAACATGTCTTGTTTTTGAAGCCACTTGGCAAACTTTTGTAAAAAATTGAATAACTGAAAAAGTATCCTGAAACAATTACAAACACATACAACACAATCACTGGGCATTTAACTGAGATTAAAACGAATTCACAAATATTAATAAGAACTATAATAGTATCTTAATGATAGTAAAAGGACACTGATCCTGTCACAGTACTGTGTTGATAAATACATGAACACGATGATGAAGATGAGCAGTGTTTAATAAACACACACAGCGGGAACACTTGCAACACACACACGACATCGACAAGACCCACAACAACGAACACACACCTTAACGAGAGTGTGTTAAAAGTACATTTTAACGTGTGTTTGTGTGTATGTTTGTCTCTCTGTGTGTCTGTCTGTCTGTGTGTGTTTGTCTGTGTGTGTGTGTGTGTGTGTGTGTTTTTGTCTGTCTGTGTGTGTGTGTGTGTGTGTGTGTGTCTGTGTGTTTGTCTCTGTGTGTGTGTGTGTGTGTGTGTGTGTCCGTGTGTGTGTCTGTGTCTGTGTGTTTGTCTCTGTGTGTGTCTGTCTGTCTGTGTGTGTTTGTCTGTGTGTGTGTGTGTGTGTGTGTGTTTTTGTCTGTCTGTGTGTGTGTGTGTGTGTGTGTCTCTGTGTGTGTGTGTGTGTGTCTGTGTGTGTCTGTGTCTGTGTGTTTGTCTCTGTGTGTGTCTGTCTGTGTCTGTCTGTGTCTGTCTGTGTCTGTGTGTTTGTTTCTCTGTGTGTGTGTGTTTTTTTGTCTCTGTCTGTATGTGTGTTTGTTTGTCTCTGTGTGTGTGTGTCTGTCTGTCTGTGTGTGTGTGTGTGTGTGTGTTTGTCTCTGTGTGTGCTTGCGTGTGTGTTTAGGTGATGTGGAGGGCAGCAGTGGCTCTGGAGTCGGAGCTGAAGCGGGCGAGGGGTTCAGTGATGATTGGCCGGCTTACAGCTCGTTCTCTCCTCCTCGCAACACACTCCCAGTCGACGATAGGCCCCGCCCCCGCGATGGGCTCCGCCCCCGGGGCACACCCACCTTTAAAAGGAACAAGCTGAATGGACGAGCGCGATCAGATGCTGGAAGACCATCCGCTCCTCTTCCTCTGCTGCTGTTTCTCCTCCTCCTCACTGTCTGCTCCGTCTCTTTAATCAAGCTCTCTCCTGCCTGAACGAGCACAAACACCAGCAGCAGATCCACACCGCCACATGTCAACGTCCTCTAGAGAGTTTCCTAAATACATGTGTCCATGTTTACAAAGCAACACTGTGCGTTTTGTAGTTGTCTCTGATTGATTTGTGGACTGTGGGCAACTGATTTTGTACAATCAAACCGTTCGGACTGATTCAACACCGTTCCTGTAATCATGAGGAGCGTTAGTAATTGTATTTCTTCCTATTATGATGTTTGTATAATATTGAATGTACTGTTTATCCATTTCAATTGTTGATTTTATTGACATGTATTTATTTATTTTGCCTTATGTTCAGTGTGTGTGTAATGTAAGTGTGTATGTGTGGGCACAAGGGATTTTTCCCGACAGAAGCGCTCTAGGTTTTCTGAATGAGACAGATGAATGTGTAGAGACGGACGGTTCAGTCTGGTTTTGTTGTACTTGTTTGAAGATTAGCGGTAGCTTTAAGCTAAAACACGATTAAAAAATTTCCTCCAGATGTGCTCATGTTTTTGAAGAGTTGTTTTGGTTCGACCTACATACAGTATTCTTTACCCCTCAAAACATGAAAAAGTGTGTGCTTCTCAGTGAAGAATATTAGGCACAGGAGCAAGTTTCATTTGATTTAAACGGCACTGTTATGCTATCCACCATCATGTGAGGTTATTAGAATGATGCGATTATGTGTTTGATATGTTACTGTATAAAGGAATCGGTACAGTGATGGCTGAATGACAAGAACATTTCATTTTAGTGCGTCGAACATTCCATTTTAGCGCGTCAAACATTTCATTTTAGTGCGTCGAACATTGCATTTTAGCGCATCGAACATTCCATTTGGGTCAAACAAAGTGGGTCAAACATTCAATTATTTTCCATTCAGTGGGGAAACATGACTTGGTCATCAGGTTCCTTAGGGGGGCGAGAAGGTTAAATCCTCCACGGCCCCCCTCTATACCCTCTTGGGACCTGTCTCTGTTTCAGAGCACTACAGCAGGGCCCATTTGAGCCTTTGCAGTCAGTCGAGCCGAAGTTTCTCTCAACGAAGACTCTGCTCCTGCTTGCATTTGCCTCCATCGAAAGATGGAGATGCTACGTTGACAGGATGCAAAGCTTCATGACCTCAGACCAGCTCTTTGTCTGTCACAGAGGCCGGCAAAATGGGAATGCCATCTCTAACCAAAGGATGGCCCACTAGTGGGCGCATCACCCTGCTTTATCAGGCACAGGGTGTGCCTTGCCAGTTCAGATTGAGAGCTCACTCTACTAGAAGTGTTGTGTCCTCCTGGGCGCAGGATCGTGGCACCTCGCTGGCAGATATTTGTAGATCTGCGGGCTTGGCAACCCCTAACACATTTGCTAGATTCTATAGCCTTCGTGTGGAACCGGTTTCCTCCTGTGTTCTCACCTCAAATGGGTAGAAACACTAAGGGGTTTCAGGTCGGCTTGCTAAAACTGCTCCAGAGAGTCTGTACTGTAGACGCTGTTCAGCTCCTCCATTCCCTCGGCAGCCGGATGTGATGGAGCGTCCGGTGCCAGACCTTCACTCGATGAATCCCTGAGAACCGGCAGAGGGCTGGGTACCATATGTTGAATGTTGACAAATGTTGACAAATGTAGACAAGATGGCACCGAGTATGGCAGCCGTGTTGCGAACTCTGAGAAAACTTTGCAGTTTTTCGTATGTTTTATTTATTTTTTATTTTTTTTACGTGTTAGATGTTGTTAGTATAACTGTCTACGATAAACACGCTTTTAAACATTGGTTCCTCCATCGCGCAACGAAAACCGAACTCAGGGCTTCTCTGTGCACCGCTCGGATAGAGCAAAGGAGCTCACAGGGAAAGGCAGAGGCGGGGGCGTTTGTTTCTATATCAACAACTCATGGTGTAATGAAAGGAACATACACTCTATTAAATTCTTCTGCTCCCCTGATCTGGAATTTCATATGCTTCTGTGTCGACAATTCTGGCTACCGAGGGATTTTACAGCGATCATAATCACGGCTGTTTACATTCCCACAAGCCAACACAGACCAGGCACTCAAGGAACTGTATGGGAATATAAGTGAGCAGGAAACCGGCACCCAGATGCGGGGTTTGTTGTAACGTGGGACTTTAATAAAGCCAACTTCAGAACAATAGCTCCAAAATACTTTCAACACATCACATCAACACGTGTGGAGATCGTGTACTCGACCACTGCTACTCCCCCTTCCGGGACGCATACAAGTCCCTCCCCCGCCCACCTTTCGGCAAATCGGATCACTCTTCCGTTCTGCTCCTGCCTGCTTATAGGCAGAAACTGAAACGTGAAGCACCCGCCCTCAGGACAATCCAATGCTGGTCGGACCAATCGGACGCTACACTACAGGACTGTTTTGATCACGTGGACTGGGACATGTTCCGGGCAGCGTCTGATGACGACATAGAGGCGTATTCAGATACGGTCACGTATTTCATCAGGAAGTGTATAGATGATGTAGTTCCGACCAAAACAATCCGTATCTACCCCAACCAAAAACCGTGGATTAATAGCGATGTTCGATCAGCCTTGTCAGCGCGGACATCTGCCTTTAAATCCGGAAACACTGACGATCGGAAACAAGCCAGTTACAATCTCAGGAGATCCATCAAAGCCGCCAAACAACAATATAAAAACAAAGTTGAAGAACAATTCAACAACAACAACCCAAGAAGCATGTGGCAGGGCATCAACAACATCACAGGCTTTAAAGGGAATAAACCAGCTACTGTGAACATTGCCTCCTCTCTACCGGACGAGCTCAACACCTTTTATGCTCGGTTCGAGGCTGATAACACCGCACACACAGAGAGTGCTGCCGCGGCTGCTGCAGAAGAGGTCAGTCCACTCACGCTTTCTGTCGCGGACGTAACCCGATCCTTTAAACGGGTGAACATCCGTAAAGCCGTAGGCCCAGATGGTATACCAGGCCGTGTGCTCAAAGCATGCGCTTTCCAACTAGCCGGGGTTTTTACAGACATTTTCAATCTGTCCCTCTCTCTGTCTGTGGTTCCCTCATGCTTAAAAAAATCAACCATTGTGCCCATACCGAAGAAAAATAAAATCACATGCTTGAATGACTGGAGGCCCGTTGCTCTGACCCCCATCTTCAGCAAGTGTTTTGAGAAGCTCATCAGAGACTACATCTGTTCTGTGCTGCCTGCTTCACTGGATCCGCTACAATTTGCATACCGCAGTAACCGTTCCACAGACGATGCTATTGCCTTCACCCTGCACACTGCTCTCTCCCACCTGGAAAATAAAAACACCTATGTGAGGATGCTGTTCGTGGATTATAGTTCAGCATTTAACACTATAGTGCCTGCCACACTGGTTGCGAAGCTCCAGACTCTAGGACTGAACAGATCTCTGTGCAGCTGGATCCTGGACTTCCTGACAGGCAGAAGTCAGGTGGTCAGAATGGGCAACAACACATCATCTCCCCTGATCCTCAACACTGGTGCACCGCAGGGTTGCGTCCTCAGCCCACTCCTGTACTCCCTGTACACACACGACTGTACAGCTACACACAGCTCCAATGTCATCGTCAAATTTGCTGATGACACAACGGTGATAGGCCTGATCACCGACAACGATGAGACAGCCTACAGAGAGGAGGTGAGTACCCTGACTAAATGGTGTCAGGAGAACCACCTCTCACTCAACATCGACAAGACCAAGTAGCTGGTGGTGGATTACAGGAGACAGAGCAGAGAACACACACCCATCACCATCGACAAGACACCTGTGGAGCGGGTGACCAGCTTTAAGTTCCTCGGCGTTCACATCACTGAGGATCTCACATGGTCTGCTCACACAGATGCAGTGCTGAAGAAGGCACATCAGCGTCTCTTCTTCCTGAGACGGCTGAGGAAGTTTGGAACGAGCCCCAGAATCCTCAGATCCTTCTACACCTGCACTGTGGAGAGCATCCTGACCGGCTGTATCACCGCCTGGTTTGGAAACAGCACCGCTGGCAACCGCAGGGCTCTGCAAAGGGTCGTGCGAACTGCCCGCCACATTGTTGGAGGTGAGCCCTCCTCCAGGATATCTACACCAGGCGGTGCACAAGGAAAGCCCGGAGGATTATCAAAGACTCCAGCCACCCGTCCCACAGACTGCTCTCTCTGTTGCCCTCAGGGCGACGTTTCCGCAGCATCCGATCCCGCACTAGCCGACTGAGGGACAGCTTTTTCCCTCAGGCTATCAGGCTAATGAACAGAAAAAACTAATACACCCTACAGCACACTCCCACTTTACAGTATGCCATGCACTGCACCTTAACACAGTTCAACTGGACCACACACACACTGCACTAACACAACATCCTATCTGCTATCACTGGATACCATGCAACGCACATCCATGACATTGCGTATCCGGAATATGTATAATCTATTGTACCTTTTTTCACATATTATTGTGTGTATATGGGTACATAATGTAGAATATGTACATACGGTGTATAATGTGTATTGATAACTGTAAGTACGTCTAATAGTACACTGTGTGTACTGACTATATGTATGTGTCTTCTGTACAGTCTGTAAGTATGTACTGTCTATATGTAAATTGTTTCTGTCTGGAGCACGCTCTCAAGAATTTCACTCACCAAGGCACATGTGACAATAAAAGTGATTTGATTTGATTTTTGAAAATTCCCAGACTACATTAGGGTGCGATGCAATGACTGTATTCTTACAGCACTCCCCAACCATCAATCAGTTAATACAGTTAATCCACCGCTGCTATTGGCACAGGTCACCAAAACCCAAATGATTTAAGGTTCTGAACATGATATGTATCCATGTTGGTGGGATCAGACACGAGTAACTTGGTAGTTCACAGGGCATTATTTGACAACAATTTTAGCAGGGCTTTCCATTTTGGGGAAAGTTTTGGCATAAAACCCTCATCTGCTTTGGATAAAGGATGTGTTCGCACCCAAACTACATCTCGACCTGGAACATTGTCTGCTGGTGTCGCTGGTCATAATATTACATTTTTGTTTGGCTTGGGCTCGTGCAATATTCTCCTTTACCAAATTAATGGTCTTTCTGATGTTCCAAGGAGGGGTGGACAGAGATGCTAAGGTCAGGCGGTGGTTGCGAAGGCCCAATGGTCCTTTCAGTTTCCATCTTAAAGAGACCTCTGCTGGCGTGAACCCGCCACTTTATTTATAATTTCATTATTGAATTCAGTGATGTCATCTTCCAGCAAGTGTTTTTTTGTTATTTAAAAAATATATTAATCTGTTCGACAACGGAGAGATGTTTATAAATGTCTGTTTATAAAGTTTATATGAACTAGATTGTTATTTAACTCCACCCCCTCCACTTGGTTTCTCCCAATACCCATGATGCACCGCAGCACAGGTATAAAAGCTCATTCCACATTCACTCTGGTTTCTCGAGCTGGAAACCAACAGCAGAAGGAGACGCGGTTTGGATCAAGCAAGATGGCCGCCAGCTGAAGTGAGTGCTGTGACATTCTTTTTAATAAATACGTTTTCAAACGTATATTTTTTCATGTTTTCATAATTCTTGTGTTTTAAACTGATATGTTGGCTTTTCTTAATTTGTTTAAATTGGACGTTGTTTTTAAGAATGGCCCAGGTTGCGTCGGTGGTCGACCCCATTAGGTGTTTGATGTTGGGGTATGTTGGGTGACGTGTGGGTGTTGTTAAGGTCCCTGGGCGTACAGGGATCATCACAACAGCCACACGATTTACCCACATTTCCCCGGCCATCGGCCCAAGGACTCAGTCCACAAGGAGTTTGCTGCATTCTCCCCAGGGGTGTTTCATCAGAACCCTGGTGTTTTTGCCCACTGATGCAACCTGGGCCAAAGTTTCAGTTCACAAGGGGCCAAGGCACCCGGGAACCAACACTACACAATGCCCTTGGGCTGACAGTGGGGCTTGATGTCTTTCATAAGTCATGTTTTGCAAACAAATATTTCATGTTTTCATAATTCATGTATTGTACAAATAGTTTTGTTTTCATAATTCATGTATTTCTAATGGACATTATTTATATATTTCATCATTCATATCTTTCAAATGGACTTGTTCATGTTTTCATAAAAAATTTGTTCTACAAACAAATATTTTTATAAGTCATGTTCTGCAAACAAACATTTTCATAAGTCATGTATTGATAAAATTCTTGTATTGCACAAATATTTTTTTTTCTAAATTAATGTTTTGCAAGCAAACTAAAATATATATATTTTTTAATGAAAACATGAAAATATTTGTTTGCTATACATGAATTATGAAAATATTTGTTAGAGATACTTGAATTATGAAAACCGCAAAATGTTAGTTTGCAAAACATTAATTATGAAAATGTTGTTTTCAATACATAAATAATACAAACCGGAAAATGTTTGTTTGCTATACATGAATTATGAAAACATGAAAATGTTTGTTAGCAATACATTAATTATAAAAATAGGAAAATATCTTCTTGCGATACATGAATTATGAACATATTTGTTTGCCATACAGGAATTATGAACACATTTGTTTGCAATACATGAATTATGAAAACGGGAAAATATTTGTTTTCAATACATGAATTATGAAAATATTTGTTTGCAATACATGAATTATGAAAACATGAAAATGTTTGTTTGCAATACATGAATTATGAAAAAACTAAATATTAGTTTGCAATACATGAATTATACAAAAATGTACAACTTGAATTATGAAAATAGGAAATTATTTGTTAAAAATACATTATGAAAATATTTGTTACAGATACATGAATTATGAAAACAGTAAAATATTAGTTTGCGAAACATGAATTTTGAAAATTAGTTTTTTGTAAAACACGAATTATGAAAATAGGAAATTATTTGTTAATACATGAATTATGAAAATGTTTGTTAGCGATACATGAATTATGAAAACGGTATAATATTAGGTTGTAGTACATTATGAAAATGTGTTGTTTGTAAAACATGAATTATGAAAATAGGAAAATATCTTATTGCGATACATGAATAATGAAAATATTTTTTTCTTCATCATGAGTGTGAGGGTGTGTGTGTGTGCACGTGCATGAGTGTGAGGGTGTGTGTATGTGCGCGTGCATGAGTGTGAGGTGTGTGACATGTATGTGTGTGTGCGTGCATGAGTGTGTGAGTGTGTGTGTGTGTGTGTGTGTGCGTGCATGCATGAGTGTGAGGGTGTGTGTGTGCATGAGGGGTGAGTGTGTGTGTGTGTGTGTGCATGAGGTGTGTGTTGCATGAGGGTGTGTGGCATGAGGGTGTGTGTGTGCATGAGGTGTGTGTGTGTGTGTGCGTGCATGAGGGTGTGTGTGTTGCATGAGTGTGTGTGTGTGTGTGTGCATGAGGTGCATGAGTGAGTGTAGGTGTGAGTGTGTGTGTGCATGAGTGTGAGGGTGTGAGGAGGAGTGAGTGTGCTGTGCATGAGTGTGTGTGTGCATGAGTGTGAGTGTGTGGAGTGAGTGCATGAGTGTGAGGGTGTGTGTGAGTGAGTGCGTGAGGTGCGTGGTGTGTGTGCGGCATGAGGGTGTGTGTGTGTGTGTGTGCGTATGTGTATGTGTGTGTGTGCTGCATGAGTGTGTGTGTGTGTGCAGAGTGTGTGTGTGTGTGTGTGTGCGCATGCATGAGTGTGTGCGCATGCAGTGTGGCGTGCATGAGTGTGTGTGTGCGTGCATGAGGGTGTGTGTGCTGCATGAGGGTGTGTGTGCGCGTGCATGAGGGTGTGTGTGTGCGTGCATGAGGGTGTGTGTGCGTGCATGAGTGTGTGTGTGTGTGTGTGTGCATGAGTGTGCATGAGTGTGAGGGTGTAGGTGTGAGTGTGTGTGTGCATGAGTGTGAGGGTGTGAGTGAGTGAGAGTGTGTGTGTGCGCGCGTGCATGAGTGTAAGGGTGTGTGTGTGTGCGTGCATGAGTGTGTGTGTGCATGAGTGTGAGTGTGTGTGAGTGAGTGCATGAGTGTGAGGGTGTGTGTGAGTGAGTGCGTGAGGGTGCGTGCGTGTGTGTGTGCGCGTGCATGAGGGTGTGTGTGTGTGTGTGTGTGTGTGTGCGTGAGGCATGAGGGTGTGTGTGTGCGCGTGCATGAGGGTGTGTGTGTGCTGCATGATGGTGTGTGTGTGCGCGTGCATGAGTGTGTGTGTGTGCGCGTGCATGAGGGTGTGTGTGTGTGTGTGTGTGTGTGTGCATGAGTGAGTGAGGTGTGTGTGTGTGTGTGTGTGCGTAAGTATGAGGATGTGTGTGTATATGAGTGTAAGGGTGTGTGCGCGTGCATGAGTGTGAGGGTGTGTGCGTGCATGAGGGTGTGCGTGTGTGTGAGTGCGTGCATGAGTGTGTGCGTGTGTGAGTGCGTGCGTGCATGAGGGTGTGTGTGAGTGAGTGTGTGTGTGTGTGTGCATGAGGGTGCATGCGTGTGTGTGTGTGTGTGTGTGTTTGCATGAGTGTGTGTGTGTGTGCCTGAGTATGCGTGTGCGTGTGAGGGTGTGAGTGAGTGTGTGTGCGTGAGTGTGAGGATGTGAGTGAGTGTGTGTGCATGAGTGTGAGGGTGTGAGTGTGTGCATGAATTATGATCAAAAACATTGAAATAAAAATGAGACATTTTGTCTCGGTCAGTAAGTCTCGTTTTGCCATTTTTAATCAGTATTATGTTAATAACGTGAAACTAAACAGTTTAGATTTCGACTCAACTCAGGGAAAAATGTACAATGGTGTCTAAAAGCTAAAAGGTACAACTAAAATCAATGAAAAGAATCATCAACCGTTTTCAACATGATAATAATCTAAACCTAACCCTACCTTAAATATAGTTTTATAATTATTTTACAAATGCTTATAGATCATTAAAATATATATTTTTTATAAATGTGTATATATAACCTTCTCTTTCTCTGTGTGTGTTTCACACTCTTGCTGTTCTAGATTAACCCTTTCATTATCATTCCTGTAGCTCAACAACATTTTTGGGGTAAAACACTTTTTTCATTCAAGAGTTAATCAAAATTGGTCTGTTTAAGTATATATCTGTTACCAAATGATTTGCGCTGCGCGCTCCCGAGGTTCAGACCTTAATCAAATGATTTGCGCTGCACGCTCCCGAAGTTCAGACCTTAATCAAATGATTTGCGCTGCACGCTCCCGAAGTTAAGACCTTAATCAAATGATTTGCGCTGCGCGCTCCCGAAGTTAAGACCTTAATCAAATGATTTGCGCTCCGCGCTCCCGATGTTCAGACCTTAATCAAATGATTTGCGCTGCGCGCTCCCGAAGTTCAGACCTTAATCAAATGATTTGCGCTGCACGCTCCCGAAGTTCAGACCTTAATCAAATGATTTGCGCTCCGCGCTCCCGAAGTTCAGACCTTAATCAAATGATTTGCGCTCCGCGCTCCCGAAGTTCAGACCTTAATCAAATGATTTGCGCTCCGCGCTCCCGAAGTTCAGACCTTAATCAAATGATTTGCGCTGCGCGCTCCCGAAGTTCAGACCTTAATCAAATGATTTGCGCTGCGCGCTCCCGAAGTTCAGACCTTAATCAAATGATTTGCGCTGCACGCTCCCGAAGTTAAGACCTCAATCAAATGATTTGCGCTGCACGCTCCCGATGTTCAGACCTTAATCAAATGATTTGCGCTGCACGCTCCCGAAGTTAAGACCTTAATCAAATGATTTGCGCTCCGCGCTCCCGATGTTCAGACCTTAATCAAATGATTTGCGCTGCACGCTCCCGATGTTCAGACCTTAATCAAATGATTTGCGCTGCACGCTCCCGAAGTTCAGACCTTAATCAAATGATTTGCGCTGCGCGCTCCCGAAGTTAAGACCTTAATCAAATGATTTGCGCTGCACGCTCCCGATGTTCAGACCTTAATCAAATGATTTGCGCTGCGCGCTCCCGAGGTTCAGACCTTAATCAAATGATTTGCGCTGCGCGCTCCCGAGGTTCAGACCTTAATCAAATGATTTGCGCTGCGCGCTCCCGATGTTCAGATCTTAATCAAATGATTTGCGCTGCGCGCTCCCGATGTTCAGACCTTAATCAAATGATTTGCGCTCCGCGCTCCCGAAGTTCCCGAACAAAATATAATCAACCTTATTGTCGAACAGAACAAATATTTGTATTAATATTAAAATAAAATGTATTTAAAAAAATTAAATCAACTGTCAAATACAGAAAAAAAATATTTCAATTATTGTTAAATTAACTATTTGTTTTAAAGAATCATTGTAAAATGCAGAACAAATTCTCAAATATTTATATTATCATTAAAATAATATATATGTATTTTAAATATACTTTATTGTCAAACACAGAACAAATGTTAAAATAGTTATTCTTAAAATAATATTTAAAATATCAACTTGATCATAATACAGAATAAACATTTAAATAATTGAAATAATATTTAAACAAATCTAATTTGTCAAAAACAGAACAAATATTTCAATATTTATATAATTATTAAATACGTATGTATTTAAAAAAACTGTCAAATGCAGACACAATTATTTAAAATAATAAAATATTATTAAAATAATAAAATATAAAAATAATACAAATACATTTAAAAAAAAAATCAACTTTGCATAAACAATATATTGAATAAATTATTATTAAAATAATAGCACATTTATGCAGAAGCCTTTAGAAAATAAATTTTCGGTGTGTCCATATGCTAGACGAAGTTAATGAGATAATAATGAGTAATTTGACCCGTTCTTCTATAAAGGCGAAGGCGGCAACAGCAACCGCTTCGAAAGCGATAAAGACTGTGTGAAAGCATGTCGATCCAAAGCAGAAGAAATCTACCCGGATGAGGCTAAATTCACTAAATACTGCATTTGTTGATTTGACATGAGTGACTGATGTTTCATGCTTTTACCTTCGTGTTCCTCAGATCACGCCTGTTCTCTGCCAAAGGACGAAGGCGCCTGTTTTGCCATCATTCCCATGTATTATTACGACAATGGAGAGAAAATCTGCCGTATGTTCTTTATACGGAGGCTGCCGAGGAAACGGCAACCGTTTTGATTCTCGAGAGTATTGTCAGACAGTTTGTCTCGGTCAGTAAGTCTCGTGTTGCCATTTTTAATCAGTATAATGTTAATAACGTGAAACTAAACAGTTGAGATTTCCACTCAACTCAGGGAAAAATGTACAATGGTGTCTAAAAGCTAAAAGGTACAACTAATATCCCCCAAACACTCTTAAAAATAAAGGTTCTTCACAGCGAGGCCATAGAAGTGACCGTTTTTGTACCTTTTTTTCTGACAGTGCACATGGGTTAATAATCAAACATCAGTTTCACTGGAAGTTGTTAGTGTCTTTACAACAGTTTAAACTTTGGATTTGAATATATGTAGAGGGGTTTTTCTTTGAAGATAGCAAACAATTGGTGATCATTATTTATGAATTCTGTCTGTTCCCACGTCTTTCATAAGTTCTTCCACATCTAAGTGACCGAAACAGATAAAGCCTGGTTTTGAATGTTAAAAAAACACATACACACAAAGAACAAGAGAATAAAATGTAGGCCCTATCCGAGTTTCCGCAAAAATATCAACCGTTTTAAACATGATAATAATCAGAAATCTTTCTTGAGCAGCAAATCAGCATATTAGAATGATTTCTGAAGGATCACGTGACACTGAAGACTGATGCTGAAAATGCAGCTTTGATCACAGGAATAAATTATATTTTACAATATATTCACATAGAAAACAACTATTTCAAATGGTAA
Source organism: Gymnocypris eckloni scoliostomus (assembly GCA_027564155.1). Taxonomy (NCBI): domain Eukaryota; kingdom Metazoa; phylum Chordata; class Actinopteri; order Cypriniformes; family Cyprinidae; genus Gymnocypris; species Gymnocypris eckloni. The sequence continues at coordinate 32,609,485 of CM050426.1, forward strand.
AAATATAAGATGATTTCTGTGCATCATTTCCTAAAATGTTCAGCAGCTTGTTCAGTGTGTGTTCATGTGTTGTCCACTAGAGACCAGTCTGTTCTGACTGTGAATGTATTTCTACAGCAAAGTCCGGACACCTTTTGGGAGCTGCTGACCTGCCAAACCCTGACGAGAAGACTGTTAATGCAGGTAAACTCACTAACTGTTTATATTGTCACGTTTTAATTAGGTATGAAGACCCAGCAGTTAGAAGAAGAAGAATTGTCTATTTGTTACATACACAGTTGAATTAGGTATGAAGATCCAGCAGTGAAATGTGTTTTCTCCATTTAACCCATCCAAGAGCACACACACACACCTGGAGCAGCGGACACACACACACACACACACACACACACACACACACCTGGAGCAGTGGGCACACACACACACCTGGAGCAGTGGGCACACACACACACACACCTGGAGCAGTGGAAACACAGACACACACACACACACACACACCTGGAGCAGTGGGCAGTCAACGCTGCGGCGCCCGGGGGGCAGTTGGGGGTTCGGTGCCTTGCTCAAGGGTCTCACCTCAGTCGTGGACAATTCCTGCCGGAGCCGAGAACCCACAACCTCAGATTACAAGTCCAATGCTCTATCCATTAGGCCACGACTGCACCTCGATTATAACTTACAGTTATACTGTGTTACTTCACATACAGTGTGGCTCAGTGAAAAGTAATGTGTGTTCCTGTGGCTCAGTGGTAGAGCATTGCGTCAGCAGCGCAAAAGGTTGTGGGTTTGATTCCCAGGGAACACACATACTGATTAAAAATGTATAACCTGAATGCAAATGTACACTCAAAAAAATGATTTTTGCTCTTTGTTCAATTTCATTAATTAAAATGAGCTCATACAACATAACTCTTGGTAAAAATGGTCCCAACTTAATTTTATTAAATATAAACAATGTAATTTAAAAACAATTAGGTGTACACGTTTTTTTTTAATTGAGTCAACAAGAATATTTTTCGTTGGATTTTACTTGTGTAACTAGGAAGTGGATTTCCCTTCCCATCATGCTTTGCACAGGGCTGGATAAGGAGAGTAAATCTTGAAATAAAATGTTATTTTAGGCATTTTTTATTTAGATGATAAAATTGGGAGACTTGTTAATGTTTAATGTTCTTTTATGTTTGTATTTAAAAGAGTTTCTGGTATGTTAGTGTTTTGGGGGGTTACCATTGTGGTAAAGTGTAGAGCATGTGCTTGGGTTGAGGACCAGCTAACATGAAACATTTGTTTCAATAACAAAGAAACAATTATGGGCATGCCATGGATGAAACAATATCATCATATGCTATGCCTAACAAATTGGCTAATGCCTAAAGTTAAGTAAATCCAACAAATAATTTATTTTGAGTGTAGAAACAATTTATTATCCAGTTAAATGTTTTAGCAAGCATAAAAACATCACTTCATCAATATATCAATTTAATTTAAACTATATTTGATCAAATTGAGTTGGCCCAACTCAATTACAATTCATCCAATTAATTATTTTTTTGAGTGTAGGCTACTGATGTTAAAATCACAATGTAGCGGCTGGATTGCAACTATTACATATATAATTTGCCTATTTACATTGTCTATTTTGTATGTATATACCTAATTTATCTGTTGAATGTTTCTTTATTTGCTTACCATATTTTATATTTGACTGTGCCCTGCTGTTGTTTTGTGCACAGGCATGGCAAAACTTGATCTAGTAGGAATGACCCAATTTTTTTTTGTAGTCTTCACTGAAGGAATTTAAGTTTATACAACAAGATTACAACAACTCATTTCAAACAAATTAGATTTTGGTGGAAAAATGTAATGAAATTTCGTGGAAAAGTTTACTCTAATTTTTTTAAGTTCGTTCAACAACTTTTTTTTTTGAGTGTAGGTCGCTTTGGATAAAAGCGTCTGATAAATGTAACGCAATTCTAATAAAAATACACAAACATATAAATATTTTTCAAGATCACAATATAGCCAGAGGGTGCTGTTGTGTGCCTCTGCAGTAATCATGTAGGCGGTCTCTAAATCAGTGCCTGCATTAAGAGACCCTGTTCAGCCCTTAACAAGTGATACAGCACATGTATGATTCACTGGTAATAAACACTGCAGCATGCTGGGCTTCAAGTAATGCAATTATACAGGTTAAGTTGCACCTTGGTGCATATATTCTGAGGTCTGCTCTCTCAGCAGCTCAACCTTACAGTATCCTAATCAATCAACAGTAATTAATCTTGGTAATTCCAGAATAATCAAGGCCTCACCCGGATGTCCTCCTTGTCTTTTAGGCAGCATGTGCTGTATCAGACAAGCTAAATATAGATTTGACCCCATTCTCAGACAGCATGGCAGCTTACTGCATTTCCTATTGTGCTCTATTAAAAGATGATGCCTTGCACTTTATACAGATTGACTGAAATTAAACTCACTTAAAATCAAATTTCCTTTCAAAGATTTCAATGATAACTTTGATTCATATTCACGGTTAAAGACGAGAGCCACGGTATTTCCTGCAATCAAGTTTATTCATTCAACATTTCACATTACAAATACTTTAAGCATTCTGTTATAAATATTTAGCTGCAAGTAATCAAGACTCAACTACCAAAGCACACGTATGACTAACACAACTATAAAATGATATTTCTCTTTACATAACTCCATATGGATTTAAAATATAAAAATTAAAACTTAGAAATGACATAGCAAAAAAATGATTCCTCTTATAAAAATCTATTGATAAATACACCTTCCCATACACAGTTATAAACTATGTGAATTTAAATAAGCAGTTACATAGAGATTTTCTGATATTTTTTCTTATCCTTCTGTAGACATGAAGCACAATATAGTGATTATTAAAACTAGAAAATCGAATAAGTGTACGGATCAAAAACTATAATCAAAATGACAATTACATTCCAATTCAAAATATATCAGTAAATGGTTAAAACATTATTCACTTAATATTTACATTGTAATCACAGTAGCATGAACTCAAGTAGGAAAATATGTGAACACATAAAAGTGAAAACACCTATAATTTCAGTGGTATTTTTACAAATATAAATCAGAGAATGTTAAGTGTTATAACGGCTGAAGGAGAGTTTGTGAGGTGAGACACGTTGAAAGTAATAGTTATATTAGAAGTACACTGTAAAGGTCTCTGGGAGAAAGTATTGCACAGATCTCACTGTCAATATTTTGAAAGCGTATTCAAGTGAACCCTGAATCAATATGAGACTAATCTCGTATGCTTCTTTGTTTTCGACTAGTAAACACGGTACAGTGGGGTATGCACACTGTGTGCATGGGCAAGGTACATGTAACTGAACGTTTGGGAAAAGGGGTGAAACAAAAGTACTATTATAGCAATTGAACACAATTCAACCCTAACTTATTAATTTAGCTCATGCGTACCTAATGAATAAATTAACCTTGTTGCCTCTCAGAATTATACATAACAGTAAACATTGATATTTTAATATGGAACATTCATCATTGTGATACAAGGTGCATCCTAACATTACTCTAATTACAGTGTTAATTATTTTATTTGCTACAGCCAATAATGAGGGAGGTATCATCATTCTCATAACTGATAGTGGGTAGGTATATATTTCTACATGTACCACACATTTTAAGGAATTTGTGTCATGCTATATTCAATATTTACTTTGTCCATTGAGACAGATATTAGTTTCAACAATACAGTCACCTAAATATATATATATATATATGTGACAATCTAGGGATTTCAGCACATAAATACATAAAATCAAGTTGTACTTTTTGAAATGAAACTTATATTTTAATGAATTATATTCACCGTTCCTGGCTGGTGGAATCCAGACAAGTTTCAGGCAACATCTGAAAACTCGTCTCTCTTCAATCATCACTTGACTTCATCTTTAAAAAAATACCTTTCCTTAACTTTGCTCTCTTTCCCTTAAACTCTCTCTGTCTGGCTAGAATTTGCTCTGAACACTGCCTAGACATTTGTATTACAAGCACTTCCTGTGTCTGTTCAACTGGACTACACGCACACACTGCACTAACACAACCTATCTGTTATCACTGGACACCATACAATACACAACCACGACACTGCATATGCATAATCTGTTGCAACTTTGCACAACTATCTGCTGCTCAACCAATCTACTGTTAATTTATAATCTGTTGCACCTTCACGTTATTACTATGTATAGACTAGCAGCCGTCAATTCATGTCCCACACTTTATGAACTACAATACTGACTGTTCAAATTCATCGCGATTACCATTAGTAGACCACACAGATCAATTTCATCAAACGCAGATTACACCCTTTTATAGGGGGCTCTGTGGCACACACCGTTTCACCTACAGTCACCAAAATTCATACACCTATAGATCTCATCAGCCAAACAACTTTCATGCTGACAGTCAATCTGCTCCGCCCAACAGGAAAGTCGGCCATGTTGGATTGTTTGAACGCATTCAGTGCAATTTCATGTACTCGCCTAGAGTCTTCATCCGATCACCACCAAAGTTGGTCAGCATGATCTCACGACACTGAGGATGTTAAATTGCAAAGGGATTTTTGATATCTCCAATGGTTTGGCCGTAGTGAGGTTACAAATTTATTAAACCGAGGTCCTGACTCTCTGTGGTCATTAAATCGTGTCCTGGCCAAATTCCCATCACTGGCCCTTGTCAATCATGGCCTCCTAATAATCCCCATTTACTCGATTGGCTCTATGTCTTTCTCTCCTCTCCACCTGTAGCTGGTGTGTGGTGATCACATACACTTGATTGGCTCTATGTCTCTCTGTCCTCTCCACCTGTAGCTGCTGTGTGGTGAGCGCATCCACTTGATTGGCTCTATGACTCTCTCTCCTCTTCACATGTAGCTGCTGTGTGGTGAGAGCATACACTTGATTTGCTCTATGACTCTCTCTCCTCTCCACCTGTAGCTGCTGTGTGGTGGGCGATCCACTTGATTGGCTCTATGACTCTCTCCTCTCCACGTAGCTGGTGTGTGGTGAGCGCATCCACTTGATTGGCTCTATGACTCTCTCCTCTCCACCTGTAGCTGGTGTGTGGCGAGCGCACACACTTGATTGGCTCTATGTCTCTCTCTCCTCTCCACCTGTAGCTGCTGTGTGGTGGCGCATCCACTTGATTGGCACTTATGACTCTCTCCACCTGTAGCTGGTGTGTGGTGGCGCGATACACTTGATTGGCACTATGACTCTCTCCTCTCCACCTGTAGCTGGTGTGTGGTGAGCGCATACACTTGATTGGCTCTATGTCTCTCTCCTCTCCACCTGTAGCTGGTGTGTGGTGAGCGCATACACTTGATTGGCTCTATGACTCTCTCTCCTCTCCACCTGTAGCTGGTGTGTGGCGAGCGCATACACTTGATTGGCTCTATGTCTCTCTCCTCTCCACCTGTAGCTGGTGTGTGGTGAGCGCATACATTTTATTGGCTCTATGTCTCTCTCCTCTCCACCTGTAGCTGGTGTGTGGTGAGCGCATACACTTGATTGGCACTATGACTCTCTCCTCTCCACCTGTAGCTGGTGTGTGGTGAGCGCATACACTTGATTGGCTCTATGTCTCTCTCTCCTCTCCACCTGTAGCTGCTGTGTGGTGAGCACATACACTTGATTGGCTCTATGTCTCTCTCTCCTCTCCACCTGTAGCTGCTGTGTGGTGAGCGCATCCACTTGATTGGCTCTATGACTCTCTCTCCTCTTCACCTGTAGCTGGTGTGTGGTGAGAGCATACACTTGATTGGCTCTATGACTCTCTCCTCTCCACCTGTAGCTGCTGTGTGGTGAAAGCATCCACTTGATTGGCTCTATAACTCTCTCTCCTCTCCACGTGTATCTGTTGTGTGGTGAGCACATCCACTTGATTGCCTCTATGACTCTCTCCTCTCCACCTGTAGCTGGTGTGTGGCGAGCATACACTTGATTGTCTCTATGACTCTCTCCTCTCCACCTGTAGCTGGTGTGTGGCGAGCGCATACACTTGATTGGCTCTATGTCTCTCTCTCCTCTCCACCTGTAGCTGGTGTGTGGTGAGCGCATACATTTTATTGGCTCTATGTCTCTCTCCTCTCCACCTGTAGCTGGTGTGTGGTGAGCGCATCCACTTGATTGGCACTATGACTCTCTCCTCTCCACCTGTAGCTGGTGTGTGGCGAGCGCATACACTTGATTGGCTCTATGACTCTCTCTCCTCTCCACCTGTAGCTGGTGTGGTGAGCGCATACACTTGATTGGCTCTATGTCTCTCTCCTCTCCACCTGTAGCTGGTGTGTGGTGAGCGCATACATTTTATTGGCTCTATGTCTCTCCTCTCCACCTGTAGCTGGTGTGTGGTGAGCACATTCACTTGATTGGCACTATGACTCTCTCCTCTCCACCTGTAGCTGGTGTGTGGTGAGCGCATACACTTGATTGGCTCTATGTCTCTCTCTCCTCTCCACCTGTAGCTGCTGTGTGGTGAGCACATACACTTGATTGGCTCTCTCTCCTCTCCACCTGTAGCTGGTGTGTGGTGAGCGCATCCACTTGATTGGCACTATGACTCTCTTCACCTGTAGCTGGTGTGTGGTGGGCGCATCCACTTGATTGGCACTTTGACTCTCTCCACCTGTAGCTGGTGTGTGGTGGGCGCATACACTTGATTGGCACTATGACTCTCTCCTCTCCACCTGTAGCTGGTGTGTGGTGAGCGCATACACTTTATTGGCTCTATGTCTCTCTCCTCTCCACCTGTAGCTGGTGTGTGGTGAGCGCATACATTGATTGGCTCTATGACTCTCTCCTCTCCACCTGTAGCTGGTGTGTGGTGAGCATACACTTGATTGGCTCTATGACTCTCTCCTCTCCACCTGTAGCTGGTGTGTGGTGAGCGCATCCACTTGATTGGCTCTATGACTCTCTCTCTCTCCACCTGTAGCTGGTGTGTGGCGAGCGACATACACTTGATTGTCTCTATGACTCTCTCTCCTCTCCACCTGTAGCTGGTGTGTGGCGAGCATACACTTGATTGGCTCTATGTCTCTCTCCTCTCCACCTGTAGCTGGTGTGTGGTGAGCTCATACATTTATTGGCTCTATGTCTCTCTCCTCTCCACCTGTAGCTGGTGTGGTGAGCGCATACACTTGATTGGCACTATGACTCTCTCTCTCCACCTGTAGCTGGTGTGTGGTGAGCGCATACACTTTTTGGCTCTATGTCTCTCTCCTCTCCACCTGTAGCTGGTGTGTGGTGAGCGCATACACTTGATTGGCTCTATGTCTCTCTCTCCACCTGTAGGTGGTGTGTGGTGGGCGCATACACTTTATTGGCTCTATGTCTCTCTCCTCTCCACCTGTAGCTGGTGTGTGGTGAGCGCATACACTTGATTGGCTCTATGTCTCTCTCCTCTCCACCTGTAGCTGGTGTGTGGTGAGCACATACACTTGATTGGCTCTATGTCTCTCTCCTCTCCACCTGTAGCTGGTGTGTGGTGAGCACATACACTTGATTGGCTCTATGTCTCTCTCCTCCACCTGTAGCTGGTGTGTGGTGAGCGCATCCACTTGATTGGCACTATGACTCTCTCCACCTGTAGCTGGTGTGTGGTGGGCGCATCCACTTGATTGGCACTTTGACTCTCTCCACCTGTAGCTGGTGTGTGGTGGGCGCATACACTTGATTGGCACTATGACTCTCTCCTCTCCACCTGTAGCTGGTGTGTGGTGAGCGCATACACTTTATTGGCTCTATGTCTCTCTCCTCTCCACCTGTAGCTGGTGTGTGGTGAGCGCATACACTTGATTGGCTCTATGACTCTCTCCTCTCCACCTGTAGCTGGTGTGTGGTGAGCGCATACACTTGATTGGCTCTATGTCTCTCTCCTCTCCACCTGTAGCTGGTGTGTGGTGAGCGCATACATTTTATTGGCTCTATGTCTCTCTCTTCTCCACCTGTAGCTGGTGTGTGGTGAGCGCATACACTTGATTGGCACTATGACTCTCTCCTCTCCACCTGTAGCTGGTGTGTGGTGAGCGCATACACTTGATTGGCTCTATGTCTCTCTCTCCTCTCCACCTGTAGCTGCTGTGCTGTGAGCACATACACTTGATTGGCTCTATGTCTCTCTGTCCTCTCCACCTGTAGCTGCTGTGTGGTGAGCGCATCCACTTGATTGGCTCTATGACTCTCTCTCCTCTCCACCTGTAGCTGCTGTGTGGTGGGCGCATCCACTTGATTGGCTCTATGACTCTCTCTCCTCTCCACGTGTAGCTGGTGTGTGGTGAGCGCATCCACTTGATTGCCTCTATGACTCTCTATCCTCTCCACCTGTAGCTGGTGTGTGGCGAGCGCATACACTTGATTGGCTCTATGACTCTCTCCTCTCCACCTGTAGCTGGTGTGTGGCGGCGCATACACTTGATTGGCTCTATGTCTCTCTCTCCTCTCCACCTGTAGCTGGTGTGTGGCGAGCATACATTTTATTGGCTCTATGTCTCTCTACTCTCCACCTGTAGCTGGTGTGTGGTGAGCACATTCACTTGATTGGCACTATGACTCTCTCATCTCTCCACCTGTAGCTGGTGTGTGGTGAGCGCATACACTTGATTGGCTCTATGTCTCTCTCTCCTCTCCACCTGTAGCTGCTGTGTGGTGAGCACATACACTTGATTGGCTCCATGACTCTCTCTCCTCTCCACCTGTAGCTGGTGTGTGGTGAGCGCATACACTTGATTGGCTCTATGACTCTCTCTCCTCTCCACCTGTAGCTGTTGTGTGTTGAGCGCATACACTTGATTGGCTCTATGTCTCTCTCTCCTCTCCACCTGTAGCTGATGTGGGGTGAGCGCATACACTTGATTGGCTCCATTACTCTCTCTCCTCTCCACCTGTAGCTGGTGTGTGGTGAGAGCATCCACTTGATTGGCTCTATGACTCTCTCTCCTCTCCACCTGTAGCTGTTGTGTGTTGAGCGCATACACTTGATTGGCTCTCTCCTCTGCACCTGTAGCTGGTGTGTGGTGAGCGCATGCACTTGATTGCCTCTATGACTCTCTCTCCTCTCCACCTGTAGCTGATGTGTGTTGAGCGCATACACTTGATTGGCTCTCTCCTCTGCACCTGTAGCTGGTGTGTGGTGAGCGCATGCACTTGATTGCCTCTATGACTCTCTCTCCTCTTCACCTGTAGCTGGTGTGTGGCGAGCGCATAAAGTGCATTGTTCAAATGCCTCAAAATGTTCTACTTATGGAGAACAAGTCATTCTGAGAAAACTTGCTTTTTTATGAATATCCGATGATCAGGAAGCTGACAGCAAATTAAAAACATCAGACATTTCAGCTGACAGAAGAAGGCTGTAATTCAAATGTTTTCCAATAGATGAAGTCAACTTTTAAGCCTAATCCTTTATCTTCTCACTTTCCATCAGTTAGAATGACAAATACATAATCAAATCAGATGATACACATTGTACCTTAAATATAGTTTTATAATTATATTTATTTTACAAATGCTTATAGATCATTATAAATGTGTGTATATCCTTCTCTTTCTCTGTGTGTGTGTCTGTTTCACACTCTTGCTGTTCTAGAGTAACCCTTTCATTATCATTCCTGTAGCTCAACAACATTTTTGGGGTAAAATTATAGTTGACTCGTATGTTTTAACATACCTGGCAATAAAGCTCCTTCTGATTATTACTAATCATTTCATGAACAAACAACAGTGGATTGTTGTTAGCTGGAGGTGATTGCACATGTAGTCAGTCAGATGAAGGTGTGTTTGGTTTGTTACCCGTGAATCGGCCACTTTGCTCAATCCCAGCTCCTGAATGAGTCTCTCAATCTTCTCATCTTTTTCTCTCTGACGGATTGACTTCGGGAGTCGTAAAGCTGCTGAGAAACGCAGATCCTCGCGAACAGTCAGCGTCCCCATGACCACGTCATCCTGCAAAAACACAAGACTTTCAGGATGTTTCATGTGTTTAACCCATGACAGAGCCCTTTCTGAACACGCCCTTAATGAAGCAGAGTGTCTCAGGACACAGCTGGTGTGATTTGAGATTCGATTAAACAATCACTGGAGGAATTCAGACTCCTGAAGTAAACACAAGACCAAACTCTATTAAACTCTATTTATGGAAGGAAAACAAACTAAACTACTGAACGGTTTCAGTCCATCTCTTCTAATCTTAGTCCGGAAACCCAAAATGCCCTTAGTCATGATATGAATTACAGAATAACGAGTTCAGCTTCCTGTTTTAAATGCAGAAGTCAGTTGTTAGAGTCAAATGTGACGCCTAAGTTCAGTGTAAGTTCAGCATTTATGCTCCAGACCCGAGTAATTCCTCACATCACATGTCATTGAGGAGAATGTGCTGCTACTTTACTAAGAAAGGAAACGTAGTAAATGAGTGTTTGTGTGGTTTATACCTGCACTACGTATCCAGACAGACATTTGTAGTTTGGAGGTTGTGGAGCTCCGTTTATAAGAACTTCTCCTGAAAGACCAGCAGGATCCTTACAAGCGGCCAGAACGTCCAGAAACCTTCAGTAAAACACTTTTTTAATTTAGTCATTTAGCTGAAGCTTTTATCCAAAGCGACTTACAAATGAGGACATTATAGAAGCAATCAAAACCAACAAAAGATTAACAACATGCAAGTGTTATTACAAGTCCTGGTTAGCTTAAAGCAGTACACGTAGGAAGGTTTTTTTATTGTATTTTTTTTTGATAAGAAAACGAGTTTATAGAATATAGAAAAAAGCCACTTAGTGTTAGTTTTACAAGAAAAGCTAGCAGTTAGAGAATAATTATGCAATTGATAGAGGGTCAAATGTGTGTGTGTGTTTTTTTTAAATAAATAGAAGACAGATTAGATAAAATAGAATAAGAATAGAGACGAGAGTGCTAGAGTTAGAGGGTCAAATAAAGATGGAAGAGATTAGTAACTCTAGGATGATGGTCATATGGTGACATGTGTCAGATTCAGCACAGTATGAAAATTCTTGCCCAGTCATGTTTGTTTATTCAGTGAGACATGTCGAGACAAGAGGAGCTTTCCCTCACATTTTTAACATATCAGATAAAAGTCCTCGTGTCTGTTTTATTGAAAAACACAAGCAACACTTTATTGACATACTGTTATTTATGGAAGCCACAAAGATGAAAAAATACAATAATTGCGTTATTTTATCACAATTGTTTTTTGCAATGGTGAATTCATATCTCATTGTATATTGTGCAATTACTTGTTATATACTTGGAGTTACATTTTCACCAGGAAATTCAAATATAACTATAATAATGCACAATATATCATGATTAATTGAATTATATTGTATTCTGAATTTATATCTTGCAATTCTGAGTTTTTAATCCCTGATCTGAGATCAAATTTCAGACTCCTAGAATTTTTAGGAACAGACCTTCAACCTTTTCTGATCTGAGTGGATCTTTTCCAATTATTCAGATGTGGTTTACATTCAAGAGTTAATCAAAATTGGTCGGTTTAAGAATACATCTGTTATCAAATGATTTGCGCTGAGCTCTCGAGTTCAGATCTTAATCAAATGATTTGCGCTGCGCGCTCCAAGTTCAGATCTTAATCAAATGATTTGCGCTGCGGCGCTCCGGTTCAGACCTTAATCAAATGATTTGCGCTGCGCGCTCGAAGTTCAGATCTTAATCAAATGATTTCGCTGCGCGCCCCGAAGTTCAGACCTTAATCAAATGATTTGCGCTGCGCTCCGAAGTTCAGACATTAATCAAATGATTTGCGCGCGCTCCCGAGTTCAGACATTAATCAAATTATTTGCGCTGCGCTCGAAGTTCAGATCTTAATCAAATGATTTGCGCTGCGCTCGAAGTTCAGACATTAATCAAATGATTTGCGCTCCCGAAGTTCAGACCTTAATCAAATGATTTGCGCTGCGCGCTCCCGAAGTTCAGACCTTAATCAAATGATTTGCGCTCCCGATGTTCAGATCTTAATCAAATGATTTGCACTGCGTGCTCCCGATGTTCAGATCTTAATCAAATGATTTGCGCTCCGCGCTGCCGAAGTTCCCGACCAAAATATAATCAAGAACAGAACAAATATTTTAATTAATATTAAAATAAAATGTATTTAAAACAAATAAATCAACTGTCAAATACAGAACAAATATTTCAATTATTGTTAAATTAACTATTTGTTTTAAAGAATCATTGTAAAATGCAGAACAAATTCTCAAATATTTATATTATCATTAAAATAATATATATGTATTTTAAATATACTTTATTGTCAAACACAGAACAAATGTTAAAATAGTTATTCTTAAAATATCAACTTGATCATAATACAGAATAAACATTTAAATAATTGAAATAATATTTTTAAACAAATCTAATTTGTCAAAAACAGAAAAAATATTTCAATATTTATATAATTATTAAATACATATGTATTTAAAAACTGTCAAATGCAGACAAAATTATTAAAATAATAAAATATTATTAAAATAATAAAATATTATTAAAATAATAAAATAAAATAATACAAATATATATAAAAAAATCAACTTTGCATAAACAATATATTGAATAAATTATTATTAAAATAATAGCACATTTATGCAGAAGCCTTTAGAAATTAAAAACATTTTCGGTGTGTCCATATGCTAGACGAAGTTAATGAGATAATAATGAGTAATTTGACCCGTTCTTCTATAAAGGCGAAGGCGGCAACAGCAACCGTTTCGAAAGCGATAAAGACTGTGTGAAAGCATGTCTATCCAAAGCAGAAGAAATCTACCCGGATGAGGCTAAATTCACTAAATACTGCATTTGTTGATTTGACATGAGTGACTGATGTTTCATGCTTTTACCTTCGTGTTCCTCAGATCATGCCTGTTCTCTGCCAAAGGACGAAGGCGCCTGTTTTGCCATCATTCCCATGTATTATTACGACAATGGAGAGAAAATCTGCCGTATGTTCTTTATACGGAGGCTGCCGAGGAAACGGCAACCGTTTTGATTCTCGAGAGCATTGTCAGACAGTTTGTCTCGGTCAGTAAGTCTCGTTTTGCCATTTTTAATCAGTATAATGTTAATAACGTGAAACTAAACAGTTGAGATTTCCACTCAACTCAGGGAAAATGTACAATGGTGTCTAAAAGCTAAAAGGTACAACTAATATCCCCCAAACACTCTTAAAAATAAAGGTTC
>CM050426.1:32622852-32715263 GCA_027564155.1 Gymnocypris eckloni scoliostomus
ATTAAAAAGAAATGAAATAAATTACAAAATAAAATTAATTAAAATAACAGAACAAATAAATACAATTTAATTAAAATGAAAAATTAGATATAAACAACAATATAAAAAGGTGAAAAATAAAACAAATGACAAAATAAAAAAGGTGGAAATTAAAATAATAAATTAAAAATGTAATTAAAATGACAAAATTACAAAGTAAAAATAAATAAATGAAATAAAAACTAAAAATATAGATATTAATAAAGATTTAGCGTCTAAGCAGATGAAAAGTGTAAACTAGCTTTAACTCACAATGAGATTACATTACATTTATTCATCTTTGTTAATGTCTTTCGTTCATGTCAAGAAATGAAGCCTTGCTGTAGTGTTGCCAGATTTCTGTGCATTGCATTAAACACATTTAACCACCAAATAATCATGATTTAAGAAAATATGAATATATTATTTGTGACCAAGGACCACAAAACCAGTCATTTTTTTTCGAGATTGAGATTTATGCATCATCTGAAAGCTGAACAAATAATATTTCCATTGATGTATGGTTTGTTATGTTTGGACAATATTTGTAAATCTAGAATCTGAGGGGCAAAAATCTTAGCAATGCATATTACTAATCAAAATTAAGTTTTGATACATTTACGGCACAAAACATCTTCATGGAACATGATTTTTGATTGTAATGCATTGATAATAATCTAATTTAGAATAACGAATTACAAAACTCACCGTAAAGCATCCAGACACGTTACAGTAATCAGTTTGTTATGCAAATAATGTTACAATGCTTGATTTTTTTATGCATAATTATTTTTAGGCTTGATTTGTGAGCCAAGCATGTTTTATGAGACGTATGCAGATATGAATTATTGATCACACAGGCGTGTTTCAGCGAGCAGAGCCTCATGCCACACATACTGAAACCCTGCCTCAGGCCTCATGCTGCCTCTCATTATTAACTCGTTTAATCCCACAACAGCCGCCGTACAAAAGCTTTATGCATAACGCTCTAAAAACCACACTAATGGTGATTAATGCACTTCCAGCAAATATGAAGCAAATAAAGGGTCTCGTTTAAATCTGTGCAGCATCACGTGATTAGTGCAGATTAATTCCAAATGCATGGATGCTGCACAGGCCCCTTTGAGGCTCCAGGGCATTCGTGTACTGAACTATCTGGACGACTGGCTCATTCTGGCTCACTCCAGGGAGCTAGTGAGTCGTCACAGGGATATCGTTCTCGGCCACATCCATTCTCTTGGCCTCAGGATGAACGCCAAGAAGAGTGTGCTCCTCCCATCTCAACGAACTGTGTTTCTAGGAGTTCGTTTGGATTCCGTTCAGATGCAGGCCCGTTTGGCTCCTGCCCGGATACCAGTTCTTACAGCATGTCTGGCCCGCTTCAAGCTAGGCCATCATGTCTCTGTAGGTACCTGCCGCAGGCTGTTGGGCCTTATGGCAGCAGCCTCCCCTGTGTTGCCCCTAGGGCTGCTTCACATGAGGCCATTCCTTTGGTGGATGAAGGAGCTGAGGTTACACCCCACTCTACTAGGGGCGTAGCCTCCTCTCAAGCTCTTTTTAGAGGGGTACCCCTGGAGGATATTTGTGTTGCGGCAGGGTGGTCCTCTCCGCACACCTTTGTCAGGTTTTACAACCTTGACGTTGATACGGCTCCAGGTTCTCAGGTCCTGTCTGTTTGAACCGACCGTATGTTGTTGGTTCATTTTTGGGCCAGATAAGCAGCATTTTCAGCTTGGCGTGTTTGGTATATCGTCCCCAAAGCGTAAAAGCTACGCAGTGTTGAGTTACCTATGAAAGAGAACGTCTCGGGTTACTCGCGTAACCCTTGTTCTCTGAATAGGGAACGAGACACTGCATTCGCTGCCAAGCTCCTCACGCTGCCGACAGGGTTCTTTTCGGCAGAGAAATCTGAGGAGTGGATGGCGCGTTCGCCAGTATGACCTGACGACGTCATTGCGTCAGAGACGGCGTCGCGCCATCAGCCAATGAATTGGAGTGATTCTATATGGGTTCAGACTCGGTCGCGCAGAGGGCGTTCCCGAAGCGTAAAAGCTACGCAGTGTCTCGTTCCCTATTCAGAGATCAAGAGTTACGCGAGTAACCCGAGACGTTTTCTACATAATATCATAATCGTTCATAAGGTAAAGAACAGTGTGTGTGGTAATATAACATTGATATGTTTAATGTACAGTAAGACCATGTTAAAGATTGAAATCAAACGTTATCTCATAATTCCATTTGGAGACTTTATCCTGGATTTCACATGTGTTACAAATACGTAACAATTTTGATACATTTACCTCCGTGTTGCTGTTAATGTTGCATAAGGTTTTTTAATGCACAATGGTAACCCTAGAATGTGTTTAACACCCCCCCCCCCCCCCTTGAAAGTGTACTATTTAAAGTTAAATTGATATAATTCATAAATGCTTTTGAATACAGACCTAAGGTTGGTCTCTTTTTGAAGACGACAATCAGCAGATTCTTGCTGAAGTCAAATCATTGAAAAAATTAAATAAAACAAAATATTTACTGTACTATTTTTATTTTATTTTACAAAAAAAATTATATAAAAAAATAGGTTTGAATCCAAATCTGGCATAAATTAAAGCTATATGTCTAAATAAGTTGTGTTCCAAATTTGAAGTTAATATTAAAAAAAATCGAGGTTACTATGCAATTTTGTTTATGCGTTATACCACAAACAGCCACCGGGTGCCATCCAAAACCATTGCATTTTTATTCTGTCATATATTTATTAAATTCCCTCTCCCTGTTACACTTATCACAAAACAACCACCAAATATGGAATCTTGAGGCTCAGACCTTTCCGATGACGTGTGTGTTGTCAAGATTATCATGTTTTGATTCGATAGGACGTTTGGAATATGACCCCTCCCACTAAAGGGGAGGAGCCTGTTGACATATTTTAAAGTACCATTTCTATGGTAAAGCAATGTTTGATTTCAAAACGGTTTTCAAGGGATGAATATTGAAATTTTAAGCTTTCAAATTATATATGATAATTGCTAAAACAAAACGAATAATTTTTGTGTCAAAGGTCAGCGCTCTTGTTAGGGTGTATATGTTTTAAAGTGCACTCTCGTCATAAATTAACCTATTACTGCTTCTAGATAATTTTTTAACATCAAACAGTGGTCAAATATCTATGAGGCTTGGACCTTTCCAACGACGTCATGATTAGATTAAGATTGAATGGTAATATATTGAAGAAAAATTTGGCGTTTTAAACAGTATTAAATAGCTAGGCTAATATAAATACATAATATTTTTATGACTGCAGAAATGTGATAATTCGGTACACACATTATACCGCAATTGTGACCGACCATAAATTTTTTCAATCCCCAAAAGAGTATTTCAAAGGGTTACTAACGACTTGTTTGGATGTCTGGGATTAAACAAGTGTGATTATTAAAGCTCTATTTATGGATGGAGTCCGAGGTCACATATGCATTTTTATAATACGCTGTAAATAACGATTATTAGAGAATGCTTCACAAGACTATAACATGCATGGTTTGTGAAATGCACTGCACTTTTCTTCACGGTGCATCGGCTGCAATGACAACAAACACGGGTTCAAAAATGGCGTTTATTTAAAAAAGAACAAGAGGACAAAGTCACAATGCCGTTTCTGCACAAACAGTGAGATATAAAATAACAGAGCGTCTCTTCAAAGCGTTAAAGAAACACATCAAGCCTCTGTAATGAATGCAAAAACCATCAGGTAGGTACATAAACATACAAAGGGCTTTTATCTCACCATTCAAGCATCGTTTCTCAAGAAAAGGAGTCAGTTGCAAGCTAGAAACTGAGTTTAAATTAATTTTTTAATCACACAATTACGAGACAGTTGTTATTTCATGATTCTGACTGTTCCCAGAACTGCGAGTTTATATCTCAATGTCACCAAAAAACGTCTGAATTGTGAGAATAAGAAGTTTTACGTTATTTATTCTGTGATATAAACTCACAATTCAGAGCGGTGAGATATTAACACATAATTCAGACGTGCAGATCTGGGGGAAAGTCATAATTACTCTTATTTTTAGTTTCTGTGACAAACAGGCTAATAACAGAAGTGATCAATATTGGATCCATAAACAATGCATTGATTCGATGTCTCTACTTGAATAAAAGGATATAATGAAGTCCAACTTAACTTTTTGAATAGCATGCACTGCAAATATGATCTTCTGGGTGCACGGAGATTTCATTAGTTTTGCAGAGATTTATAGAAACTGATGATCCGGTCTTTATTTTTAATGCACATCTTAAACGATGAATATGTGCAAGTGTACATCAAGCGGCATCCTCCCGCTCGCTCTCGTGAAGCTAACACGGACGTGACTAAAACTGTAATTCATCAACCCGCCACTAGAGGCAATCCCATAGACTCCAATGTTAAAATACCCAACTTTACAGCAGAAAAAAACATGTTTACAGCCTAGTGCAAAAAATTATTTTGATCTATATCGCTAATTTTGCCCTTTATGACAACTGTGACGGGGTGAATTTTACAACTCATCCGTTTAAATATATTAAGCCTTAAAGTTCCGCATAATTAAGGGCGTGGCCACTTGAGTGACAGATGGAATGCCGCTGCAGTCCCTACTGTCGCGCTTGGTGGGCGTGGTTTCAGCAACCAGCTCCGCCCACATCCCGCCTATTTGCCTAATTTTGATTATCTGGGAGTGATGCACTGCCAAGATGGCGACGACCGGCTCCGCCCACTTTGAGATTCAGAAACCGACAGGTGACGTCACGAACACCACGTCCATGTTTTTACAGTCTATGGTCTACATCTAAAACAAACATGATCTGCGTTTCATTTGCATGTTGATCGTTAACGGTTACTCTGCATATGAGTCCATGGAGCACTAAACCAGTGTATTATTGAGATGTATGCATCAACTGAAAGCTGGATAAATAATATTTCCATTGATGTATGGTTTGGACAATATTTGAAAATCTGGAATCTGAGGGTGCCAAAAAATCTAAATATTGAGAAAATCATCTTTAAAGATGTTCAAATTAAGTTCTTAGCAATGCATATTACTAATCAATAATTAAGTTTTGATATATTTATGGTAGGAAATTTAAATTATCTTAATATCTAATGATTTTTGGCATGAAAAATGTATAATTTTGACCCATACAGTGTATTGACTAAATATACCAGTGCTGCTTATGACTGCTTTTGTGGTCCAGGGACACTTTTGTAATTAAAAGAAACGTTTTCTGGAAATGTCCGGCTTTTTCAAGATGCTCAATGCATCACTACGCAATAAAAACAAACCAACACAATCATCCAAAACAACATCATGTCACATTTAATACGATAACCAAATAAATAAACTCAGAAAGACATCAGCTGAAGAGTAACTGGGGAAAACAATCAGAAAGGACACGAAAGAGCGTCAGCTAAAACTAACTGAATTATTGCACTGGATTCCTGCGTCTATTAATGAGCGGCAATTATAAATAAAACCAATCATGTCAGAGCTAGATGAACTGTGTGTTATAGTGACGGATGGAAACAGTCCTGCTTCACCACTGCTGCCAGCTGAAGTCGTCGTTCGAGCCGAACACTAGGAAGAAGCCCAGGATGGTGGCGAAGATCACGATGTTCCCGGTCAGAACCAGAGCGCACGCTCCCCAGGCCATCTGTGCACATCAATTATTCAGATCGGGTCAGATCATCAGATCACATTCGCTTTCATTGTTATTAGCTGATGATATGCTCACTATCAGTTCATCAGGAGGAGTGTGTTTCTTCATCAGGGTTGTGGAAATGTGTCTCAGCAATGGATGTGAATGGGTGCCGTCAGAATGAGAGTCTGTGAGATAATGGTTCTATAGTAAATGTAAATATAGTTTAACGTGTTTCAAACGAGTGAATCTTGTATAAAGTTTCATGCGGTGGTCGTGCTGGAGCTTCTCCTGAGTGAACAGTGTGTGTGTGTGTGTGTGTCCACCGCTCCAGGTGTGTGTGTGTGTGTGTGTCCACTGCTCCAGGTGTGTGTGTGTTTGTGTGTGTGTCCACTGCTCCAGGTGTGTGTTTGTGTGTGTGTCCACTGCTCCAGGTGTGTGTGTGTGTGTCCACTGCTCCAGGTGTGTGTGTGTGTGTGTGTGTGTGTGTGTGTGTGTGTGTCCACTGCTCCAGGTGTGTGTGTGTCCACTGCTCCAGGTGTGTGTGTGTCCACTGCTCCAGGTGTGTGTGTGTGTGTGTTTGTGTGTGTGTTCACTGCTCCAAGTGTGTGTACTTGGATGGGTCAAATACAGAGAACACATTTCACTGCTGGTTATACTCTGTATAATTGTGTATGTGACAAAAAATTTAATAAAAATATATATTTTTTTTAATATAATATATAATTGTGGTAAAATGCTTAAATATCGGTCGATCTCTACTTTTTAACTCCATAATCTATAATAACGCTTCCTCCAAACGTGCACTAATCACGACCTCACTCGTATGATTTCTCTAAACCCCAGTGATGTTATACACCTCGTAAAATATGTACTAATTGCCGTGAGACCGGGCTGGTATTTTAGTTAAACGTCTTAATGCTGGATTTGTCTTCTTCAGATGTTAACTGATGGACTGTGGATTATTGTGATGTTTTTATTCTGACGGCACCCATTCACTTCCATTGCAGAGACACATTTCCACAACCCTGATGAAGAAACAAACTCATGCTAATCTGGGATAACATACCTGATATAGCAAAACTAATAATCAATATAGAATTGAAGTAGGGCTGAACGATTTTGGAAAATAATCTAATTAGCGTTTTCTTTACCAATATTGCGATTTAATATGCAATTTTTTTTTTTAAAGCTCTTCATATTCGTTATTAATCAAAGACATGCAATAAATCATTGTATAGTGTGCAGTGTTGGGCACGTTACTTTAAAAAAAGCAATTAGTTATATTACTAGTTACTTCTCACTAACCGAGTTACATCATTATAAAATAAACTAATTACCAGGGAAAGTAACTGTTACTTAAAAAAAAAGTTTCATATATGTCAAATAACTTTGATGCCCCAATATTAAATATGTTAAATGAATTAAATGGTCACCAAACAGAATAAATTATTATTATAAAACATTACACTATTTTAATGTTTCTGTGGGACAATGTGAGAGTTGATTATTTCAGTCAAACATTATAATACTATATTATGATATTTAAGCATTATATGATGATTGAACTGTATAATAACCATGTATGAATGCATATTTGTCATGTTGTCTGAACTTATGATTGGTGGGGGTCCTTAAGATATTGTTTGTCATTTGGTGTTTCTATTAAAAAAGGGAAAAACCTATAAATAATACTGATAAGATAAAACTACCACTAATTCTACTATTAATAACCATATAAAGCGCACTAGGGATTATTGAGCTCATGAATATTAATCAGGTCGCCTGCATTCGCTCGAACTGATTAGTTGAAATCAAAACAGGGACGGTCATAGGTGAGCCGGCCAATGAGATTGCCCGTTTGTGCATTAGCTCATACGAACCCGGCAGTTCTTAAGAGCTGAAGACTTCCAAACAAACTCCGTTATTTTAACATTAAAGTACAACAAAGAGTATCGCTTATATGTAGCGCGTCAATTCTGCATGTTATGGACACAAAAACAGCCCGCGGCAGACTCGGCAATATAGCAGCGTGCTAACATGATGCTCCCTCTGAAGACTGCTTAGATGTGTTTGACTTGAAGCAGCGCTGCTTGACCGATCGGTGTGTGTGTGTGTGAGAGAGTGTGAGAGTGTGTAAGAGAGAGAGAGAGAGAAAGAGAGTGTGTGTGTGTGTGTGTGAGAGAGAGAGAGAGAGAGAGAGAGTGTGTGTGTGTGTGTGTGTGAGAGAGAGAGAGAGAAAGAGTGTGTGTGTGTGTGTGTCATCAAAGTACCGCGAGAGCTATAAGAGAGCGCACGTCTCCTAATCCTTTCTCTCGCCGTACGATCGTCATACATTACTCTCGCGTGACCGTATAATCGCAGCCTCTGCGGTTTTTTCAAATCGCGATATCATCGCAAATGCAATTAATCGTTCAGCCCTAAATCAAATCAAGAGCTGCATTCATGAAATATGCATCAATGTCCAGCTCTGGCTATTTTCATCGTTATGAAGAGAAACCGGAGTGTCCAGTTTCTCGTGTTGACTTTAACAGGACGGCTTGATATTTACCACATGAGCGCGGGCGAATATGACGGGCAGCCCGAAGGCGGACACCACGATGCCTGTGGTCAGGAATATAGCCAGCTCTTTGCAGGCGTTGCTGGACGAGTCCGTGTCGTCCATCACGCGGCGAGAGATGCAGTATGGGATAGGAGACAGCACGTAGAAGAAGAGCAGGAACAGAGGCCAGTACGTGCTGCACACAGACACGGTGTTAATAACAGACGCTCCGCGGCACACACAGCGGCTGAGACGAGACACACACTCACTTATAGACGGGCAGAGCACAGCCCAGCATGAGGAACATCAGCCCGATCGCTCCTCCAAACGACAGACTGATCAGAGCTGAAACACATCCACATCTTCAGTGACGCTTCTGCTCACGGACAGTCTCAAATATGATTCAGATTTCACACAGCTGTTTTCTGTGTGTTAGTGTCATTTATTTCTGTGTTTTCAGCATCACATGATCTTCAGAAATCAGTATAATATGCTGCTCAAGAAACATTTCGGATTATTATTATTAATATTTAATTCAGTACATTTTATTTCAGGATTTTTTTTTGGTGGTGGTGTGGGGGGGGGGGGGTAATACTAGAATATAGAAATAATATAGAAATAAGTACTTTATTTAGCAAAGGATGCTTTAAGTGTTGATGAAGACATTTATTAATGTTCTGTTTCAGATAAATTCTGTTTTTATGAACGTTATATTCATCAAAGAAATCCTCATAATGTTTCTTGAGCGGCATATGATTATGATTTCTGAAGATCATGTGACACTGCTGTAATGATGCTGGAAATACAGATTTTAATTACAGTTTAACACATTCACATAGAAATCAGCTATTTTAAATATGAATAATATTTCAGAATTCTATTGTTTTTGCTGATCAAATAAATGCAGGCTTGGTGAGCAGAAGATATTAAGATATTACGGTTCATAAACTTTTGAGTGCTAGTTTATACATATTTCATCAAAATATCAACTTTTGTAAGATTGTCAGTTGAAACAGTTTTGAGGTTAAATTATGTATTTGTGTCAAATCGTGATTATGCTGAATATTGTTTGTTTGTGTGTGTGTGTGTGTGTGTGTGTGAGAGAGAAAGAGTGTGTGTGTGTGTGCGCGCGTGTATGGGTGTGTGTGTGTGTGTGTGCGTCTGTAATAATGTAACATTTTTCAAATTCCCTGATATTCACAATTCAGCAGACTCATGTGATGATCAGATGATCCGCTCACAACTCAACATCAAAACACTGTAAATACATTTATATATGCGCGTATTTATTTATATAAAGTGTGTTTTTTTAAACTATGAGAAATCAGAACATATATAACGAGAGTAATAACTACACTGAGTTATATATATATATATATATATATTAATATTTAAACACAAACAGAGCTGATGTGTGTGTGTTTGTTTCGATGGAGGATGTAAATCTGCGGTCGCGAATAAACACACCGCTTCCGCGTCGTTATTACACACACACCGCGAACAGACAGGTAAAGCAGCTCACCTTTGATTCCCGCCATTGCGCAGATTCATAAACACACTAATTAATAGATTGAATAATTAAAGCTAAAGAAACTCCGCTTCTGCTCCTCCGCACCGCTGCCCTCCACACTGCGCATGCGCCGCGAGACACATCCGGTGACCGCAAAACACCTCAGACGAACAAGAGTGTGACAAACAACATCTAATACATGAAAATGAACAACGGATAGACTTTATCGATATATCACATTAAATACACGCGTTAAACAAAGACCGATGCAATATTACATCACCAAAGGAACGCATTTCGTTGAACTTTTTTTCACTGTTTAAATTAATACATTTTATTTTTAACGTATTAAATTATTCGTTGTTTTGAGATGGAAACGTTTTCTAAATAATTTTATTTAAATATTCAAAGCAATAAA
Source organism: Gymnocypris eckloni scoliostomus (assembly GCA_027564155.1). Taxonomy (NCBI): domain Eukaryota; kingdom Metazoa; phylum Chordata; class Actinopteri; order Cypriniformes; family Cyprinidae; genus Gymnocypris; species Gymnocypris eckloni. Next base: position 32,633,017 of record CM050426.1, read on the forward strand.
TATATCTTGTCGCTGATTGGTCCGAAGTCTCGGACAACTTTGTTGTCATAAATAATAAATATAACAATTGCAACCATTAGTATATATATATATATATATATACCACATATGGCGTGTTGTGTTCATAAATTATAATAAAATAATGATAAAATCGAGTAATCTGCGCAACACAGCGCGCCCTTCTGGAAAAACCGGAAACTCCCCGACTACAACTTCCGCCGTTCTTTTGTTTTGTATTTCGGCGTCACCGGAAACCGCGTCCGTTTGTGTGTCGCGGAAGGTTCCGCGCTGAAATGGCATCGGTGAGATGCAGCACTCTGGAATATTTTCCTGAAAACGTTGTAATTGATATTTTATCTTATTTAAATGTGCGCGAGCTCGTGCGAAACTCCAGGTAAGGTGACTGTCACACTGCAACCCGTAGTACTAACACGCGAGGCTAATTCAGTCAGCAACCGTGTTGTTATCAAGTACAAATTTTATAAAATGAATTTAGTGAACGATGATCGTGTGTAAAGCGTGATTTACGGTGTCAGATATGAGAGTTTGTGCAGATTCAGTGACACAGACGGAGATCAGGCGACCGGAAGTCATCACACACAAACATAAACAAAGAAAAGCACGTGATTGTATAAACGCATATGCGTGTATATGAATATAATGCGTGTGTTTCAGGGTCTGCCGGCGCTGGAAGCAGCTGGTGAAGGATCAGAGACTCTGGAGAGCTGTTGATCTCTCCACATGGAAAGGGGTGAGACGAGGTTTAACCTGTAAACAACCTTTAACTACTTCATCATCATACTTCATCTCTAAATCATACAGTTTAATTCTACATAATTACGTTTATAAACTTTAGTGCTGTCATGTGTGTTTGTACTCGCTCTCTCTCTCTCTCTCTCTCTCTCTCTCTCTCTCTCTCTCTCTCTCTCTCTCTCTCTATATATATATATATATATATATATATATATATATATATATATACACATATACAGTATATATTATGAAAATATTTCCATGTAGATGTTTATAATCATATAATTAATCATATAATAATATAATATATATATATACATACACACACACACATTTTTGACTGAACCATATAGTCAAAATATAATGAACCATTATATTTGATAATTCACAGTAATAAACAGGGAAATAACATTATTCATGGCTTAAAATTCATCAAATATGGAACAAATACAATTTCAGCTGGAAAGCAGCTCGATCAGTTCAGTTCAATATTGTGTTCAGTTTATTATTTATTAATTGTTTTTAAGGCCTTTAATCTTATGATTAATTTTTTTGGTGCAAATAAAAAGTCTTCATAATCTTTCATCAGAATGTATTCTTTTGCTCCACATTTTTACATTAAATATCCTGTTTTACTTATTTATTAAAAAAGCATTTTCCCCGTCCTTTTAAAAGTTAAATCTATGTATGTATTAATAAATAATAATATTAAGTCTATTTATTGAGCTTAATAATAGCTGTTATTGTTTGTTTGCAGTTGATTTGCATCAAATTGCTTTTGCAATATTTAGCAAAAATTCAAACGATCGTTAATGATCCTCCGACTGCGTTGCAGATGTTTGCAGACGTGTTTGTGGTTCATCTGATGTGTGTGTGTGTGTGTGTGTGTTTCAGCTGACGTCTCGGGTGCTGTGGGTTCTGCTGCGTCAGTATCTGGGTCACGGGCTGCGATGTCTGCGTCTGCGCTGGCTTCTGCTGTCTGCGCCGCGAGCCTTCCTCACTGAGTCCTGGCTGCAGGACGCTGCGCTCCAAGTGCCCTCGTCTGCGCAGACTCTGCCTGCAGCACACAGACCTGCGCCGTCTGCGCAGCTGCTCTCTGCTGCCCCCGTCACTGCAGGTGCTGGAGCTGCGTTCTTGTGAAGTCCCGGCCGGATTCTTTGCTCAGGATCCCGGCAAAGCGGGAATAGAAACGCTAATCGTGGAGAGCGTGCCGTCGTTCTCGGACCAGCACCTGCGCAGTCTGTGCAGCTGGAGGGGGCTGCGGCGTCTGGAGCTGCGGGAACTGATCCGCGTGAGCGCAGGCGGGCTGGAGAACTGCGCGCAGACGCTCGACCACCTCACGCAGCTGGAGCTGGAGACCTGGAGCCGGACGCAGATGGTGGCGCTCGGGTTGGGCCGGGGCTGGACAGGGCTAGAGAGACTGGGTCTGGGCGGGAACGAGGTCAGCCCGGGTCTGCTGTCTGTCAGCCGACTGCAGGATCTGCGCTGGCTGCGTCTGCGCAAGTGCAGACTGAACCAGAAGATGGTGCTCAGATGCTGCAGGTGTGGAGATGACACATGCATGTTAAGTCAGTGAACAATAATTCAGATATTTTCTATGTGAATATGTGTTAAACTGTAATTTATATCAGTGATCAAATCTGTATTTTAAGCATCATTACTGCAGTCTTCAGTGTCACATGATCTTCAGAAATCATAATAATATACAGCTCAAGAAACATTTCTGATTATTATCAATGTTGAAAAAGTTAATATTTCTGTGGAAACTGATGCATTTTATTTTTCAGGATTCACAGATGAATAGAAAGTTCAAAAGAACAGCATTTATTTGAAATATAAATCTTTTGTAACATTAGGAATATCTTTACTCGCACTTTTGATCAATTGAATGCATCACTGATGAATAAAAGTGTTACAGACCCCAAACTTTGGTTAAATCAGCGCTGCATCGCAGGAATAAATTAAATTTTAACACACATGCACATATAAAACAGCTATTTTAAATGATAATAATATTTCACTCTTTATACTATACTATTAATCAAATAAAGCAGGCTTGGCAAGCAGAAGAGACTTCTTTATAAACATGAATAAATCTTTATTATTCAAATGCATGTTTGTGTGCAGGTCTCTGACGCAGCTGCGTGCGCTGGAGTTCAGCGAGGTGGAGTTTGTGGAGGATGAGGACGAGGCCGACAGACAGCAGAGCGATGAAGACGATCCTGTGCCGAGTCTCAGACGCTCGTTACACTCGCTGCTGCCCGACTGCATCGTGTGTTTCAGCCGCTGCACGCTCACCATCAACAGAGACTGACGGAGAACACACAGACACGCACAGAACACGGTTTCTACTGTAAAATACAACGATTGCATCTGTCTGTAGTGAATACTGTGAGACTCACAGGTTTTGTTGCACTGCCTTTTTGAGTATTTAAATGACATATTGCAATAATGAAATCTATTGGGAATTTCTGAATGCATTACTGTAATATTGATCTCTAATATTACAACATAAAACAGCTATTGGTCTGAAAACTGGATCTAAAAATAACTATTGGTCCTTTATTGTCTTTATGCAAAATAGAATTTCCCGTTTTTTTTCTTTTTGGTCAAGAAATGTGACGTTTTTTTTTTTTTTTCATAATTTTAATACCCATTATGCAGTTATGCGATAGTCATGCAGTGTGACAAATTCATTTTTAAAGGGTACAAATATTCCATCCAAGTCTCGCAATTAATATTAGCTTAGAAAACTGCATGCATTATATGAGAATTGGGGATTTTAAGCTTGTAGTTGCAGTACAGTGTTGATGTAGCACTCACACGGTGTGTGTTTGTATTTGTTGTTTTATTTATTTATATATATATACACAGTGGTGGCCAAAATTATTAGAACTAGTATTTTCCGCACATTTTCTGTTCATACGTTCATTCTATGAATCGCATGTGCTCAAATCTTTGAAATGATCGTAAGATCACATTCAGGATGGTTTATGCACAACATTTTATAAATGAGGCCCTGGGCCTTCGTGGATGCTCCTTGTGGTTTTGGGAATGTGGAAGAGTTTGCTTCTTTGTGCTGTGGTGGTGAGAGTGCTGTCGGCTTGGCCTGGACCTTAGTCGCTTCATGGAGAGAAATGAACACACATTAGACAGGTCGGTGCACATTGGATCCTCTTCTCCCAACTGAGGCTTTTGTGGCCTTTACATCTCTCTCCTCTTGATGAGTTGATTGAGGACTGCTTGTCTCCAATCAGTGCTGGAGGCAGACGTTATTGCCATTGCCAGGAGTGATGCTAATTGAATGATGGTATCTCTTACCAGACCTGACCAGCCAGCAAACAGTCTTGAAAGGCAATCTGCATTTGCATTAGCTACCCTGGCCCGGTCTTTGGCATGGGCCATCCACTGGATAGGGGGCATGGTCTGTACACAGTGTCAATTTTCTCTCCAGGTGGTAGTATTTTGACTCTTTCAACTCTACTTGACTACTTAAAAAAAATAAATAAAAATCTTTCACTTTTTCAAAATCTTCATCTTTCTCTCCTCTTGCTAGCTTGTACTTATTTGAACAATGCCTGAGACTTGGTGTTATGGGCACTTCCTCTGTCTGTTTGCCTCTTCAAGATTAATCGCTTTATGTACTCCCCAATTGTAAGTCGCTTTGGATAAAAGCGTCTGCTAAATGTAAATGTAAATGTAGTAACGCAGTTCCTGGATTGCCCATTTTATAGCCAAGGCCTCCTTCTGCACTGCAGCATACTTAGCTTCTGCCGGAGTTAGCTTGTGGCTGATGTATATGACTGGGTGCTCCTTACCCTCTGAATACTGGGACAAGACAGCCCCCAAGCCTGTGCCTGAGAAAGTTTCCTCAGTCCAGGAAACTTTCTCAGGGAGCTTTTTTTATCAGGTCTGTAAGCGGGCAAGCCACATAGGAAAAATCAGGGATGAGGCATTAGTAATATCCTGCCAACCCCAAGAAGGCACACACCTGTGTTTTGGTGCAGGGTTGAGGGAAACTCTTGACCGCACTTACTTTTTCTTCTTGGGGCAGCACCAAACCTCTCCTCATGCAGAAACCATGTACCGTGCCTCTGTTAGGCCTATGTGGAATTTGTGGGGGTTGGCGTGAGTCCAGCCCTTAGTAACGTGGTAAGTACCTCGCGTAAACAGCTGAGATGTTATTCACAGCCTTCTGATTGGTTCACTACATCGTCCAGATAGGCCACAGCATACTGTTGATGAGGCTATCATGCGCTGAAATGTTGCTGGTGCCCCATGTAGCCCGAAGGGAAGAACCCGGTAGTTCCAGTGCCAAGAGGATGTACTAAAGGTAGTCTTCTCCAGATCTTTGGTCGTAAGAGGGACCTGCCAATAGCCCTTTGTAAGGTCCAGTGTAGATATGAGTAGAGATGAAGTGGGCCCACCCTAGCTGTTAAGTGGGCCCACCCTAGCTGTTCGATCAGCTCATCTACTCAGGGCATGGGGTAACTGTTAAATGTGGACATGCTGTTGAACATCCAGAAGTCGTTACAAAACCGGAAGGTGCCATCCTTCTTTGGTACCATCACAATAGGGCTGGACCACGGGCTCTTTGTAGCTTCAAGAACTTCTAGCTTAAGCATCCTTTGTACCTCTTCCTCTATGGCTTGCTAGCAAGCGTCTGGGACCCAGTAGGGCCACTGTCGAACGACAAAACCAGGAGGGGTTCATATGTCATGAGAGATGACATTGGTCTGCCCGGGAGTTTCGGAGAACACATCGCTAAACTGAAGGACCAGAGTATTCAACTCTGTCCGCTGGGGCGCCGAAAGATGTTCTCCTAAATCTACAACAGGGATGTCATCGTTGGCAAGGAGGGCAGTTGGTTGGTAAGGTTCGGTTCCAACCATCGCTTTAGAAGATTGACGTGGTAGATCTGTTCGGCACGTCGGCGCCCAGGCTGCCTTAATAAGTACCTCGCAGGTCCGACCTGTTCTGTCACAGTGTATGGGCCTTGCCATGAAGCAAGGAATTTACAGGAAACATTAGGAAGTAGAACTAGAACCTGGTCTTCCGGTTGGAACTCCCAAGGATGTGATGGTCTGTTGTAGACCATCTGTTGTGATGGTCGCTGCTGGATCTTCAGAAGTCGATTAAGATTGTTCATCAGCCGGGAAACAAAAGGGGTGCCTTGGTCCATCAGAATCTCTTTGGGAATGCCTACTCAACTGAAGAGTAAGACGAGTTCACGGACGATGTTTGCTGGTTTTACGGAGGGGTACTACCTCGGGGTATCGAGTGGCATAGTCGACAATTACCATGATGTGTTCATGTCGCCGACCAGACTTGGAAAATGGCCCAACAAGGTCCATGCCTATCCGCTCAAAGGGCACCTCAATTATTGGCATTGGGATCAGGGGACTTGGTAGAGGCCACTGAGGAGCGGTGCATTGACAAACTGGACATCACTGACAGAACCGCCGGACATCTGCATCCATACCTGGCCAATTGAAGTGGTCCCAGAGCCGCTGGAGGGTGTTGGCTGCCCCCAGGTGCCCAGCCATTGGTTGTGAGTGGGCCAACTCCATAACTAGCTCTGTCTTGGTTTGTTGGATCACCAGTAGATGCCTTTCTTCTCCACGCCTATTCGTCACACAATATAAGAGACCATTTTGGACTAGTGTTCCTGTGGCTCAGTGGTTAGAGCATTGCGTTAGCAGCGCAAAGGTTGTGGGTTCGATTCCCAGGGAACACATACTGACAATACAAATTTATAGCCTGAATGTACTGTAAGTCGCTTTGGATAAAAACGTCTGCTAAATGCATAAATGTAAATGTAAATGTACAAAGTGAGGAGAGGGGTGGGGCCCAGGGAGGTGCCCTTTACCTTAGACCACTCTGACCTGCCCCCAGCAGTGCTGCAACCGATCATCCTCCAACTGTTCTTTCTTAAAGGAACCTCCTTGCTTCACCTGCTGAAAGAGATCAGAGTACACAGTTAAGTTTTTGTTCTTAAATTCACCCTCTCTGTCGCTCTCAGCAACCAAGTAGACCGGACGACTGCTACATTTTCTGGGTGGTATTCAGGTGGTGGGCTACTAAGATGATTTTCTGTGCAGCACATATCGGTGAGAGATCCACCCTGGCAAGGATTTCAGTTTTTAAGATGGCATAATCATTTGTGGATACAGCAGACAGTGAGTTGTAGACACGTATGGGCTCCCCTGTCAAGAGTGGGGCGAGCAGCTGAGCCCATTCAGCTTGATCACACCCCTCACGGCGAGCCACCACCTCAAACGTATGCAGATAAGCCTCCAAATCATCTTGACTGGTGAGCTCGGTCAGGAGCTGATGTGCAGTTGCTCTCGGCTCTTGGAGGGGCACTCGTGCAGCTGTCTCCGCTCGAAGGCGCACCAGCTCCTCTGCATGTCTAGTCTGGCTGACAACGAGCTGTTCCGTCAGTTGCTGCTTCCGATCTGCAACCTCTGCCAAATGTCGAACAAGGTCCTCTATGCCCGAGGGCCCAACTGCTTCAGCCGGGTGTTCATGCCTCGGAGAAGATGCCTGCATTCTCCACCAATGTAGCAGGGCAGGAAGGAGGCACAAGATGGAGACGCTGGCGCAATAGCTTTTTTGTCTAAATAAGAGTGGAAACTTAAAATACGCCATAATTTTTGCTTGTAAGAGTAATACATAATTTGGAACTGCAAAGGGTCTACTTTTATTTGTGTGCACTCAAAATATCAACAAAAATTGTGATTTTTTTTAAAATAAGGTAAACAAATATGATGTGTTGAGCAGGATTGCTTCACAATGATGAACTGAAACTCAGCGAATACTTGCCTCACAGACATATATCTATATATCTATAGAATGCTTTAAAATATTTTATAACAAAATAATTAAAATCGAAAACAAAAACTGTTTCATTATGTAATCCGTGAAAGATTTCTCTCTAAAGGCGCGTCCAGTGAGGAGATGGCGAGATCGTCAATTCATCTTTGAGACACTGACTCACAAGACACTAGTTTATTAACAAATAATTCAAATATCTCCTTACATTTTTTTTGGGGAGCACTGTGTCAAGATAATATTTACATGCAGTACAAATAGCCTACGGCAGCATTTTAGTGACTCCTTGAAAAATAAATGACTAAATAAATAAGATTAACGTTATAATACTTTAAGAATAAAGTAAAAATTATGATAATAAAATAATGTTTTATTGCGCGAAGGTAATTTCATCGCTGCCAAAAAATAAAGTATGTGGAATCCAACCTGTCACTCTTAATATTTAACATGAAAAACAGCAATAAAACGTAGGCTTATTGACATTTTTCTAAACTCAACTTGCTTAAACTGAGGTTAATATAGTTCTCACTACAAATTAAAGAGCGTAAAAACACATTTATGTTTTATACTTGATCATAAAATTGACACAAGGCTGAGACTTTGTATTATAATAAAAGTAACAAGCACAAAGCTTATTGGGGTTATTGGGTGGCTTGGCTAAATATAATGAATGGACTTGAAAAAGTTAAATATTATTTCCAAGCATTTATACCATTAATAAAACAGTTTGTGAATAGTCACGTAACATTTATTACTTTAGAAAAATCAACAATAAGTTGAGTAAACCGAGTTGGAGCCCATAACGTTTGGGGGGGCCTGTACATTTTTTTTTGCATATGGCCCGGGGCTGATTTGCTACACCACTGGGTTCGAGTCTCTGTGTCAGCAGGGATTGTAGGTTGGGGAGGGAATGACCAGCGCTCTCTTCCACCTTCAACACCACGACCCTCCCTTTTACTCCCTCAATTCAAAATCATTGATTGGTTTGCAATTTAAAGGTGTTCTCAGTTCATCTGAATGATGCACAACACTGACGTGAACAGAACAGAAATTGTAAAGACTCACCATGCACTACATTTAACTGTGTGTGTGTGTGTGTGTGTGTGTGTGTGTGTGTGTGTGTGTGAGAGAGAGAGAGAGAGAGAGAGAGAGAGAGAGACTCTAAAGGTGCAGGAATGAGGAAGCTGCTTTTTTCTCTCTTTTTTTACACACGTGACTCAGAACACAGAACCAGGAAACAGGAATCATGTGATTTCAGGGAAAGAGAAACTGAAGTGTAGTTGAGCTGTTGTGTGTTTGTGTCTCTGTATTCATGCAGTAAAATGTCAGAAGCCAGAATTTCAGTGGATCAGAATGAGTTCTTGTGTCCGGTGTGTCTGGATCTCCTGAAGGATCCAGTGGCCATTCCCTGTGGACACAGTTACTGTAAGAGCTGTATTTCAGACTGCTGGGATCAGGAGGATCAGATGAGAGTCTACAGCTGCCCTCAGTGCAGACAGACCTTCAGTCCAAGACCTGCTTTAGCTAGAAACACCATCTTGGCTGAAATGGTGGAGAAACTGAAGAAGACCAAACTCTCTGCTGACTGTGACTCTGAAGCTGGAGATGTACAGTGTGACGTCTGTACTGGAAGAAAATACAAAGCCGTAAAGTCCTGTCTGGTGTGTCTGGAGTCATACTGTCAAACTCATTTTGACCGTCATGAGGAGTATCATTCACGTAAACCACACAAAGTGACTGAAGCCACTGGACGACTGCAGGAGATGATCTGCCAGAAACATGAGAAGCTCCTCGAGGTTTTCTGTCGCACTGACCAGAAGTTTATATGTATGCTGTGTACTATTATTGAACATAAAAACCATGATACTGTATCAGCTGCAGACCACAGGACAGAGAAACAGGTATTTAAAACTAAACACTGATTGAATATTGCTGACACTCGTTTCATATGTGTTTATATCAACACCCATATTAACAGCTTACAGCATTCACACATCACACGACAGCAGAAATGAACAACAGCTTCAAGAAGAGAGTTTCACTGTTTGTTGAAAATGAAACGTAAACCTTCATCGACACAATCTTTCGTAAAATGGGCTTTCGTTGCACTATTCACCTGTTCTTTGATTTATAATATATGCAATAAATATATATATACTTTAATCAGTCAAAATGCAGAAACACTGTCAGTCTGAAGCTCTACATCTGTGTCAGTTTCACTTTAATAATATTTACACACTTGTAGTAATTCATGTATGATGATTGTAACTGATCATGACTTCTGGAGTTTGAACCTACAGCCATTAGTTATCAGTTTAGATAAGTAATCTTTAAACTGCCTCACCCTGTGTTTACTGGATTTATCTGTTCTCTTGATGATTTAGTGCCAGTAGTTTTCTGTGGCATTTACTATCATCTGTTTGTCCTGCAGAAGCAGCTGAAGGAGACGCAGAAGACGTTCCAGCAGAGAATCCAGCAGAGAGAGAAAGATCTTCAGCAGCTGAGAGAGACTGTGGAGTCTCATAAGGTGAGTCTGGAGAAGAAGAGAAGTTTGTCTTGGTCTCAGTTCAGACTCACTGAAGCCTGATTCACTGTGTGTCCTAACAGCGCTCTGCACAGACAGCAGTGAAGGACAGTGAGAGGATCTTTACTGAGCTCATCCGCTCCATTGAGAGAAGCCGCTCTGAGCTGATACGGCTGATCAGAGATCAGGAAAAGCAAGCAGTGAGTCGAGCTGAAGGACGACTGGAGCGACTGGAGCAGGAGATCAATGATCTGAGGAGGAGAAACGCTGAGCTGGAGCAGCTTTCACACACACAGGATCACATCCAGTTCCTGCAGGTAACACAGATATATATATATGCCTATATTTATCCAGGAGAGAACCTCACTGAGATTAAAAATCTCTTTTCCAGGAGTTTCCTGGCCAAGATAGGCGGCCCAGTTATACAAATACACGTACAACAAAAAACAGTACATCACAACAATAAAATATAGCATTAGAAGCATTTGCAAATCATTAAATAATTTTCTATTGGATGCAAAAGTGTTTTAAATTTACTAAGAGACACCAACTGATTTAGCTGCAGTTTCATTTGAAGTGAGTTCCAGTCTGACGGTGCAGCATATTCAAATGCAGTTTTACCTAAATTAGTTCGTGCTGAAGGTACATAAAGATTATAAATAATTGGGAACGCAATGAATAGTTAACAACCACTTTTTGGTGAATCAAACAACAGAGATAGGATGGCAAAAAACCCAGAATAGCTTTGTAAATCAATAAATACCAATGCATTTGCCTTCGAACAGCAAGTGAAGACCAGGCAACTCTATTATATAGTATACAATGATGTGTAGAAAATGTACAATCCGTAATAAATCTTAAAGCACCGTGATACACAGCTTCCAGAGAGGCAAGAAGATAAGAAGAGGCATGCTGATACACCACGTCCCCATAGTCAAGAATCGGTAAAAAAGTTCCAGACACAAGCTTCTTCCTTGCATTAAATGAAAAGCAAGACTTGTTTCTGAAATAAAATCCTAGCTGCTTCTTCAACTTTAATCGCAAATAATTAATATATGAATCAAAACGTAGTTTGTCATCAATTATGATGCCCAGATACTTGTACTCTGACACCAATGCGATCAATTTTCCTTGCAGAGTTCGGAGAACAACAGAACCATCCAAAGAATTTCTAGAGTTTGATAACCACATAAATTGTGTTTTCTCAACATTTAAGACCAACTTCAAAGTAAAAAACCTTGCTTGAATAATATCAAACGTTGATTGTAAGTCAACCAAAGCTTGTTGTTTTGTAGGAGCAGAACAATAGATGACAGTGTCGTCGGCATAAAAGTGGAACCTTGCATTATCAATGTTAACGTCTAAACAATTTATATATATAATAAATAATAATGGCCCCAATACAGATCCTTGAGGAACTCCCGTACCCACTCCCAATAGGTCTGATTTGATACCTTCCACTTGCACGCATTGAGTTCTTCCCTTTAAATAAGTATTAAACCACGAAACTACATTGTCTGATAGACCAACACTTCTAAGCCTATCTAACAAAATATTGTGGTTCACAGTATCAAATGCCTTTGTTAAATCAATAAAAAGACATGCATGATGGTGTTTTCCATCTAGGGACCTAACAAGATCATTTAAAACTTTTAAAACAGCTGTAATGGTGCTGTGTTTTTTACAAAATCCTGATTGGTTTATAGACAAAAGTTTATGAGACTGTAAATACTGTGTCAATTGTTTACTGATAAAACTTTCCAAAAGTTTTGACAAGATACATAACTTTGAAATAGGTCTATAGTTATCTAATAAAGTAGGCACTCCCCCTTTCAACAGAGGAACAACAAAAGCAGACTTCCAGATCTGAGGAATTTCCTTGGTTGTTAGGGAAAGATTAAACAGATATGACAATGGTTGTGAAATAATGTTAGCCGCTAATTTTAAAAACAATGGTTCAATAAGATCAGGACCTGATGATTTATTCACATCTAGATTCTGTAATGCAGAGCAGACATCAGAAGTTGTAATAGGATTAAAAACGAACTCTGTTGTCCATAGATGCCGCTCTGCATTAAGAAATTCAGAATTTACAGTAGTATAATTATTAGTCTGAAACAATGACCCTGATTCAGTAAAGTGGCTATTAAAACAATTGAGCATTTGTAATTTATCCACTATTTTAATACCATCCTTTGTTATGCAATTGGGAAGAGCTGAAACAGATCTATTACCAGTCAAAAACTTTATATTTTTCCAGAACTTACTTGCATTTGCTGATTTCTTCGTTATATCAAGAAAATACTCTGATTTAGCCTTAAAGGAGCATTCTTATTAATAATCAGAATAAAATTATCATAAAAATAATTCCAAGTACTTTCAATATCTGGGATTAACGTAATTTTTATGAGGGGCATTTGTGAGAACAAGATCTAATAATGTGGATTTTTCAGGAAACTTCGAGTTAGGTCTTGTTGGTTTATCTACCAATTGAAAAAGATTATAAGTATCACAAAACGCTTTGAAACCACCAGATACTGGAAGCAACCAATTTAAATTAAAATCACCCATTAATATCAATTCTTTATAATTCAAGGAGGCCAGTGAATTCGTCAAAGAGGTCAAGGTATTACTAGTAGCCGATGGAGGTCTATAACAACCTACTATAGTAAGTTGACATGTCTTTGAAGCAGACAGATTAAGAGCTAATAGTTCATGCTGTTTAGCTATCGATTCTGAAAGTAGCATGGTAGTCTCAAAGCATTCTTTAACGTAAATTACGACCCCCCCACCCCTTTTTGGTCTATCCGCTCTAAAAACATTATAACCAGTGATGCTGATCTCTTTATCTAAAATAGTTTTGTTGAGCCAAGATTCAGATATTATTATAACATCCGCATTTGTATTTCTTGCCCAGATATTAACCATGTCCAATTTAGGTAACAAACTACGAACGTTAACATGGATAAGACCCAAGCCTGACCTAGATCTTAATTCAGTTGGAGTGGTATAAGTTGGGGCACATCTATTATATGGACCTGGATTTGGCAGTACATTTCCGGATATTAGAAGCATAAGAACTATAAGGCTCTTACGTCTAGCTGATTTACTTATTACATAATTTCTTACATTCGAACCCAAATGGAGAGAATAATTAATACAGTAGTTCTCTTCCTTAGTTAGAGCACACCTTATAAAATCTACATATATAAAAATAAAAGGATACAACTTAAAGCAACATTGTTTAAACGGAACAATGTCTGTAGACAGTCCGCTGCGTATCCAACTGTCGACATATGCAGATGGTAAATTGCATGTTAAGGATGAATCGTAAACAGACCTACTGTCTCTGATGTGAACTTGGTTAGGCAACCAGATGAGTAGACCCACTAGGAATGTGCATGCAATTATTATGCGCCACATTATCCTCCAAAGTCCCCAGCCGTAGAATTCAGATAAGGCCGTATGACGAAGCAGTACGTGAGTCCTCCGAGATTCTCCCCACATGACCGTCAATAGACAACTCTTCAAACTTTAGCCGCCGAACTGATGAAGGCACCCCAACAGCTAGGCAATAGCAAACGAGCCCTTACTAAGAGACTCGAACCAAAAGCTGTAAGGGTGCAATGCCGCCGTCACTGATGCTCAATACGTGGACACCCGCAACAAAACACGGATCTCAGTCAGAGGTGCGATCGCCGTCACACGGTTGTCAATCCGGACAGATCTAGAAGAACAGGGTCATAGTGGACTTGAGCAGATCCTGCAGGTAACAGGTCTAGAAGAACAGGGTCATAGTGGACTTGAGCAGATCCTGCAGGTAACACAGATCTAGAAGAACAGGGTCATAGTGGACTTGAGCAGATGCTGCAGGTAACACAGATCTAGAAGAACAGGGTCATAGTGGACTTGAGAAGATCCTGCAGGTAACACAGATCTAGAAGAACAGTGTCATAGTGTACTTGAACAGATCCTGCAGGTAACACAGATCTAGAAGAACAGGGTCATAGTGGACTTGAGCAGATTCTGCAGGTAACACAGATCTAGAAGAACAGGGTCATAGTGGACTTGAACAGATCCTGCAGGTAACAGAGATCTAGAAGAACAGTGTCATAGTGTACTTGAGCAGATCCTGCAGGTAACACAGATCTAGAAGAACAGGTTCATAGTGTACTTGAGCAGATCCTGCAGGTAACACAGATCTAGAAGAACAGTGTCATAGTGTACTTGAGCAGATCCTGCAGGTAACACAGATCTAGAAGAACAGGGTCATAGTGGACTTGAGCAGATCCTGCAGGTAACACAGATCTAGAAGAACAGGGTCATAGTGTACTTGAGCAGATCCTGCAGGTATCACAGATCTAGAAGAACAGGGTCATAGTGGACTTGAGCAGATGCTGCAGGTAACACAGATCTAGAAGAACATGGTCATTGTGAACTTGAACAGATCCTGCAGGTAACAGAGATCTAGAAGAACAGGGTCATTGTGAACTTGAACAGATCCTGCAGGTAACACAGATCTAGAAGAACAGGGTCATTGTGAACTTGAACAGATCCTGCAGGTATCACAGATCTAGAAGAACAGGGCCATAGTGGACTTGAGCAGATCCTGCAGGTATCACAGATCTAGAAGAACAGTGTCATAGTGGACTTGAGCAGATCCTGCAGGTAACACAGATCTAGAAGAACAGTGTCATAGTGGACTTGAGCAGATCCTGCAGGTAACACAGATCTAGAAGAACAGGTTCATAGTGTACTTGAGCAGATCCTGCAGGTAACACAGATCTAGAAGAACAGTGTCATAGTGTACTTGAGCAGATCCTGCAGGTAACACAGATCTAGAAGAACAGTGTCATAGTGGACTTGAGCAGATCCTGCAGGTAACACAGATCTAGAAGAACAGGTTCATAGTGTACTTGAGCAGATCCTGCAGGTAACACAGATCTAGAAGAACAGGGTCATAGTGGACTTGAGCAGATCCTGCAGGTAACACAGATCTAGAAGAACAGGGTCATAGTGGACGTGAGCAGATCCTGCAGGTATCACAGATCTAGAAGAACAGGGTCATAGTGGACTTGAGCAGATGCTGCAGGTAACACAGATCTAGAAGAACAGGGCCATAGTGGACTTGAGCAGATCCTGCAAGTAACACAGATCTTGAAGAACAGGGTCATTGTGAACTTGAACAGATCCTGCAGGTATCACAGATCTAGAAGAACAGGGCCATAGTGGACTTGAGCAGATCCTGCAGGTATCACAGATCTAGAAGAACAGGGCCATAGTGGACTTGAGCAGATCCTGCAGGTAACACAGATCTAGAAGAACAGGGTCATAGTGGACTTGAGCAGATCCTGCAGGTATCACAGATCTAGAAGAACAGGGTCATAGTGGACTTCAGCAGATCCTGCAGTGACACGAGACTCACAGAGAAACATTTCATGAGTGTCTTATTATATAATTATCAGTCAGAGTCTCACCTGATCATCTTCTTCTGAAAGAGACGGCGCTTACAAATGTCTTTCAGTTATGGAAATCTCTTAGGAATCATTTCTCTGAGCTCTTTCTTCTGGAAGATATTTTTAGCTGTCAAACATCACAAGCGCCACCAACAGTTCAAGAGCCGCACAAATCTGATGTTGGTGCAGGTTATTGGGTGAAGTGTGGAGCTGATGAGTTTTGATTTCTGTTTTCTGTAGAGTTTCCAGTCTCTCTCAGCACCTCCTGAATCTACAGACGTAAATGATGATCTCTTCAGTTCCCTCGTCTCTTTTGATGGTCTAAGAGAATCTGTCCGTCAGCTGAAAGACAAACTGGAGGATTTCTGCAAAGAGGAGCTCAAGAAGGTCTCAGACAGAGGTAAAGTCCTGGAGATTCATCTGCTCTCCATCATCATCTCGTATCATGGAGAACATCATATTAGAAATGTGTTAGTAATGGATGCAGGATCATGAGAATCACACTGTTCATGTCTGTTGATTTCCACAGTCACATCCACCAACATTGTTCCCAAGACCAGGAACGACTTCCTACGATGTAAGTCAAAGCAGAAAACTCACTGAGTGTGTTCATGTTCCTCTGTAGAAGGAGAAAGAAGAGTTTTATAATTGATGTAAATCATTGGGCTGCCCTCCACTAAATATTTTTTCTGATCAACTAATAGTCATTAATTATATTAATTAACCATATAATTAATAATAATGAGCCTTTAATTGCCTATAACCTATCAGCGCTCAAGCGCATATACAGTGCTCAGCGTAAATGAGTACACCCCCTTTGAAAAGTAACATTTTAAACAATATCTCAATGAACACAAAAACATTTTCCAAAATGTTGACAAGACTACGTTTTATATAACATCTGTTTAACTTATAACATGAAAGTAAGGTTAATAATATAACTTAGAGAACAACATTTTCAGTTTTACTCAAATTAGGGTGATGCAAAAATGAGTACACCCCACTGAAAGTCTCTGGAGCAAAGCTAAATTTTAGACTACAAATGTCTAATTTAACAAGAATTCAACCACAGGTGAGTCTAATTATTCATTGCACAGGTGACAGTTGACTATAAAAGTGTGTTACTTAAAGAAAACCCCTTCCCATTTCATGCTGTCAGCAATGGCACCACATGGAAGAGAAATGTCACAAGACCTGAGAAAGAAAATAATTTCTTTACACAAGAAAGGTGAAGGCTACAAGAAGATCAGCAAAGCTTTACTTATCAGTCAGAATACTGTAGCAAAATATTTGAGGTCGATGAACGAAACAAACGTTTGCTTGTCCTGACTAGGGGTGTGCGATAGACATAGCTCTCGTGGTCTCACATCGGTCGTTCTGATGATGATGATCCACTTCAAATCCAACAAGCCTAATGAATTCAGTGAACCATTCATATAGAGAACCATTTACTTCACTCCTGAATGAATCAGATTAATGAATAAATGACTTAATCATCAAGACATTTACCACCACCTACTGGCAGTTTTATTTTAATATTTAGAGTATAATTTCATTAAAGAAATAATTTCATATTTCCATAGTAATAATAATAAAATAAAGTATTAAAGGTATAGATCACCCACCGAAAATGAACATTGTGTCATCATTTATTCACCCTCATGGTCCAAAAGAGTAAATGTGATAAATTTGATCAAACTAAATATTTATTGCTGAAGCTACTTTTTGTAATGTCTGTTTGATACTTTACTCATCAATGACATTCAATTATATTTTGGGAGTAATTTCTCAGTCAAAGATTAATTAATCACCACATGTAATTAATGAGATTAAAAATTTAAATCGCTTACCAGCCCTAATTTTGAACCTTTTATGGGCATTTTTACATTTTTGTCTAAAAGTGTGCATCAGCAATGAGTCAAATTCTTATATTTAATCAGTGGATTATAATAATAAGACATTTGGGCTGTTGCCAAGCAAATTAAATTCAACAAAATGAATCTTTGCACTGCAGAGGAACCACAGAAGCTGCATCTGAAGAGGTGTTTAGATGTGTTTACTCATGTTTAATGCGGGACATGAATGCATTTAAGTAGAGTTACAAATGCAGAAATAATGTTTTTATATATTAAACACAAAACGTTGAATATTGATATATAAAAAAATTAAAAGATCATTTAAATGTGAAATTAAACCGGCAGCAGGTGGCAGCAGGTCAGTGTTAATAAGTGAGTCGTTGCGATTGAACCGAATCATTTAAAGATTGATTGATTCAGGAACGAATCACCGTCATGTTGCTCAGAGACACAAAACAGTTCTGTGACTGTGTTTAGAATTATGTTTGTTGGTGAAATTAGTGATATGGTGTCTAAAACATAAGTCTTTTAATATTAACTTCTTGTTTTTGAACTGTTGTAAATCGCTTTTGTAATCATGCTAATTTTTAGAGAACAAAAACGACACTTTTGTGAGATATTAACTATATGAAATGATATAAATATATAAATTTCTTCCCCCATATCTTGAATTTTGTGATCATTCTTAATGTTTTTAATAATGAATCATGCAGTGAAAGAACACACTTCACGCAATATACTCAATAATGTCAAATCACACATCGTTAAAACAACAATTAGGATATTATCACAGACGATATATATAACGCACACACCTAGTCCTGACCAATGTGCTGTAATTACCACACAGACCAGCTGTTAATGACCTGTCTAGAGCTGCAGCTAACGATTATTTGTATTGTCAAATAATATATCTATTATTAGTCGACTAATCTATCAATTATTTTACAATTAATCAATTTATTGTTTTCTCATCAGTCGATGAATACTTTAGTTAAACTATCAATAAAAAATAACAGTAACTTATGCTATTAATCTTTTATTTTATTCAAACCTTTCCTCATAATTAATACTTTACAAAAAAAATAACAACAACAATGAAAGGAAAGAAAGAAACAAAATAACAAGAAATAAAGATAATAACAAGAAAAGAGCGAAAAAACAACAACAATAAATAATTAATAAAAAATAAAGATGAAAGAAAGAAAATAACAATAAAAATATAGATAAAATAAAAATAATAACAATAAATAAAAAATAAGAAGAGAGAAAAAGGAAAACAATAAAATAAACACAAAATAATAAAAGAGAGAAAATATAAAACATAACAATAAATAAAATAAAAAATAAAAAGAGAGAAAAATATAAAACATAACAATAAATAAATAAAAAATATAAAAGAGAGAAAAATAAAATTAATAACAATAAATAACACATAAGTAAAGAGAGAAAAATAATAACAATAAATAAAATAAAAAATAATAAAAGAGAGAAAAAGAAAATAAAAAATAAAAAGAGAGAAAAATATAAAACATAACAATAAATAAATAATAAATAAAAAAGAGAGAAAAATAAAATGAATAACAATAAATAAAAAATAAGAAAAGAGAGAAAATAAATAAATAACTGATAAAAAAGAAAGAAAGAAAGAAAGAAAGAAAGAAAGAAAGAAAGAAAGAAAAAGAAAGAAAGAAAGATAATTAGAGAGTTCAGATACATGAAAAGATCAAACAGATTCATAATTCCTGATTCTGATGTGTTTTATCTCCTTCAGATTCCCATCAGTTCACTCTGGATCTGAACACAGTGAATAATTACCTCCTTCTGTCTGAGAACAACAGAGTGATTACTGACACTAAAACAGATCAGTCGTATCCGGATCATCCAGACAGATTTGATGAGTGGTGTCAGGTGTTGTGTAGAGAGAGTGTGTGTGGACGCTGTTACTGGGAGATTGAGTGGAGTGGAGATAAAGGTGTGGATATATCAGTGTCATATAAGAGCATCAGCAGGAAAGGAGTTGGTGATGAGTGTGTGTTTGGATCTAATGATCAGTCCTGGGGTTTGATCTGCTCTCCTCCAGTTACTCATTCATACACAATAAGATAGAGACTGATCTCTCTGTGGAGCCCATCGGCAGGAGAATAGGAGTGTTTGTGGATCACGGTGCAGGAACTCTGTCCTTCTACAGCGTCTCTGACACAATGAACCTCATCCACACAGTCCAGACCACATTCACTCAGACGCTCTATCCTGGGTTTTATGTTTATTATAATTCATCAGTGAAACTGTGTTAATGAATCAGAACAGACTGACGAGAGATTCTACCCATAATGCTTTGAGCTGCATGATGAACATTGTTGTTACAAATATACAATTAAAATATTACACAGCACACTGTAATAATTTCAGATATTATTGTAGATATTTTAATAGAACACCACAATTACACATAATAAAGAATAACTGATAATAACAGAAACTATACTGTTTTATTGATATTTACCTGATCATTTTACAGCAAAACCTATTTTATTTGGTACTCTGTCCTGACCCTAACTTTATCTTTTATGATTCACAATTAAGATTAAATAAATAATAAATTAAGATGATGTCTCATCTTCAATGGAAGTATAAGTATTAGACATGTGATTTAATATTATACAGCATACATCTATATTATATAACAATAAACAACTCATTTATATTACCTTTTAAATGTATAGGCCTACTATTAATATGGTTTTAATAAAATATTATAAATATGACATGTTCTAGATTACTAGTATCAATTAAGACAAGAGATTATAACGGGAAATATACTTAATTACAAGAATTAAAATGTGATAAAGTGAAGATCTTCTTCTTCATCCAAAGATGACGGAGTCGGCTATTTTAAGTTATTTCCGCAGGAACAAATAAAAAAGTGAGATTGCACGGACGCCTCCATATCATACAGTAAGTGTGATTATACTCCCACACTCGAAATGCGCCTATATAGATATTTTATTATTCATATAATAATAATAATAATACCCTGTTTTGGTCATATTTACTATGAATAGCCCACTGCTCCCCATCAATGATCTAGCACAGAGATATCGTTGAAACATGTTAAAATCTAATTGTTTCTATATTAATTTGTGCATTTTTCTAATGTTTACTAAAGGTGCAAAAAGGCATAAACAAAAAATTACAATAATAATGTTTTACTTTTTCGGGCAATTTCAAATTTGGTTTTAAGGAGAGTATTAAAAAATACAACAACCGTTATTTTTTATTTTCTTTAGTCGTGGTTAAAAAAGGGAAACCGAATGAAAGCACACGTATAGCATTTAGCATATATTCCTATTGCATGCTTTATTTGTGCACAGAAATGAAAATATGTTTATCAAGTCTTTATTTATTTAAAAAACATGTTTAATTAGTTTAATTGAACGAATACGGCTACTAACAATTAAGTGACTATTTCATGTGATTTGGTTTGCCATTTGAATTTTACCTTATTACTTCAACTGTATTGTTAAAAAAGACCGTAGTAAAAAACTAAATACTTCCGGTACAAACGAGACTATTGGGGTAAATTTGGAGCAAGTGGGGGGGCTGAGTGACCTCAGAATGATCACTAGGCCTATTTATTAAAAAATTATGCATTTCATCTTATTAAAAAAAGGAAATTAATGCATGCAATTATGGTTTCGAGATGCACTTTAAAAGATAAAATCCACATTTGTGTATTGTGCTTACTTTTGTGTTCCTTAGTGAAGGTGATGTGCGAGTACACAAGACTGCCAGCAATGCTATGGGGAGAGTAAGAAAAGCTATATTTATAGAGCAGCTGAAGTTCTTGTTTTCTGAGAAAACCCAAATATGTCACTGCATCTTAATAATCCAGACATGATGAGGAAGTGACATCACATTTTAGGGTATCTTGTACAGTATTTCAATAAGAGTGTCCCGGTAACGTCGTTTTAAAATGAACCGGTTTACCTGATGTTCAGGCCGATAAAGTTCACCCACGTAAAGATGTAATCTCCACCAAACACCATCCCGATGTATGTCACTAAGATATTCTGTTGGGTTGGTGAAAGGAAACAAAGTCAATTCTTAACGGATTTAATTTAATGTGATTTAATGTTAATTACCAACCTTGATACAGCCGACGATGGTTGTCGTCAAAGCAGAGTTATAATGGGTGCATAACATAATTGAGTACATGAGTATAAACCTGTCAACATAACCACTGAGATTATAATCATAAGATTTAACACATTTCACCTTTAAGTATACTTTTAAAAACTACTCTGCTTAAGGACAGAAAAAGATTGTAAATATCAGGCTCACCCCATGACACATGATAACACAAACTGAATCATGAAGAAAATATCCTCCCAACCATCATACTCCAAAGCCTGGAGATTCACAAGATCAGTATTTTATCAAATGTACATTTTCATTTATATGAAGTCAGATATCATTTTCTCTTAATTTCCAATTTTAATAAAATTCTTACTTTTTTAATGTCTCCAGTAAAGCATGCTAAAATCATAGTGGGAATAATCATGAATAAAGCGTTGTAATACAGCAGCCCGTATTTTCCCAGTTCCTGAAATGCAGGAAGAAAAAAATCTGTTAAACTAAATATGGGTTAGATATGCGTTAAACCCCAAAACTGTGGTAGAACTGTCAATTCTCACCGCAACGTGCAGCATGCATTTACTTTTTTTAAGCAGAACAACTAATGAAGCTTTTGGGATCGAAGGCTTGTGTGCAAAACTGTGCGTGCTGCAGAAAACTGGCACATTTAGCGAGCATGTGAAACAAAAGGTGAATCCCAATTATCAGTCTTACCCTTCCCCTTAGTTTTGCGCGTTCACGTGAGAGTAAGGGCTGTTTTGATCGAGGGGTAAGGGGTATATACTCCTTAAAACCAAGCATTTTCGTGAGCTTACTTGAAACCAAGGGGTACCAGAACACACTGATCCAGATCATCCAGAGAGTCCCATAAATGTAAGTATTTTCGGCTTAAATAATTGATTTAAAAATTACGACATTCTTGTTTTGTGCTCTACACAGTCCTGTACACAGCAAATCGTAAATCGAAAATTGAACAACAATAGAGTTAAATTTAACACTTTGTTAGTGTATATATGGATACCACCACATAAGTGTTAATGTAACACTTTTAAAAGTGTTGATATTACCAACACTAATATGGTGTTAAAATGTAACACTATTAGAGTTCAATAACAACACTGCAATAAGTGTTTTAAACTCCAAACTGTTGTAAAATGTTAAATATTGAGGATTAAAAAAAAGGCAAAACAAAACCCTTCAAAGCCACATTTCAACTGTTTATTTAACAACATAGCACATGCAGTTTCAGTGCTCTACAAAATGCAACAATCTGTAACAACATACAAGAACGAATCAGAGTCATATGACAAGGGTTTGGGGTGCTGCAGTTCATGTTGCTTCACAATGCAAAAATGATCAAGATCTTCAACCTGAAATGCATGCAGATGCTCAATAAAAACGGCCTCCATTTGCATCAAGAGAAAATGTATTTCTTCCTTTCTTAGGATAATTGCAACTACTTTAC
Organism: Gymnocypris eckloni scoliostomus; assembly: GCA_027564155.1. Lineage (NCBI taxonomy): Eukaryota > Metazoa > Chordata > Actinopteri > Cypriniformes > Cyprinidae > Gymnocypris > Gymnocypris eckloni. The sequence continues at coordinate 32,656,042 of CM050426.1, forward strand.
AAAACAATGGCATTTCATCCACCACATCAATACAAACAACAGATCCACACCGATATTCAATTCCGCTGCATCTTACCCATGCAGTATGAAGTACTGTATCAGAGCTGTCAAGTTGAAAATGTGCACAAACCAATTCATCATGATCTAATTCACCCAACATTTGAGTTTTCACTGGCCCTGACTCAATACCTCTGATGTTAAGTGACTCCCAATGATAAGCTATAGCTAACTGATGCTTTAGTGCTAAAGACTTGGTCAAGTTCTTAAAGTTCTTTATGCTGGACTTAAAAAATGTATGTTTTGCTTCATATCTCATAGTCCAAATATGAAGCAAAGGACCAATTTTTTGAATCACACTGGGATAATGGATCATCAGGTGATGTTTTGGGATCAAATTATGAGTAGGGTACAGTTCTTTGAATAATTTATGATGTTCAGCTATCAGGCACCTTAAATAAACAATCATGCCCTCAGTGATACAAGGAGAGAAAATGATATTTACAATATCAAGCAGAAGTAAGAGTAGATTCCAATAGTTGTCTTTTTCTGGAACAACATCACACAATATCAGTGGTGTGTTTTTCAGGAGACACATAGTTTGGCTGGCATTAAGTCCAAGTCCACTGCCCTGCAAATTCATTTTAGTTGGTCTGTTCTTGCGGTCTAAATAGCCATAGCTGTATGAATCAATTCTCAGGAGGATGTTGTCACTGGAAATAAAATTCTTGGCTATGTAATCAAACAGTAGTTTTAGCTCATATTGCTACACCCTCAAGATGTCATGCATTACATCTACAGCCACATTATCAGCAACATGGAAATATTTTAACTCGTTGAGAATGCTGTTGCGTTTGATACCGTAACATGAACTGTCTCCGGACTCCTCAAGATTTTTGTAATGCTGCTCATTTAGCTGCTTAGACCGCAAAACAACTCTGGGGTCATGTTCATTGAATACTGTTTGAGCTGTGGCCTTATTGGTTTCACACAACCTGCAAAAGTAATGGGCATTGAAAGACTCGACATAGCCAAGAATACCGTTTAAACCTAGGTTGTCACCTGTGATCTGACATATAGTTCCATTAAGTGGTTCATCAGAAAATGACACCTTCATGCCACACGTTTCCAGCTTCTTTACGTCTTCTATAGAAGGACTTAGTATTTTATCCAAACCATATTTTCTAGCATCTTCTGAGTGAAACAGGGAAATAAGATGTATGTTCATAAGGGAGGAATTGAGATGAGGTGGAAGATTTCTAAGTGTGAAATACAAACATCCAAGCTTATGCACTCCATGCTTGGACCCTAATGGATTCTCGGTTTCAAAATCGACATAATAAACCTGAAGCTGCAGGGCATGCTCAACTACTGAGAACAATGGATTAGTCTTGAAGTGAGTACCATCACAGAAGTCAGAATATATATCACTCGCTGTCGAAGACTGAATATGGCCACAAATCATCTCATTCTTAAAAATAAACTCCAGAGTTTCAAACAATGGTATGTACATGAAAGTGTCACTGACGGGAACATGTTCGTAAAATCCAGACCTTCTATTTTTCCGGGAATCATATCTTACGCCTAAATGCACCTCCAGAGGTTGTACAACTCCCCATTGTTCGCAAAAATATTTTTTCCATTTGCTATTGGTGTTCAGATCAGAAAAAGGATTCTTTAAATTCGCAAGCACATTTTCTACTGGCATTCTACTTGGGTTACACTCTGGCACTACATTCAAGATCTGATTTTTGAAAGATGTATGAACCTCATTTAAACATTCTTCCATACTTTCTACAACAGACAAAATAACATTGTTTGAAACACCACTTCCCTGCAACTTTGCAATAACAGAAGCACACATTTGTTTTGACACAGAACAGTCAGTGTTACTCAAATCTTCATGTGTGCCCAGCACTCCAAAAGATGATGAACTGTTTGGTCCACTCATAGGCAGAGCCGGCATACCTACAGATGTGATGACAGTTGAATCTGATATTTCATCAGAGCAACTCGGAAGTTCAGTGTCACTAGTGTCACTGTGAAAAAGTTTAAGATGTCGTCTGAAACCACAGTAACTTTTAAACTCCAAAGAACAACCATCCTGTGCACACAACAAATTCAACTTTTTGCCAGGATATAAACCATGGGACAGTTTGAGATGTCGAATCAAGTATGCTATGGAATGATGAAGTGTCTGGCAAACGTAACACCTATACATCATTCAGCAACTTAGCTCGCAAATCCTTAACTTTTGGGGTTGCTTTGGTGGTTCCCACATCAATACCAAAGACAGCGGTCTGGATGAAGTTATACATGCTGCGAAGTGCTTCATCATAATTTAAACTAAAAACGAAGTGGACCTTGAAAAGCTCATCAAACGCTGAAAGTGATGTGGTTCCCTGGCACAAGATGAGTTTTTTATCCATGACGATGTAGTAGCTGCTGATAGCTCGTCTGCTGGTTCCTGATGCAAGAAGATACGGCTGCCGACGTTCATCTGCATCCAAGTGCTCTTCAAGACTCCGGCATGACTTAAAGAAATGTATGGAAAAAGAATTGCGATCACATTAAGAATGTCAATTTCTACAAATTCCCATGATCGATCGTCAATAAAATTAACGATCAATTACTTGATTAATCATTAACTATAATCTTTTTTTTTCTCCAAATTTTTTTTGACAGCACTTCAAGTTAAGCTATTCCAATAAATTAAAAAGTCAAATATATATTTTTTTATAGGTCTATCATAATGTGTATGGTAGAGGGTTTAAAAATAAAAAATCTTTAATTCTAAAACTTTTGACTAGTAGTGCATGTTATAGTTTGACAGTAAAGATATTAAGGTGAGTTTAAGATGTTTATTTGACATGTCTTGTTTGTATGAAGGCTAAATACAAATAAACAATTTATTTGTGCCACTTTTTCTCAAATATTATCTAGTTTTCTATGAGGAGGTTTCATAGACTTGGCAAATAGTGTTTTCAGAAGTTTGTAGGTAAAGGCATCTGTTGTGGGCGTTCTTGGCAGTTTTTCTGAGGCTTTTTAAAATATTTTTTATATTGATAGAATTATATCATATCAACCGAAATTAAGAAATATATCCTGATATAAATTTTGCCCATATCGTCCAGCCCTAGACTGGCATGGTGTTTCACATGGCGGGGTTTTATATGGCACCTTACTTAATATACTTAATGTTGAGAGACTAACTAGACAAGCAAACATCTAGTTTTATTCAACGGAACGTAAACTGCACCGACACAGTAGTCTACGTAATGCAAGAAAGTCATTCTGCAAGACAAGAATTTGTGGTTAAAAAGTATATACATTTCTGTATTTTAAGAAAATTATAATTTAGCTAGATAAAACCCTTATTCCCCCGGCTTGGATCGTGTAGAGCCCTCTGAAGCTGCACTGAAACTAAACCTGTTGATCTCGTCTATATAGAGAAAAATCCTGGAATGTTTTCCTCAAAAACCTTCATTTATTCTTGACTAAAGAAAAGAATGAACATCCTGGATGACATTGGGTTAGTACATTTTCGTTCTGGAGAGAACTAATCCTTTAATGACGTCCATGCTTAATCAATTTAAAGGATTATCGACAATTAATCAATTGTTGATTAATCGTTAGCATCCCTAAATCAAATACTTGAATATATTCAAAATAACATATTTTCAGTGATTTATGGAGTTTAGAGTATGTACAAATTCATGAAATCATAACACACCTTATGAAAATCTACGAGGTGATCCACGGCTTGACGTGCACTGATCTTAGTAGTCCTCTTTCTCCCAGCTGGTTGAGGTGACAGGATGTGCAACAACAGAAGTAAAGTGGACATATCACTGTCCCAACCTGCAAAAACAATTGATTCAACTACTAAAAACTAGTATGTCATACAAATGTAATCAATAAAAAAAAACAATTACGAAAATACATTATGCAAATATATAGACTATATAAATACTTTTCAAGATGTCTTCACAGGATTCCCCTTGCTCCTCTCTGGCTGATTGTAAAAGCTGTTCCAGATACGATGTCGATCCTTTATCAACTTCGGTTTGAATGATGGCCACCTTTCTAGAAGTCTAGCAGACGTTTCAGGTCCAAAGAGAAGGCTGAAGTCTTGAAGAATCTAAAACATTAAGATACATAAAAAAAAAATAAAAAATAAAAAGTAAGCAAGGAGCAGAACATTATTTAAGGGAAAGTTCACCCAAAATGAAAACTTACCACCCTGATGTCATTCTTTGAAACACAAAATATATTTTTAATACTCACTCTCTCAGCTTTATGAAATGCAAAAACAATGAAAATCAACAGCTACCAACAGTGAAACTCCAAAACGTAAAGGTAGCATGATATTAATTCATACAATTCAAATATTTTATTCCAAGTCTTTTGAAGTGAGAAGATCGGCTCAAACTCAAAACATTGTTGGCAACATAAACGTTAATGTGGTATGCAAGATTGTTGTAACATTTGCCAAAATGTTTTAACATTAATTGACATTTGAATTTATCAGACCTAATTGATGTTACTTCAAAAGACTTTCAATATACCAGTTAAATTGTGTGGATTAATTGTATGCTTCCTTACTGACACTTTATTTACAGTAATATGCACAGTCATTTTAAACTTACTAATCCTTTTGTGTCCAACAGTCTTGGGAACACTGACAAAACTATAGCTGAAGTTTCAGTCTTGTGGATTAGTCTCTGTCGATACTCAAATGTCTCTCGCATCTTCTGGAATATAGTCTCCTGATCATTGGTATGGGTCATCAAAGAAATAGCCTGTTTACACTGCTCATCCTCAAGTTGATGTTCGTGGTTTCTACTCCTGATAAGTGTCGGACCACCTCCTGTCACCACTGCTGAACTAGAAGAACTAGATGAGAGAGGGCAAAGCTTTGTCTTTCTTTGTATAGTCTTCAGCCTCCAAGCCAGGAAGCCTGATCCACTCTGTGCATCATAGAAATGCTCCTAAGTAGAACAAAAACACAACATGCAATTTGATGGTGACAACCAGGAGGTTTTATGTGCTATAATGTAATAACCAGCATTTAGCTACCCCAGAAAGTATCAGACAACTTACATAGCCTTTCTTAGACAGTGGATCTTTCAGGGCTGGGAACAAGCTGATGATACCTTGGGCATATTTTTCCTTGGTCAGTCGTTGTGGAATCCTCCTAATTTAAAATGTATCACAGAAACAATACAATGGTATTACACACTAAAAAAATTAAAGAAAGAAAAAATGCAATGTAACATTAAGGAATAATATACCCTTCAGTTTCTGTCATGTGTGCCGCTAACATGTTCACCATTTGTCGTCTGGAACTATCACATATGCTCCCAGTTTCCTCATACTCCTTTAGGATTGCTACACCACCAGGTTTCTCAAGTAGAATACTTTTAATAAGCTGAAAAGAAACACATACATTTACACACATATATACATTTACATATACACACACATATATGTATATATATATATATATATATATATATATATATTAGTGGTGGGCCGTTATCGGCGTTAACGTGCTGCGTTAACGTGAGACTCTTATCGGCGATAAAAAAAATATCGCCGTTGATCTATTCTCAAAGTTGGGTTGGGAGCTGGGTCTATACTACGCAAGCTATGATGACTTTCACCCTGATATTTTAGCGCGGATGTATACCTAGCCGAATTGCACTGTAGGGGGCGAGAACGAGTCTTCGAACTAGAGGCTCGCAGTCCGTGATGGACAGATTGTTAACGGCTGGTCTATGTGGTAATACACTCGGCAGGACATCCAAACGCCACCTATCATTCATCAACCTCAAATATGGCTTTTCATCTGAAAGATGTATGTAGTAGCAACTTTACATGCCTCAATATGATGTTAACCTAGAGAAATGTGCGCTATTGAAGTGTTTGTGTGGAAGCGTGCTTGCTGCAGGACAGGCTCCGTGCGCTCACTTGCTCTTAAAATCTCCGTCATTCTTAGGTCATACAGATAAAAGTAGCCTAATACATCTTTCAATCTGTAAAGACTCTACGCTTATTTGCGTGCACTCAGAATAACAACGAAACGTTGCGCTTTTAAGCAAACAGGATGCGCTTTTAGGTCTCATGTGAACTTGAGCGAGAAACTTGAAACTCCGTCTTTGAAAAATATATCTATAGAGAGAGAAATGTCTAAAAAATAAAAATAGTAGACGTGTGTGTTAGCATGGATGATTTACATGAAATTTTATCTGTGCAACACTGTGCATAATAAGATGGCTTTCAGTTCAATATAATAACAAAAACAACATTTTGGGTTTTATTCAACTAATAAGGTGGGCACGCTGTGATCTGTACTATATTTTTACTGTAATTGACAGTTATCGGCAAAAAAAAAAACACGGGAGTGGAGGGAATGGGAGTCATTCTTCCGGGAGTGGAACGGATTTTCCTCCAGTTTTTCGTGGGATTGGGACGGAAGAGATTAAAGTTTGTGATGCATTTTGGAAACAGGAGATGAGCCCTGGTCTAATGTGCCACCTGGCTTGAGAAACCCGTTCTCAAAGACTTACTTTTAGTCATTATTTGGGTAGCACACATATTCTGAATGCCTTCGGCAGAATTCAAATGAGCCATTTTAATCTAGATTAATTCCAAGATTACAGTGAGATTAATCTAGATTAAAAAAATTAATCTATGCCCACCACTAATATATATATATATATATGAATAAATGTGTTTTTTTTTTGGGGTATCCGTTGAAGTTCACAGAGACCTAGACGGCAGAGAATGCACGCTGTTTGCTTTCATTATTTTACAAAAGCACAATGCTTTGTTGTTATTGTGTGGACATTAAAACAACTCTATTGTACAGACCACCAGTGCATATGCAGATGAGAACGGGGCTGTTTTCAGAGGGTGTGCAGCTCATATATAAATTTGGGTGTGACAGATTGTGTATTTGCTAAAGGAGGGTACTGTGTGTACACGCGGCTACTAGGCTAAGAATCACTGACAGTTCAGTATTTTGTGAGGTAAATCCTAGAGATTTGTGAATCTGAATTGGGTGATTGCACAGATTGTCATTTTGAGAATGTCTGCGACGTTTTTGGCATTTTTGTTTCCAGCTGGGTTGTATTACCATGCCCAGCCCCAGTTCACGCCCCCTTTTGCCCTGGCGCCCATCATCATGAACCCCACCACCCAGCAGCAGCAGGCCCCGCCCCCTCAAATGCAGCAAGCTCCACTCAGATGGGAACGCAAGCAGGTAAGGCATCCATTTGTCTTCTGCATCTGGAGCTTCGGTGCTCTCTGTGGCCATTGTTTGAATATGTTTTTTTCCTAATATTGCTTTATCTCATGTTCATTGGGTTTGCATCTCTCACTGTTCAGAAATATAGCACTCAAGGTTGTTAATTTGACATTTTTATCAGCAATTTATTTCTGAATTAACCATAATTTGCTCTAGTGAACCGTTTCTCTGTAACTATCCAGATTAATTTGTTCATTTTCATGCCTCTTTATAGGGGTCATATGATGCGGTTTTCCTTTCTATTTGGCGTGTTACAAGCTGTTCGTGCATGTGTTTCGTTGTGAAAGCGAAACTACTTTGTTTGGGCTTCCAAAATAGGACACAACTAGAAATCGGTGGTTAAGTTGTATTTACAACACTGTTCCTGAACAGTTCAACCTAAATATTCAGATGTGTGCAGCGCATTTTACGGAGGACTATTTCCTGAACCTGGGAGAGTAGCCTACAATGCCAGCTGTGCTCAAAGGCTGTTTCTATAAAGTGCGGCAATTCCAACTTTGCAAGGACAGTCTAGTGCAGGAGTTGGCAACCTACGGCACGCGTGCCAACAGTGTCACGCAGAGAGATAATCGCTGGGAAAACTGCATGCTGACGTACATTTTGATGTAATAACTTCTCATAGTCACACAGCCTGTTAGGAGCTATAAATACAATTAAAGTGTTAGAATTAACTTACGCTAGTCTACGGAGGTGCACGTGATCGCTGCACATAGGCGCTTCAGTTCAAAGCCTCAGCGAGCGCTCGTCAATGTCAAAACGACTGAGATGGCCAATCAAATCAAAGTAGGTGGGGTTTACCATTCGCAGATGCACAGTATATCCAGTGATGCAAACTACTTGAATATTCTTTTCTCAAATATGGCCATTTTGAGAGAGAGAGAGAGAGATGTGAGAATTGTAAGCATCCGTCTCTCTCTACAAACAATGGGGGAGGGGGGGGAGGGGGGGTATTGACACAGTGGTTAACTAGAAAAATAAAAAATGGCATGTCATGCCGAAAAGGTTGCCGACCACTGGTCTAGCTTTTCTAAATCACAGCCTGTAAGTACATTTGCTTATTTAACCTGTTAACTGTCACGCCCATTTTTGAGTGTAGGCCTGCAAATGTAATGTCGAAATTCAAATTAATATAATTCCGGAACGCTTTAGAATATGATCCTCATTCTGGTCTTGTTTTAAAGAAGAGACTTTGAAGTTTCTTGCACAGGTGTCTGTAGTTTAAAAAATTAGTTTACAAAAAAGTTATAGATATTTAAGTTTATTGTAATAAAAAAACAATAATAAATAATATTTTATATTTTATTAAAATAACATATCAATAAAAATTTGGTTCACCCTAAAAATTATATGGAATAAAAGCTATAGGTCTAAAGAAGTTGTGTTTCAAATTTGAGACTGATATCATAAAAAATTAGATTGTGAGCCGTTATACCAACAAAGGCCACTAGGTGACATTCATGTCCAATTGATGATTCCTAAAGGACACTTGGAGACCACTTGACCTCACACCACAGCAAAGATTGATATCCTTTTTTTATTATTTAAAAAATTGTGTTCAAGATGAAAAAACAAAAAAAATAGTTTGGATTATTAACATAAAAACTGAAGTTTAAGTGATTGTAAGTGTGTTTATTGGCTTTTCATAACTCCTGGTATACCTGGTATTTTTTTGCTACCTTCTCTTGTCACAAATTAATAAATTATTGTCACTACATAATATTTCCTCCAAAACAGTGGTCAAATATGAAAAGTACACACGTAGAGCTTTCCAACGATATATAGTTTGTCAATATTAGATCAGTTTAAGTGTAGGATATAATTGTTTTAAACATGCAATGGCAAATGGGCCCACCGGTGGGCCAGTGACAGTTAACAGGTTAAAGAATGTGCTAATTACTATTCAAATGCAAGTTTTGAGCAGTGTAGAGTAGTGCTTGTTGTTTGTCATTTCTCCGATCACAAATGCAAACATGGTGTTATAAACATGGAGCTCTGTAAAGTAGCTATCAACTAAACAGTGATAAAAGCTAAACAATACTCTGCAGTTTAAGAAGGATTTGAGTGGGTGTAATATAGTGTGTGTGATTGGTTACAGCTGTGTGTAGTCAGTGCAATGGATGATGGGGAATGCAGTCCAGAGTGACATGTAACAGTGTGTGTGGTGTGAGAGTCAATATGATGGAGGGGCCTCTGGTGGCAATTGGATGGAAGTTCATGAACCGGATTCAAGAAGACCAGGGGCGGCGCCAGAGAATTTTGCAGGTGCTGAGGGGGTGCTAGATCAATGACAGCGGGATCTGGGAAATTCATTGTAAATATGACCAAAACAGGTTGTTAGTATTATTATTTTTTATATGAATAATAAAACCACTTAATAAGTGCATTTCAAATGTTAATGAGGAGTGTGGGAGTATTATCATACAGCTTACTGTATGACATGGGGGTGCCCGCGCAATCGTTTTATATTTTTTTCTCTGGACAATCAGCTGCGATGTGACGTGACTTGAGAAAATTCAATTCAATTCAAGATTATTTGTATAGCGCTTTTCACGAAACAATCGTTGCAAAGCAACTTTACAGGAAATTAAGTTTCTACAATAGATTTATATATTGCAGAAAGTTAATATATTTAACTTATTGCAAAATGTTGTGTTTTTTTTTGAGCATCAGCAGTTTAGTATGTGATGTGTTAGTGTGCTGTTATCAGGCTTTCTGGAAGCTCACAGCTGGACCGGTGGACTTTGAGTCCTCGAGTCTCGCTCTCGGCTGTCAGTGAGGTTTCATTTCAGAGGGATAGAAACTGAGAGAGAGGAGGAAGAACAAAGAGAGGAGGAGAAAAAAGAGAGAGAGAGAGAACTGCAGGGTTGTGTGCGAATGTGATGCATTACTAAGTCATTCATTAATTTATTTGCTTTTCCCCTGAAAGTAAGATTATCCTTTGAAGCAAGGGGTTACTACTTAATTTTTATTTAATTTACAGTTACTCCTAGAGTTACTTAAGACATTTGTATATAAAAACAACAGTGATTTAACATCAAAAATTAACATCTAATGTTAAAACGTATGTTTTAATGTAACTTTCTCCCTCTAAATACGTTGGTCATTTCAAAAATAATGCATTGAATTTTATATTATTTCTTTGAAAGAATTAAATGAGCACTTTCATGTCTTTTTCTTTGTTCAACTGGTCAAGGCTGGTGTGGGTAATTAGTAATTAGTAATTCAGTCATTTTTAGAGAGAGTAATTAGTACAGTAATCTAATTACACTGTTGAAGATGTAATTAGTAAACTAGTAATTAATTAACTTTTTTTGAGTAACTGGCCCAACACTGACTACAACCTGGATTATTACCTAATGTTAAAACTATTAAACATTTTTTGTTAATTTAAATAAAGCTGAAATAAAATAGGAATATTAGATGCAAAAACTTGAATGATTATTCATTCAAACATTAATTTTAGCTTGAGCTGTATTTGGAGTTAATAAATGCTGTTTTAAAAGAGAATTTTGTTTTTATTTTAATTTTATAGTATCCTCAAAAAAGGATTGACTGTCATAAAGCTGAGAGATTCAAAATCAGATTTAATGTTGATTGCGTTTAATTCTGAGCAGTGACTCATAATCTGGTTTATTTGTTTTAAGTAGAATTAGTAGAAAAATTAGTATTAAGACTTCTGCTCACCAATATTGCATTTATTTGATTAAAAATACAGTAACAATTGTGAAATATTATTACAGTTTAAAATAACTGTTTTCTCTGTGAGTATCTGTGAAAGTGTAGTTTATTGCTGTGGTCAAAGCTGAGTTTTCAGCATCATTACTGCGGTCTTCAGTGTCACATGATACTTATATGCTGCTCAAGAAACATTTCTGATTATTATCAATGTTGAAAACAGTTCATGTTTCTGTGGAGACTGTGATGCATTTTATTTTTCAGGATTCACCGATGAATTGAAATTTATAAAGAACAGCTTTTATTTGAAATATAAATCTTTTGAAACATTACAAATGTCTTCAGGGTCACTTTAGATCATCCAGTTCAGTTCTGTTGCTCCACGTGGCTCTCAGTTCTTCACCCATCTCTCTCTCTCTCTCCCTCTCTCTCTCTCTGTTTGTTGTGGTGGGCGTTCACAAGGCCAGGCTCTCTCTGATTCTTGTTCCCTACTCTCCTGTAGCTGTACCCACGTCGGCCCAGAACGTGTGTGAATGTGCTGTTCACTTTAGTGTGTTCAAGTCAGGCTGAGTTTAATCTCCAGCCCTAGGATGAGCCGGGCCTAGCAAAACTCAACCTCTCCGTCCATATGTGCTGCCTCATGTGTGTGTGTGTGTGTGTGTGTGTGTGTGTGTGTGTGTGTTTGTCAGAGACATTTATAGCATATTTTGTCTCACAGCACTGAGAAATGCTCCTTGGGTTAAAACACTCACTGTTGTTGTTTTTCTCTTTTTTTATAGTGACGTATTTGTGCTTTAGTCAAGCGACAATTTGTGACAATTTCCAAGCGACACCGGAAAACTCATCTCTTCCATCATCAGTTGACTTCATCTTAAAAAAAAAAAAACTTTCACTCTTTTTCCTTTCATTTCCTCTCTTTCCCTTAACCTCTCACTGTCTGGCTAGAATTTGCTCTGAACAATGCCTAGAAATTGTATTACAAGCACTTCCTCTGTCTGTTTGCCTCTTTATAATGTATCACTTATTGTATTCCTCAATTGTAAGTCACTTTGGATAAAAGTGTCTGCTAAATGAATAAATGTAAATTTAGTATTTTCCATGTGCTGCATGTTAAAGTCTCTCTCTCTCTCTCGCAGCCATGTTCTCATTTCTTCTCTTACATGTGCTAAATGTCTCTTTCTAGATCAGGATCTTTGACCCTAATCAGGGAGGACGTGACATCACAGAAGAGATCATGTCAGGAGGTCGCAGGAGCTCCACACCTCCACCTCCACAGGTAATGAGCACACACAGGGGCGGCGCCAGAGAATTTTGCAGGTGCTGAGGGGGTGCTAGATCAATGACAGCGGGAGCTGGGCAATAAATAGTAAATATGACCAAAACAAGTTGCTATTATTATTATTTTATATGAATAATAAAACCACTATATAAGCGCATCTCAAATATTAATGAGGAGTGTGGGAGTATTATCGTGCTTACTGTATGACATGGAGGCGCCCGCGCAATCATTTTATTTTTTTTTCCTGTGGAAAGAACTTAAAATAGCCAACTCCTGTCATTTTTGGATGTGTTTGCTGTCGTCTCATGCAGTCTCCATGAATGGAGCGTGTCACTAGAATGAACCAGCTCACAGACATAACTGATTAATCTGCAGAAAGCTTGAAAAATCTATTAAAATAAGAAACAAATCTTCTCTGATTATGTACTCCACATAGGTGTATTTCTCTATTAAAGGCACATACACTGTGTAGATGCAAGTCAGCGAGTGACTGAGAAAGCAATATTTTATTAAAGGGGTCATATGATGCTATTTTTCAAGATTATTATTTTGTGTATTTGGTGTAACAGAATATGTTGACATGCTTGAATGTAAAAAAAAAAACATTATTTTTCAAATACTGTACATTATTGTAGGTCCTCTATGCCCCGCCCCTCTCAAGTTATTTTATACAAGCCCCTCCTTCCGACAAGCACAGTCTGCTCTTATTGGCCAGCTGACCCAGTGCATTGTGATTGGCCAAACACCACAACAGCACGCTGGAAATGCAACGCCCCTTACCATAATCACGATCTTCAGCTTTCAAAGCTAATATAAAGACATAAATATAATGTCATTCGTTTTAGCATCAGCTCAAGAGTCGTGTGACAGACACAGTGATGATTCTCGTAAGTGTTTGCACACAAGCCGCAGTTAAGACAGCTGACTCCACTGTGATGTGACCCTGTCTCTCTCTCTCTCTCTCTCTCTCTCTCTCTCTGTGTCACACACACACACATGTGCACGCACACACACACACACACACACGCATTATGCGCAAAACTCCGCATTTGAACAGTAAATAGCAAATACTTGAACTAATAACAAAACATGCTTATAGTCGCTGATTCAGAAGCGCCAGATTGTCATAGCTGTCGTCCATAAAATGCATTGCACAAATTCGAATATTTGGGTTGTGCTGTTGTGTTGTAAACAAATCTTAATCAATGAGTCCTAAATGCATCTACTTTTGGAAAGGACAAATAAAGTGCTTTTGCTTTTGCCTAGAAACACTCAGCGTCTCCCAGACACGGCTGCATCGACACTACTGCTTTACTGAAAAAACGTCTGCTTTCTATGCGTGAACATTTGGGCTGCATTATGCAAAGATTTCCACATCGTGACGTAAACATGTGGGGGGGGGATGTTTTAATGAGGTGTTTTAGCCCGGACTGGATCAACCGTCTCTTTCAGATAGAATAAATCATTTTGTGTTAGGCTTTGAGCTTTGTAACTCTGCAGATCTTATACATGCAGAAACAGCTGCATAACATGCTAAAGACAAGGAAAACAAGAAATCGCATCACATGACCACTTTAATGGTTTCAAAGTAATACGTAAAAGTATTTCTATCTTAAAATTAAATAGTCTTACATTTGAATCTTAAATTTGTTTACAAATATTTAGGACCCACCTTCTTTCAGTTATACACTACTACCAAGCAAATGTTTACAACATTGTGCCATTTTTAACATCTTTTTTGTTTTTATACTTTAGATGCCTTCCAACAACAAGTGAAAGCTGAGCAAAAGGAGGTCTCAGAGATCATCTTTGCTGTGACAGTGCAAAAACGGCTCCGTTGTGGTCCTGAACAGCTTGTGGGCATTGCCTTCTGGAGTTCATCAGAAATGTTGAATCAGAAAAGTAGCTTCAATCTATGAAATAGTCTGTAGTACTTTAGTGTTTCTGTCTTTGTGAGTTTTCATTTGTATTTACTTCCAGTTTGCAGATGCAGGTTGAATTTGTTTTAAGTTGTAAGTTTTACAGGCTCTTCTCCTGGCATTTGCTTTATAAATTCAGAATGAACATTTCCATGTATTTGTTTAAGTCACTTTGTCATTCATTTGATCATATTCTGTATGTACATTGTATCTTAAGCTCTGTCCCCCAGTTTCACAAGACTAGTCCCAGACTAAAAGGCATGTTTGAGCTGTAACTTGCTCCGACAGATCTTAAAATGTAATTGCCTATGCCAGTGGTTCTCAAAGTGTGGTACGCGTACCACTAGTGGTACATGAGATTCCTCTAGTGGTACGCAGAGGAATCTCAGAATTAAATATAAATCAGGCCGCATGTCCACCAAAGCGATTTTTTTTAAATTGTTTTAAATGGGAGCCTTTTTCATGCTGAGCACTCGGGCGTTTTTCTTGGCACCGAGAATTTAAGAATGTTAGCACTCATCACTGTCACTTTTAGTCAGCTAACCAATCACAGTAGAGGAGGGCGCGGACTAATACCGTCACACCCTGCTTGTACTACGACTGAACAACAATGGAGAAGTTAATATTGCTTGTCTCTGAGTATTTATGTCTTTACCAGATGGAATTGCCGGAGTACAATAATATTGTTATGAAAAAATGCTTGGAGAAACATTTCATTCGCGATGCGTCTGCCATATTACTTCAGCGGATATTCCATATCATAGTAACCGCAGCTGCCTCAAAAGACGCTGCGCTCTCAAGCGCTCACACCTGGGTGTCTTCAGCTGGCTTTGGTGGACACGGGGCCTGATTGTTGTTACTTGCAGCTACATATACAGCCTGTGTGTTTTTTATCAAGTGCTTTTTTATTTAAAAGTGAAATAAAAACTGTACTGTGCTTAAAGATTAAATGAAAATTTATTGTAGCTACTTAAAGTTAAATAAAAACTAAGTTACTGTACTTAAATGTTAAGTATGATACATTTTCATTTAATCTTTAAGTACAGTTTTTTAACATTTAAGTACAGTACAGTTATTATTTCACTTTTAGGTACAATATATTTAAATTTAATAATTATGTTTTTTATTTACGTGGAAGTAAGCACGGTGCAGTGTTCATGTTCAAACTGTGTATTTACTATATTTTAAGAGGCTGACAATAATAAATATCCTTCTAAGGATTAAAACTGACTCGTTTATTTATTTTTTTTACTGTGTATAGTGCTACTGAAAGTGAAAGTGACGTGACATACTCGGAATTTGTGCTCTGCATTTAACCCATCCAAAGTTCACACACACACACACACAGCAGTGAACGCACACACACACACACACACACACACACACACACACACCGTGAACACACACACACACACAGCAGTGAACACACACACACACACACAGCAGTGAACACACACACACACACCGTGAACACACACCCGGAGCAGTGGGCAGCCATTTATACTGCATTTTAATGTTGGTCATAATGGTGGTACTTGGAAAGCCAAATATTTTCTGAGGTGGTACTTGATGTAAAAAGTTTGAGAACCACTGGCCTATGCTTTGTCTCAAGATGCACACCAATCATGTTTTTTTTTTTTTTTTTGGCTTTTTTATAAAAGCTGTTTGAATATCCTAATTTAACTAAGGCCTAGGGCTGGTTTAAGATAAGCAAAGTCTGTTAATCAAGGCATATGGTTTGAAGTCACCACAAAGTGTTTTTTACATTTTTATTTGTAATTTTTCAAAATTTGTAATTTTTTTGTAATTTGTAATTTTTTATTTGTAATTTGTAACAAGAATCACTTGTTTTACCTGAATTATTTTCCTGTTCAAATAGTTTGGGGGCAAAAGTAAATATTTTTGCATGTAAACTGAAGGATGTTGTTGACTTTTTGATTCATTAACCATATTAATTGCAGCCCTGCATGTTCTCTGATTGAAAGGAGTAAGAAGCAGGATTGTTTGAAAATGTTTCCATGTTGATTTAATGTAAAATAATTGATTTAATTTAAATAAATACATTTATATAAATAAATTATATAACATTTAAAAATAAATTTAGATTTTATGACCATCTTGATCTATTTTTCGTCAGGTTGATTTGATTTTTGCCAGTTACAGTTTTACTTTGAGCGATTTTGAGTTGTGACGTCAACTGAGAACAAAAACTGGAAAGTGAACACGATTATGGTCAGATGTGGTCTGCGAGGTCCTGCAAACATACGAGCAAAATCAGGTAAGAGAATTTCTATCTTTATTACCTTTCAAAGGTATAACGTTACCAGAGTTTATAAATGGGTAAAGAATAAATACCCGTGTGTGTGTGTGTGTGTCTGTGTCTGTGTCTGTCTGTGTGTGTGTGTGTGTGTGTGTGTCTGTGTCTGTCTGTGTCTGTGTCTGTGTGTGTGTGTGTGTGTGTGTGTGTGTGTGTGTGTGTGTGTGTGTGTGTGTGTGTGTCTGTCTGTGTGTGTGTGTGTCTGTGTGTGTGTGTGTGTGTGTGTGTCTGTGTCTGTGTCTGTGTCTGTGTGTGTCTGTGTCTGTGTCTGTGTCTGTGTCTGTGTCTGTGTCTGTGTCTGTGTCTGTGTCTGTGTGTGTGTGTGTGTGTGTCTGTGTCTGTGTCTGTGTCTGTGTGTGTGTGTCTGTGTGTGTGTGTCTGTGTCTGTGTCTGTGTCTGTGTGTGTGTGTGTGTGTGTGTGTGTGTCTGTGTCTGTGTCTGTGTGTGTGTGTGTGTGTGTGTGTGTGTGTCTGTGTCTGTGTCTGTGTCTGTGTGTGTGTGTGTGTGTGTGTGTGTGTGTGTGTGTGTGTGTCTGTGTCTGTCTGTGTCTGTGTGTGTGTGTGTGTGTGTGTCTGTCTGTCTGTCTGTGTGTGTGTGTGTGTGTGTCTGTGTGTCTGTGTCTGTGTCTGTGTCTGTGTGTGTGTGTGTGTGTGTGTGTGTGTGTGTGTGTGTGTGTGTGTCTGTGTGTGTGTCTGTGTCTGTGTCTGTGTGTGTGTGTGTGTGTGTGTGTGTGTGTGTGTGTGTCTGTGTCTGTGTCTGTGTCTGTGTCTGTGTGTGTGTGTGTGTGTGTGTGTGTGTGTGTGTGTGTGTGTGTCTGTGTGTCTGTGTCTGTGTGTGTGTTATCACAGATGCTAAAGTTAGATGCCCATCTGATGTTGTTCTGTGTTGCTGGCAAGTTATGCATTAATGTCTGTCTTTTAGAGATTTTTTTAATTTTTCTGATGTGAACGCCATGAATTAGATGTGTTATATTTTTAATCGTATAATATTTTTACATACTCTGTTCGTGTTTTCTGAATATCATATAATCGTAAATGTCTGTACAATTTAAGTGAATTAAGATTGTTTAAAGCAGTGGTTCTTAAAGTTTGGTACGAGTACCTCTAGTAATTAAAAATAACTTAATGTTAAAACATTTTAATTTAATCTTTATTTGAGTAAAGTTTTAACATTTAAGTACAGTACAGTTTGTATGTAACTTTTGGTACAACAAACAAAATTTTAATTGAATCATTATTTAAGTTTTTTTACCTGTATGTAAAGCACCGTGCAGTGTTAATGTTCAAACTGTGTATTTACAATGTTAAAGTGGCTGACAACCGTAAATATTCTTATTAGGAATACAACTGCCTCGTTTTGAGCTGTGCAGAGTTGTGGCTGAATAATTAGGCCTGCTACACTACTGAAATGTAATGTTGGTCAGTATGGTGGTTCTTGGAGAGCCAAATATTATCTACATTTACATTTACATTTATGCATTTAGCAAACGCTTTTATCCAAAGCGACTTACAGTGCATTCAGGTTATACATCTACTGTCAGTATGTATCTAAAAAGTTTGAGAATCACTGGTTTAAAGGAATGGTATAAAACAAAATCCTGCTTTTTAAGAAATTTTCAGTAAACCATTTCTTCTTTCCCCTTGTAGAGGAACGGATCCAGCTCATTATTGGCAAATTGGTAAGGAATTGTTAATCTGCTACATTGCACTGTCACTTCTGGTAGAGATTCATTGACCGTTTGTGATAGGTTTTGATTTTACTTAGTTTAATAAAAATGTACTTAATTTGATTTGACTTGTTTTACTAAATACACTGTATATAGGATTCTGATTAAAACAGTGTAAGTTGGGTCTCTGAAAAAAACTGCTTGTGAATAATGTGTTAATATTGTAAACTTTCACCTGAATACATTAAAGAAGTGTTTAATGAAAAGTGTTGTGCACTTTGTTTCCAACTCCACTGTTATTGAACTATGTTGTTTTGCATTCAGTTTTCAGTTATTTCACAATATCAAAGCTGATATTTTATGAGTATTTATTTTTGGTGTTTTTATTTATACAGGACAGGACATTACAGAAAGCGCACACGTGGGAGAGAGAGGAGGATTTGGAATCAGAAAGGACCTAGAGCTGGGACTCTTTCAAGGATCACCCAAAGCACAACCATGCTATATGCACAAGGCTGTTGGTTCTAACATTTAATCAGAACTTGAAGAAACATTTATACTTAAATTATTAGATGCATTTCATTCAAGGCAGGGTTTTTCCTGTGTAACGAATTTCAAGGCGACTGTCTCTGTCAAATTTAGTGCCGCTGTCGATAACACTCAGACAGGCAATCATATGCTCCTGTCAGAGTATGTGACAACAATTTCCCCTGGTATTTCTGTAGGTTTGAAATATCACAGTTCTGTTCATAACATATATTAAGAAATAAAATAACAGGAGAGTTTCAAAGCGTCTTTTTGGAACACTAGTGTGCAAACTTTTGTCCTACTACATGACAAGCTAATAACATGGTTGTCAGCGTGAAAAGGTATAATTGCTGCTTTTTGCGGCACAAATTTAGTTTGTGATGAAATAACAGTATATTTTAATCAGTCATTTTACCTATGGATCGATGCATTTCTTATACAGTAGATTTCTGCTCATTGGAAATTGGATGGGAGCACTGTAAGATTATTTGTTTGAATGCATTATTGAGAAAGCAATTGCGTGTGAATAAGTGTTGTAGTACTTGTTTAAATCATGCTTTCAGTGAAAATATTCAGTATCTAAAAGGAACAAACAAATTCTTGAGAGCTATAACTTCCCGGTCATGTCCATTGCCTTAACCTTCATATTGACTCTGATTTGAGTGATCATTATTTATTTAGCTTGTAGCTATCCTTTAGTTTTATTATACATTAGCAATAGTAGTAGTAGTATTACAATAATCCAGTTTTTGAAGTACATAATAACAAATATGCACATTGACGTCGTCTCATGCCATGATTGAGCTTACACAAAAAGCACAAACTGAATCGAATCCACATAATATTTATTATGCTTATTATGCTCAGCTTTTTGTGCACAGCAAAAAGCTGAAGGAATTACAACTGTATTGACATTTGCACATTTCCAACGCACAGCTCTAACAGTGATTTTGCATTGAAACATCAACAAAAACTCGAGCTCGGCGCCTAAAGCTCTCCCAGAAGGCTCTGCGAATGTAGCGGTCTGGAACTCCACTAGGTATGATGATCTGAGACACAGTGGTGCTTTGACCAGGCCTCCGATTCATGTTCACCTGGATCTGCAGGTTGTAGTAGCGCTGATTGTTGCGGTTGATGAGGCCCTGCATGTCGATACGGAGATTTTCAGAGGTGATCAGATTGGAACGTGCCTGGTCCACCAGGTACCCATTATTCCAGCGACTGATTAGGTTACTTGCCTCATTTCTCCAGCTGTGGTTTTCAGTTATGCTGTTAGTAGCTGGCTCAGCGGTAAAGGTAGTTTTTATTTTTTTATCCTTATTTTCCCGGATGCATATCAGTATTCTGTCTTCTGGGGCTCTCCTGTTGCGATGATGAGAGGTGACGTAAGTGCACTCTGCAGATTCAATGGGCCCGCAGTAATCATATTCTGACTCTGAGGTCCAGCACCAGTTGTAACCAGAACCATGTAAGCCACAGTGGTGGTCTGAACGGCAGGGCTTGTCTTTATAGGTTACATTTACATCTGGAGAGCAGTAGCCCCAGCTTTGGGCAGTGTGGCACCAGTAGTAATCACCACTCTCATAATACTGGCAGTTGTCCGTGCAAACATAATGATATTTAGACCGGTGGAGCAACATCTTTGGTTCCACAAGCCCACAGTAACCCCAGCTTCCCTCCTTCAGCCAGCACCAGTAGTAGTCCTTACCCTGCTTCCCACATGGATTGTTTTCATTACAGTTCTTGTTCCAGTAGTCTACGTTTTCAGATGGCGAGCAATAGTCCCATCCTTCTGCAGTATTGCAATGGTAGACGCCATTTATTTGGTCACAGCGGTCATAACATAGCGCACCTGTCTTAGATCCATAATGGTTCTTGTCCTCCATCACCTGTCCACAGTATCCCCAAGACAAGTAACCAGTTTTGCACCAGTAGTAGTCTGTTCCATGCTTCCCACACATACTGTCAGTACTGCACTCCCTACCCCAGTAGTCGATGTTTTCCTGAGGTGAACAGTACATTGTTTGGCATTTTCCATCTTTATCAATAGTCTTGCACTTGAACTCACCACCATCGGGCTGGCAGGCTTCGATACACAGCGTTCCAAGATGGGTCAAGAAAGTTGTTCCAGCACTTGGCCACGGTGAACACAAGAGGAGGAGCAAAACGAGAGATGTGTGTAGATGTTTCATTTTTTTCTGTGAAGTGAAGAGTAAAGGCAGCAGTGAATGGACATGCTGTATTAACATAATTGTGCTTTTAACCTTATTTAACACTTAAGTGCATGGTAAAAATAAAAATGAAATGAAATTGCATGTTTGGCTGACAATATCTACTCAAATTAGTGATGCGTGGATGGCGGTTATATCCGGGGTCGGGTGGGTCATAATTAATAAAAAAAAATATTCTGATTATGTGCGGGTATAAATCATTAATCATGCCAATATTAACTACATTTTCTAAAATATGAACGTGTTTTAAATGGGCTACATAAATTGAATAAACTGTAAATTAACATATTAAAGTTATTCAACAAAACATTATTTAGTCAAGAGCAGTGAGGGATTTTGTTGTTTGATCAATATTAATGACAGACTGCACAGCTTCATTAGGCTGCTGTCACAAGACCTATTTCCCAGATGCATTTTGATTTGCAACTGTTTACATTAACTTAAGACAAAATTTACAGAGCTTATGAGGATACTCGCGAGACGACCATTTTGACGTTATTTTGTGTGTATAAGTGCAACAAGCTTTCAAACTAATTTTGGTACTTGCAGGCGCGCTCGAGTACCAAAAGGCTTAAAAATATAAATACATTTGTGTGATGATGCAACAATGACTGATTAGGCAATTGACAATTATGTCAACTGTACCGAAACGTTAGCTAAAGCCTTGTATCGCAGCGTTCAGCTCTAGATGCGCCGATGTGAAAAGAAAGTCAAAGAGAGAAGATGCGGTGCTTAATCAGAATCAGGTGCTGAAAATGGCTAGTGATAGTTCAACTTCAAAGAGGGCCTGTTTTTATTGTAACGGACCAGGTCATCTTATTGCAGACTGTCCTGTTCTAAGTAAGAAGCAGAAATCCACAAAAACTGTAGCATTTGTAAGTTCTCCAGTGTTAAGTCTACCTTTGTCATCTTCACTTGCAAATGTTCCATCTGAGAAAGTAAATTCAAGCAGTCTGTGTCGCGAAGCACCATCTTTCTGATAATCAGGCCGTATTTCTGTTGACGACTATTGCTAAGCTTGAAATTAACTATTAAAGGAGATATAAAGCGAACTACATCCTTTCAGTGTTATCGTAAGCAGCCTGTTCCTGAAGCTGCTGCTGCTTCGGGTGACACACTGCAAACAGACAACAGGAACGTTAACATTATAGAAACGACAGAAAATGAGCCAGAAGGCTGATATTATCCTACGCGGTACAGAAAAAGAGGCCGATGCTATCGTAACGTTACGAGTGTAAGTGGTCATTAACTGTAACAGCAGGAGATTGTTGGCATATAAGAACAATGAGTGATTTCGATAAACAAAAGTTAATATTTAGTGATTTACATTGTCTGGATATAACATTATTTTGCTCTATTTTGTCAGCTAAAAAAGTTTCAAATAAACTCACAACTGAGCTGCTGCACATCTCCATTCAAACACAGCGTTGTTTCGTTGAATGAATCTGCACTTAAACGAATCTAGTGAGTCAATTAAATGACTCATTTATAAAGACAGTCACTGCCTAAGTCCCAGTGTGCATAATATCCATCCTAAATGTGATATTAGTTATTTTCAATACTATTTGGAGCAGATATGGTGGATACATGCACATTGGGACGCAGGGACTTGCTTTGTTCCCGAATGAATCAATTGAGTTAATGAATCAGTGATTAAATTAGTAACTTTCCGCCACCAGTCTTAGTTTACATTTTTAAGGAATCATTTCAGTTATTTAAATCATTTAATATTTCTATATTAAAAACGTTATATTTAAAACATTAATCTCAACATGAATTAATGAAGTTAATTGCACTCATGAGCCTCATTAAATCTCTGCAAATACCTACAAGCCACGTTTGTGTTCTTCTGTGCCTCTTCTGTAGTGCAAATGAATTTAGTTAATAATAATGTTATTTGATCGGTAATCTATTCTTCTTATGGCATTTTTTAATTAGACATTTTGAAAAAAAAGCTTATATAAATACACTTTTGAATTTATAATGGAAGGTAACACTTCAAATAAAGTCAGAAAAAAACGCTCCTGTAAATCACTTTAAGGAGTCCAATATTACTTCGTAATGGGAAGGCTAATTTTTGTTATTGAGGAGAAGGTGCCCCTGAATTTTTTACTGTGCCCCTAATTATTATTATTTTTTAATAAGCAGCACAAGTGCTCCTACAAATCAAAGTAAGTGTCAAAATGAAAATGTGCTGGTACTTGTTGGCCTTTTTTTCCTTCTGCCAGAATGTGTGGTTGGTTCTGCTTGAGCCATGTTGGAGATTTTACTGTATTTGTTGTTTACTGTAAGTTGTTTAAAAATTGTCTCTTGTCATCAGATTGAGCCAGTTGTACTATTCATTTACATGTAACTTTCTTGGATTCACAAGCAGCAAAAATTATACTATTGCTAAGTTTTTGGGGTGTAATGGAAATGTAATGTAACGAGTAGTGTAATAATTACTGTTGACTGGGAGTAAAGTAATAATAGTACTTTTTAAAGGAGTAACTAGTTATGAGTAATATATATCATTTTTGAGTAACGAGCCCAACACTGGAAATAAAGTACACAAAAATGAAATAAAGTAGAACTAAAAGTAACATTAGATTAAAGTAAAATTCGATTTTTGCTTTAAATGTCATTGTGCACTCGTTCAGCTAAAATATTTTTCTTTAGGCTTAGTAATTAGAATACACATGTCTGATTAAAATCAAGTACTATGTGGTATTTTTATAATTAGTTGTTAACATAATTAAAATTAAATGAAAAAAATGTGAAAGGCCATTTTTGAAGGATATATTTGCAACTTAAAAAGCCTTTTTCCTCTTCAGAGAACCTTTCATGCAATGACAAAGTTGCACTAATGTTAAAGGTTCTCCATGAAACAATTTATGCATTCTCTTGAATTACAACAATTTTGTCTTTAAGTAGTTTTATAAAAGTGAAATCCACCATCTTATATAAATAAAGTCTGTTTGTCCACCCAAATGTGTAAAGATATACTCACCATGAAAAAGTTTGGTCTCATCTGTGAATGCACTTTGTGTTATGTTTGTCTCTCTGACAGGACTTTGGACTGCAAACATTAAACTGTTCCAGCTGTTTAAGGACACTACTTAATTCTTCTACTAAAGAGATATTGAACAATTTATCTGATATGTAAAACTTTACATGTATATACACATACACAAAGTATATACATTTTTATATTGCATGAAATGTACAAGCCATTAGCATCTACTCCGTGTCGCCATGTGACTACTACACTAAAAACCACAGTCAGATTGTTTACCCAAATCCCAAATGTTGCAATTTTGCACTTTGATTTTTGACAGTCTGAGATATTTGAATATTGTGTGTAATAAAAAAATAGTCTTTGACATCATAATTGTACAACATTTCTGTTTTAAATATAAAATATTTTACTTAAAACTTTCCTCATGATAGCTTATTCAGTTATTTGTAACATACATTGTGAAAAAAAAGTAGATTCAGTGTAGCTCACATACACGTATTTATCACATTTAGAACTATGGTTCTGCTGATAGAAACTTAAATGAACTTCGGCCAACTTGGTCATGTTTACTAGATTTCAGGGACATGTTGTCACGATCTCTAGCTGGAGTGCCAGTGAGCTTCGCTAGAGAGCACTCCATCCCAGACTTCTACCATACCATCTAAGACTTCATTTCCCATAATCCTTTGCCCGGACTCATTAGCACTTACTGTTTGCACCTGTGTCCCATTTCACCCTATATAAGTCTGGTTCAGTTTGTCATTCTTCGCATAGTCTTGTGTGTGTCATTGCTGCAATTCTAAGCTTTGTGCCATGTGTCGTCCCCAGTTGTTATTGTTTGGACTGATCACTTGTGTATGACCTTTGCCTGTTTTTGGATTCTGTTTGTGGATTACCCTTCATTAAATACACTGCATTTGGATCCTCTACCTTCGTGTCTTGGAGCAGTTCATGACACATGAGGAGGTGACACTTGTGCTACGAGGCCTTCAGAAAGATCGTGGAAATATTGGGGAAGTTTCGACTGGAATCAAGAAGATAACCTATCTTTCATGGTAAACAATGGGGGTATATGAAACCATGATCCGCACTCACAAAAAAATAGTCTTCTTTTTAGCGTTTATTTTACATTAATTGCCAATAGGACAAAACACAAATGTTTAGGCTCAAGAATGGGGATATAAAAGACTGGTGAGTAGATTGCTGCTTTGGATACTGATACCTTCGGCACCCCTGATGCCTGTTGATGACATGAAGCCCAGAGCTGAAGACAACAAGCCCAAAGCTGAGTACACCTTTGATGGAAACAGTGATTATTGTATTTTATACTTTATACTGTAGGAATACACTACCAGTCAAAGGTTTTTGAACAGTAGAATGTTTAATGTTTTTAAAGAAGCCTGCATTTATTTGATCCAAAATACAGCATACGCGGTAATTCAATTTGTGTACTACACTGTTAGACTTTGCTGTAATTTTACAGTTACTTACTGTAAAAAAGTACAGTAAAATACCATATATATGATTTACGGTTAACTACTGTAATACACACTGCATTATGGGTATTTCTGTATTAATTTTACAGTAATTTACTGTATATGGGAATTTACAGTATTTTGCTGTAATTTTACAGTTATTTACTGTAAAAAAGCCCAGTAAAATACCATATATATGATTTACGGTTAACTACTGTAATACACACTGCATTATGGGTATTTTTATTAAGTTTACAGTAATTTACTGTATATGTGAATTTGCAGTATTTTACTGTTTACACAAAAGCAGTAGTGCTACTGTAAATGAAGAAGACAGGTTTCTTGAATGTGCTGCGGACATTTTAATAGGCCTAAAACATACATTTACATTTAGTCATTTAGCAGACACTTTTATCCAAAGCGACTTACAAATGAGGACAATGGAAGCAATCAACAAAAGAGCAATGATATACAAGAGCTATGACAAGTCTCAGTTAGCTTTAGGCAGTACACTAACAAGGTTTTTTTATATATAATAAAAAGAAAACCGATAGAGCAGAAAAAGAATAGAGCAAGCTAGTGTTAGAGGCATTTTTTGCTTTTGTTAATTGTATGATAAACAAAAAGAAAACAGAATACAAAAATATTAGAAATGCTACTGTTAGTTTTTTTTAAAGCATAGAATTAGAATAGAGATTGCTAGAGTTAGAGGGTCAAATAAAGATAGAAGAGATGTGTTTTAGCCGATTCTTGAATTCGATCCAATTCGATTTCAATTGATTCTTGAAAACATCAAGACAATATGCACATATAGGCCTATTAAAATGTCATATGATAATGTTTTATAGTTTATAATCTTGTTCGAAAAGAAAATCATGAATCTGCATTCATTTTTCTCATTTTAAAATTTATTTAAAAATCACACACCCATACGCATGTTCTATTAGTATTTATAATAAATAACGAAATAATAATAATAATAATAAATAATAATAAATCCACAATTGGGTTCCCACCGTTTTTTCAAAATAGGCTATCAGAAAAATACAGACTGGTATAATTTAATTTGATTATTATTTGTGTAATGTCATGGTAATACACAAGTGGTGATACAAATGTAATTTGTAAATTATTACAAACAAAATATATATATATAAACTTTACTTACACATCACACAATTTAAACTGTTACTCGCGTGCAAAGCCCACGCAACAACCTGGCAGAGGTTATATAAACTGAGGTTTGTGTCCAGTGCGCGCATAACGGACGTCCCTTATGAATGGATCGCCAGGCGCCAGCTGCAGATTTTCCTGAGGTAAGTAGGCTACTTTTATTTATGTTTACAAACTTTCAACAAATGTATTTTATTAGTTATTTTTGATCGTAAAGCATTACCAATATCAATTCAATAAAAATATATGAAGAAAGCAAATAATAAAATCGAATTATTGGCTATGACAAGCAGGACTGTTCGTTTTCCTCAAAACTGCTGCTTTGACTGCCATTTCAGTAGACGCATCGAATGTAATATTTACACGAATAATGGTTTTCCGTTTTACGGCCAGTTATGGTGTAGGCCTATTTTACTGTCAATTAAATGAATAACGTTACCGTTAAATGCGTGTGACGTCATTTGAAGTAGCGCGTCTCAAAGGCTCTCTCTCTCTCTCTCTCTCTCTCTGTCTCTCTGTCTCTCTCTCTGTCTCTGTCTCTCTCTGTCTCTCTCTCTCTCTCTGTCTCTCTCTCTCTCTCTGTCTCTCTCTCTCTCTGTCTGTGCGTCTGCTCTATTCAGGGAACACACACAAGTTCAAGTTGCTTTACTGGCATTACATTTTAATTAAAGTATTGCCAAAGCATTTGAAGTATGTGTAAAATACAGAATATATTTACACCACCAAAGTAATAAATGAGTACAAAATAAGAGAGAGAAAAAACAGCAGACAGTATCTCTAACATATACATTACTTATAGCAATTCCAATTAAATGTAATTTCATGAAAAATTACAAATCATTAAATAATTAAGAATCGTTCTTTATTATGGCTTCTTATTTGTTAATAGAAGGAAGGTCTCAAAGTCAGTGCATTTAAATTTTCATAGTACCAGTAATTAAGTTTTACATGCTGTTGTATGCTAAATATTCTCTTCTATCTTTTCTTTCAGTGTTGACTGTCATCTTATTGTGTAAAGTGATACATTTAGCAGTCAGCCTAGATCTGTGATTTATCATGTTCATAACATATGGTGATAGTCAATAATCACTGATGAAAATTATGTTTATTCTTTCTCTCTCTTTTGCTTTTGTGTCAGGCAGGCACTACACCCTAAATACTCTTTTAAGGGCCACACCACTGAGCATCTTTGGCTTTGTAAGTATATGTTTTGACTTACTATCAGATACAGTATTTGACATTAGATTAACTGCATGTTATGCAACAACTAGAGTCATCAGAAATGTATTGTAAAGACAGATGATCAAACATCCCACATCTGTGATTTTCCATGTTCATAACATACAGATTAGTAAATAGTCATTGATGGAAAAAGTTTACACAAACATATACAACATCTCTCCCATGTTCAGTGAAATTTCCTCATTTCCTCTCTTTTGCTTTTGTGTCCGCAGGCACTACCTACGAACCCAAAGGCTCTTTTAAGGGCCACACCAGAAAACAGAGAGAGAGAGAGAGAGAGTAAGGAATGGTTTGAGAACGGACAAAGGTGGACCAACACATCCACAACACGTCGCAGCCACCAGGAAAAACAGCACATGCAAGTATGTACAAGTATTGCAGCTTGTGTGTTTCAGATTTAAGAATTTTCTGCAGTCATGTTGTCACGGTCCTGCTGGTGTGCCCAGGCTGGCCACCAGATGTCTCTGTGTTGAGCACATGGCTTGTTGTTTGTTGGTGCCATGTGCTCCCATGTCGATTGTCTGTCCCCTCCCATCTTGTTACTTAATCATTGTTTCAGTGGCTCCAGCTGTGTCTCCTCGTTACCCTCGTTTGTCTCCTATATAGTTCTCCTTGTCTCTGCAGTCCTGTGCTGATCCGTTGTCTTCGTGTGTCTAATGTCGTGTGAGTGTTTCATGTCTGACTGTGCCCCAGTCTTCTGCCTGCCTGCTTGTTTTCTTCGGTGGTTTTGTTCTTCTTTGTTTTATTTTATTATTAAAAGAACTTTTCCCCTGCATTTGAGTCCTCGACCTCATCTCACGTGACAGAACGGATCAGTCAAGATGAGGACTCAGCAGAGGAGGGTTTGGACCACCCACCACCCGCCACTATCTCCAACCCCTATACCAACGCATCCTCCAGTTTGAGGCCCTGAGCTCCTGCCGTCAGCAGGGCAATGACGTGAGGAGGTTTGCCGTGGAGTTCAGTGGTGCAGCTGAGGGGCTAGATTACAATGATGAGGCCCTCAAGGACCTCTTCAACAGCGCCTTGACGAGCCCCTCAGCTGGTGGAGGATGAGGGGCTGGACCACCTCACATTTGGGGAATTTGTTGAGGCTTTGGCACGTTCCCCAGCTAAGGTGGCTGGTGTGCCTCAGGTGGTGGGCGACAAGGCTGCAGCTCCT
Organism: Gymnocypris eckloni scoliostomus; assembly: GCA_027564155.1. NCBI lineage: Eukaryota > Metazoa > Chordata > Actinopteri > Cypriniformes > Cyprinidae > Gymnocypris > Gymnocypris eckloni. The sequence goes on from CM050426.1 coordinate 32,685,016, forward strand.
CCAGTGGCGGCAGATGGCGCTGCAGTGCCCCTATTGGTGGCCGTCAAAGCTGCAGCGCACCCTGGGATCCCGAGGCGGGTATGTAAGCTGGAGGATCCCCATGAGGTCTGTACGGGCAGCCGGCATGTCTCCAGTAAACTCCAGCCCGGTGGTCACAGAGTCCGCTCCAGAGCCCGCTCCGCCCCGTGAGCCGACAGAATCCGCTCCAGAGCCCGCTCTGTTCCGGGAGCCGACAGAGTCCGCTCCAGAGCCCGCTCTGTTCCGGGAGCCGACAGAGTCCGCTCCAGAGCCCGCTCCGTTCCGCCCGGGAGCCGATGCAGTCCGCCCAAAGCCCGCTCCGTTCCGGGAGCCGACGCAGTCCGCTCCAGAGCCGCTCCGTTCCTGGAGCCCACGGAGTCCCTCCAGAGTCCGCTCCGTTCCGGGAGCCCACGCAGTCCGCTCCGATCCGGGAGCCCACGCAGTCCGCTCCGTTCCGGGAGCCCACGCATTCCGCTCCGATCCGGGAGACCACGGAGTCCGCTCCAGAGCCCGCTCCGCCCGTGAGCCGACAGAGTCCGCTCAGAGCACGCCTCAGTCCGGGAGCCCATGCAGTCCACTCCACTCCAGTCCTGGACACCGCTCCGGTCTGGGAACTCACAGAGCCCGCCCAGGGCCAGCCCCACCTGGCACCTGTGTGCCCATTGCTCCAGGCCCTCTTCCACTCCACGGGCCTGGCCCACCTCCCTCCTAGACATTTTTCTGTTTAGTGTGTGTGGAGCGCCTGGGATCCGCCTCCTTAAAGGGGGTTATGTCACGGTCCTGCTGGTGTGCCCAGGCTGGCCACCAGATGTCTCTGTGTTGAGCACATGGCTTGTTGTTTGTTGGTGCCATGTACTCCCATGTCGATTGTCTGTCCCTCCCATCTTGTTACTTAATCATTGTTTCAGTGGCTCCAGCTGTGTCTCCCTCGTTACCCTCGCTTGTCTCACTATATAGTTCTCCTTGTGTCTGCAGTCCTGTGCTGATCCGTTGTCTTCGTGTGTGTCTAATGTCGTGTGAGTGTTTCATGTCTGACTGTGCCCCAGTCTTCTGCCTGCCTGCTTGTTTTTCCTTCGGGCTGGTTTTTGTTCTTCTTTGTTTTATTTTATTATTAAAAAGAATTTTTTCCCCTGCATTTGAGTCCTCGACCTCATCTCACTATGAGCAATGTCCTGCTTCCTTTAAAACTTTTTTGGCATTTAGATCCCACATGCACCGAAAACACAGACATTGTTACATATAGTCAACAGAATGTCTAACCATCAAAAATACAGTTACAATGTTACTGAAAGCAAAAACACTTTTACTTAGTGTACCTTTAACGCCATTGTACATTCAGGCAATTAATGGCGTTTTCTGACAAGGATGTGCAAAAACTATACTATTTAAACAGAAACAATACTGGCAATAACTGCTGTTGCACAAGTTGTTACCTAAGTTGTTACGTAAAGTATAACATAATGAGATAAACCAAATTTCTCCTCATTTTCCCTCTGTTTTGTTTCAGATCAGCCATCAGTGTTTTACCCGTATGGTGGCCAGCCAACTGGGATGCTTTGTTCATGTTTTTTGTTTAGATATTGTCATGATTTGTTGTTATGAATTCAGTTATATAGCCATCAGTGGCTTACCAGCATGGAGGCCAGCCAACTGGGATGCTTTACATGTTTGTTTTTTTGTTGTAGTTTATTTTTATTTTTATGTATTGTTAACACATTGTTATGATTTAAATTATATAAATTCAGTTCTATATGCGATTTGTTATGAATTTAGTCCTATATATTAATATATATATATATATATATATATTTGTAATGTTGCATCACAATGATTAAATAAATAAGTAAATAAAATAAATGTAATTGACAGTGACAGTGAATAAAAATTTACTGCTGTGCATTGACTCAAGTTACTTCTTTGGAATTTATTAAATTCAATAGCATTCATGTAAAATATTCAAAATAAAGATATAGTATAATAAATAGTGTAAAATAAATTATAGTAAAATTGCTGTAGCAATATACTGTAAAACTAAGTTATGTAAGGGTATTGTACTGTAAAATGATACTGCGGTAAGAGCATCATACTGCAAAATGAAACTGCGGTAAGGGCATCATACTGTAAAACACATTTACAGTTAAAGTACTGTAAAGGGACAGTTACAGTAACTTACTGGCAACAGTGCTGCCAGTAAGTTACCGCAAAAATACAATAAAAAGTCTAACAGTGTATGTAAAACCGCTGTTTTTTATTTGAATATATTTTAAAATATAATTTATTTATGTGATTCAGCATCATTACTCCAGTCTATAAATAGTACAAATATTTCAAAATTTTACTTTTGATCAAATAAATGGAGGTTTGGTGAGCAGAAGAGACTTTAAAAACATTAATAATCTTACCGTTCATAAATATTTGACTAGTAGTGTATAGGCAACTTAATGTTTTTTCTTATTTCTAGCTTTTAATTGGCTAAGAAATCAGATACACTGCTGGACAACCAATAAAAATGATTTATTTGTATATACTACAAACACTTTTTTAATCACAAGGCAGAATGGTTTCTATACTGTAATAAATGCTATGTCAATTAGCACTGCATTGCTCATATACTTTATTACCTCAAGGTCAAGGTTCAAGGTTTCTTTATTCGTCACATACTAAATTATACAGGGTATAATCAGAAGTGAAATGTAAATCAAGTCAGGTCCGCTCAGTGGACAGTGCAAAACAAATAAAAGTTAAATAAAAGTAACAACACAAGAGCATATATATAAGTAGAAAAAAAGAGTAAAATGTGCAATAGAATAAAAACTGCTAAACAAATAACATGTGCAACAACAGTATATTGGGACTTAATAAATAGTAATATGAACGGGGATGTGCAAGAGCGATGTGCAAACGGGTTGGACCGGGTATATACATGTAGCATATATGTAGCAGCAATACAGATGATGAGAATAGTGAATGTTTTACAGTTAATAAATGGGTCTTGTAAATGTTATGAGACTGAGTTTGAGTTTAGGAGCCTGATGGCCTGAGGGAAGAAGCTCCTCCACAGTCTCTCAGTCTTTGCCATCATGCTCCTGAAGCGCTTGCCAGATGGCAGTAAACAGAAAAGATGGTTACCGGGGTGAGTTGAGTCTTTGAGGATTTTAGCAGCTCTGCTTTTACAGCGTTTGATGTAGATGTCCTGCAGAGAGGGGAGAGCCGACCCTGAGATGCACTCAGCTAAGCGCACGACTCTCTGTAGAGCTTTGTAGTCCTGGTTTGTGGCATTATTATACCACACTGAGATGCACTGAGTCAGAACACTTTCTATGGCCCCTGAATAGAAAGTTTTCAGGATAGCTGGTGAGACCCTGAATTTCCTCAGCTGTCGCAGATGGTACAGTCTTTGCCTGGCTTTCTTAACCTGAGTCTGAATGTGTGTAGTCCATGTCAGGTCCTCGGAGATGTTTACAGCGAGGTACTTGAAGCTGCTCACCCTCTCCACGGGGGTCCCACTGATCATAAGAGGAGTGTAGGGCTGCTGCTGTCTCTTCCTGAAGTCTACAATCAGCTCTTTAGTTTTGCTCACGTTCAGAGAGAGACAGTTGTCCTGGCACCGTGATGTGAGTCTCTCCACCTCATCCAAGTATGCGGTCTCATCATTGTTGGAAATGAGGCCCAGAACCACAGTATCATCAGCAAATTTAACAATAGAAGTGGAGCTGTGAGAGGACACGCAGTCGTGGGTGTATAGAGAGTATAGCAGGGGGCTCAGGACACAGCCCTGTGGGGCTCCTATGTTCAGGGTTATGGAGTTGGAGGTGAACTGGCCGACTTTCACCACTTGTGGTCTGGCGGTGAGGAAATCTTGAATCCAGTCACAGAGTGAAGTGTTAAGGCCGAGGTCTGAGAGTTTAACAGCCAGCTTGGTGGGGACTATAGTATTAAAAGCGGACCTATAGTTGATGAATAGCAGCCTTAAATAGTTGCCATTTTTGCTGTCAATGTGTGTGAGGGACGAGTGCAGGACCTGAGAGATGGCATCATCAGTTGATCTATTTGGCCGATAGGCAAACTAAAGAGGGTCCAAAGTAGCAGGAATAGAGGAGCAAATGTGGGTCTTTAATAGTATCTCAAAACCTTCATGACTGTTGATATGAGACCTGGAGATGACTTGAAAAACACAAATAAACCATGTATTGTTGCAATTATATGTTTAATGTATTCATGTTTCCAAACATTTCTGTTTTCTGTGAAAACAACTCCATACAGTGATAGCAAGAAGCTTTTGTCGATGTTATGGATTTCCGGGTACTAATTTCTGCACGAGAGCGCCCTCCGGCTTCGAGTATGAATGAATCATCCCAATGTTCATACTACCCATCTGAAATAGTATGTGAGATTACAGTGTGTCCCAAAACATAGTATGTTGAAAAGAGTATGCCAAAATTTTCTGAGTGACCTCAGAATGATCACTAGGCCTATTTATTTTCTAAAAAACTGAAGCAGCACAAACTATAAATTTTTACGGCACAAATGAAACACAAACAAACAAGAGCAAAACCCGTGACCTCGTTAAAATAAAAAGATTGTTGTCCTCACCTGTTTGAAGGAGTACGCGCGCGCATCAGGTGACCCGCGCGAACGCCTCGCTGGTGACGTCACTGCCGCTGAAGATGCCGCGTGGTATTCAGACGCGTCTGCTCTCCACCGAAATCAATGGGAAGGATTGCATGCAAACTTGGATTTCGGCGTATGCATTACACGCAATTGGAAAGAGTAAACTCGTGTTATTAATACGCAGATTGATGAGAGCGGGTTGAGTTTTTTTCATGTGTTTATGTACCAGTCACACTGAATCATGTTCATGCACTTGTTTATTTCAGGTTTAACGGCAATCACATGTTGTGTCGTAATTTATACCAGTATGTCAAAACATTAATACAAAAAATAACATTTACTCATCCCTCAATTACAGTCCACCTTGAACTACAGTTGAGGAATCTACAATTTACTAAGACAAAAGGATAATATTAACTTCATAGCAAAGGAAATCATTTTTCATTCATCCAACATTAAATTAAATCATATATTGATTTATAATAATAGTGAAACATTACAAAAACAAACAGAGGCACAATGGCAGTTCAGGAAGTCCATAGCAATAGATTCATAAAAACATAACAAAACCAAGGTTGCTGGGAAAGTTGCGGGTCACTGTTGTGAAATGGGACCGGGTTCTGACTGGGTTCTTGACTCCCATTATCGACGTACTTATGCCCATTTAAACTGGTTTAAACATCAACATGTTTCTGTTAAAAGACAATATTCAACATGTCATCTGAAATGCATTTCATCTTATTAAAAAAAAGGAAATTAATGCATGCAATTATGGTTTCGAGATGCACTTTAAAAGATAAAATCCACATTTGTGTATTGTGCTTACTTTTTGTTCCTTAGTGAAAGTGATGTGCGAGTACACAAGACTGCCAGCAATGCTATGGGGAGAGTAAGAAAAGCTATATTTATAGAGCAGCTGAAGTTCTTGTTTTCTGAGAAAATCCAAATATGTCACTGCATCTTAATAATCAGGACATGATGAGGAAGTGACATCACATTTTAGGGTATCGTGTACAGTATTTCAATAAGAGTGTCCCGGTAACGTCGTTTTAAAATGAACCGGTTTACCTGATGTTCAGGCCGATAAAGTTCACCCACGTAAAGATGTAATCTCCACCAAACACCATCCCGATGTATGTCACTAAGATATTCTGTTGGGTTGGTGAAAGGAAACAAAGTAATTTCTTAACTGATTTAATTAAATTAGATTTAATGTTAATTACCAACCTTGATACAGCCGACGATGGTTGTCGTCAAAGCAGAGTTATAATGGGTGCATAACATAATTGAGTACATGAGTATAAACCTGTCAAAATAACCACTGAGGTTATAATCATAAGATTTAACATCTCAAAAATTATTTAAGTATTCTTTTAAAACAAGTTCTCCGCTTAAGGAGAGAAAAAGATTGTAAATATTAGGCTCACCCCATGACACATGATAACACAAACTGAATCACGAAGAAAATATCCGCCCAACCATCATACTCCAAAGCCTGGAGATTCACAAGATCAGTATTTTATCAAATGTACATTTTCATTTATATGAAGTCAGATATCATTTTCAAAACATTTAGTGTCATAATATTTGTATTAAAATTCTTACTTTTTTAATGTCTCCAGTAAAGCATGCTAAAATCATAGTGGGAATAATCATGAATAAAGCATTGTAATACAGCAGCCCGTATTTTCCCAGTTCCTGAAATGCAGGAAGAAAAAAATCTGTTAAACTAAATATGGGTTAAAACCAAGTGGCAAAAATAGAGCCAATGCCTTTAAAATCAAAATTTTGAAGCCAGATTAGTACCATCTGGTGGGAGTAAAATAAGAAAAACATCTGCAATTCCACGGTTTAGCCCAGTGTTTCTCAGCCCTGGTCCTGGGCACCTCCTCTAATAGGAACATATTAGTACCTTAGAGTAGTAATACGCACCCTTAAAGCATAAGGCGGAGTTTGGGGCCGGGGGGCACTGCCCCCAAATCAGAGCCAATCGATTTTGTCAGATCTATAAATACAAAAAAATTTCACATTGTCTCATTTTATTTGCATTATCGTATTTTAATGAGTATGTTAAGGCTAAATTATTATAATTAATGTAAAAAAAAAAATCTCCGTGATGAGAAGAATCAGAAACTGGCTCCGATCTGCGATGTCTCAGGACAGATTTTCCGATCTTTCCATACTGCACATAGAAGCGATTTGACTGCAAATTTATCCAGAGAGAAGATCGTGGACATTCACGCAAATCGGAAAAGAGGCGGATTCTTCTACATTAGGTAATATATACGTTTTATTCCACTCTTTGTATAGCCAACCAGTCGTTGTTGTAAATGTATTTTAAATGAAGAAGAAAATATGAAGAGCTCTTTCCAAAACGCGATAAACGCAAATTAAAAAAAAAATGAGTTAAATCATGCCATTTTGCTGTGTACTGAACATATTCACTGCTCCATCAATGTTTCATGCCAAATCTCTATATTTCCTTGTTTAAAATGTACCTCACTCTCCTGACCTCACAAAGAGGCGCTCAAGCGACTGACGCGAGAGGCTGTAGCCTTTGGCGTTCCTTGTTAGAGCGCCTGCCTCCCGCACCGGAAACCCGGGTTCGAGACCCGCTCGGTGTGATGGTGCGGACCCGGTGGGTTTGGGCAATCATTGTTTTTAATATGTTCAGACTGAGCCAACAGACCATTTTAACATGATAAATAGAATATTAACAAAATGTATGGGCCTATGTCATTTTCATGAAAACTATTCAAATGGATTTATAGCGTTTTGGAAAAGAGCTCTTCATATAGGCTATAAATAATTGAAACTGTAGAAAATAGGGTATATACGGTGTGTAAAAAAAAAAATCATAGCTCATGGTCTACCGGTAGGTGCCCCCCCAGGCAAAAATGTGAAACTCCGCCTATGCCTTAAAGTACTAATATGTACCTATTAGGGATAAAAAGGTACAAATATGTCCTTTTAAGGGTACTGCTCCAGGGACAAACCTTGCAGAGGGCACTGTGAGAGGAGACCTTAGACGCTCAATTGGGAGGGGCGTGCTCAAAGGTGAAGCAAAGCACTGCTAGGTTCAATCAAAAAGGGGCAACTCACCAGAGAGGCAGCCAGCAGTCAAACTACCTGGTGTTGCTGCCACGGAGCTCAAGGAGTGGAGGGCTTGACTCTGGTGGAGTGGAGGGCAATGAGAGAAGAACCCAGCTCGACCGGAAGGAGCGGTCAATAGCCTAGAGGCAGAGTTCATAACTCTCAGGTAGAGAGGAGGACTCACGTGATCTTCTTCAGAGCAATGTGCTCATAAAAAACCCTCCCGCAGTGAGGGGAACACTTTTAAGCTCAGAGAAGCAAATTGACCGCAGATGGGGCATCAGGAATGGGATTCAGCTTAGAAGGGATCGCGTGTTCCAACAGGGAGCAGCAGACTTCCATCATAGAGGCAACTAACCAAGGAGGTGGCAGGGACAGGCCTAACAACTAAGAATGGTTGCACATGGAGTTCTCATGAGCGGCGCTCTTGGCTCTCATTAGGCCTAATGACTCTGGGCCTCATTCTTGTTAGACCCTGACTCAAAGAAGCAGGCCTAGCATCCTGATAATAGACAGAATTCAGTACCAGCGAAACCCCCACAGACAGCCCCTGGGATAATGCAGGGGGGGGGGATGTTTGGGGCTTAGAACCGAGATCAACTAGGGAGCAGAATACTCCACTAAACCTACTGAATTGTGAGGGGGTGTATGTCAACCCAGAGACACAGAAACAACAGTCCTAGTAGCGCTGCAGGGAATGAACACTCACTCTGGAAGCAGCAGGCTCGTAGTTAACCCTTTGCAGTAAGGAGAGCACTGCCAAACTTGACCATAAGGGCAGTGTTATTAAAATAGCTGAAACTGGGAGCAGCAGGCTCATATACAGCACAACCCTCCGTAGTGAGGGGAGCACTGCCAAACTCAACCAGAAAGGTAGTCTAACAGGGCGACAGGAACGAGGCCTGCTAACCTGATACAACTCCACATAGGGTTTCTTGACACCCTAAACCCATACGTCAGTATAAGGAGAGTGAGGGTCCTATACAGCTAGGTTTGATTAAGCCTGCAAAGGATTGTGAGAACAACAGGCTCCTGCATCACCCTTGTCTTCAAGGGGAGCAGTGCTAGCTTGACCACAGGAACAGGACGGGACCCAAAGCCATTCATGCACATGGCAGAGTTCCTCAGAGCGAGTGCCCAAGAATAGACCTTGAGAAGAAGGGAGCACATCACACTCATACATCAGGGAGAAACAGTGCACTAAAAACCACTCCTAAGAGGGGAGAGAATGATTCAGCCATAAGGGCAGTGTGACAGGGAGGCCCACAGTGGCCTGACAACCGTTCAAAACTGCAGAGCGGAATTTAGAGAACAGAGTCATTCAAAACTCCTGCTCAGTACATGTGCAGAATGGACACGAGGTAGCTCAAGTCTCAAGGAGCTCCTCAGGACAAGCTGTCAGGGAGCAGGGCACCAAATACCGGCTCAGATCAGGGCCAAGCATCAAGGCGGCTCGCAAGACGACACTTGAGCACAGCGAGTCTTACAACCCTGAATGAAAGTAAATGCACTGAAAATGGGCTACCGGAGTGTAGTGTAATGTGGTTATCTAATAAAGACATGATATAAATCATATGTCCAACAACTGCAGATAGATATCCACTTTATACAATTCCTTATATATAATGAATTATAAACAACATCAAATTACTGATAGGGAAAAGATTTCCAGTCAGGTCCTTTCCATGCTCTGCCCATCAACTGCAAACCACGGGCAATGAGCAGACAATTCTCACCGCAACGTGCAGCATGCATTCACTTTACTTTACTAAGCAGAACAACTAATGAAGCTTTAGGAATTGAAGGCTTGTGTGCAAAACTGTGCGTGCTGCAGAAAACTGGCACATTTAGCGAGCATGTAAAACAATCTTACTTCTTACTTAATTCTCAGTCTTACCCTTCACCTTAGTTTCGCGTGTTCACGTGAGAGTAAGGGCTGATTTGATCGAGGGATAGGGCTAAGGGGAAGGGGTAGATATCCTTTAAAACCAAGCATTTTGGCGAACTTACTTGAAACCAAGGGGTACCCAGAACACACTGATCCAGATCATCCAGAGAGTCCCATAAATGTAAGTATTTTCGGCTTAAATAATTTATTAAAAAATGTTGACAGGCTTGTTTTGTGCTCTACACAGTCCTGTACATATATATTTGCAACCATGCTCTTAATTGAAACGTTTTTAAAAATCGCTATTTTTCCACGCTAACGTTACATTGCTGATTTGCACAACAGTCCCGCGTTTCTCTGACTAGAGAAAACATCACTAAAACCCACGCAATCGACAAACACACACTTACAGATGTTTGTGATCAACACTTGTCTCCTCTGGTGACGTAGCAGCAGCTAGCGACGATGTATGATGACGTGACAGTAACCAAGTGGCGTCTCATTTCATAGGAGGGTGTTTTCATCCCTAGCGCTCACCGCTCGGTTTCAGGGGACAAGGGCTAGGGGTAAGATGAAGGGGTAAGACAGAGAAATGGGATTCACCCAAAGACAACAGGACATTTGGTGTACACACACCTGCTCTTGAGTGGATGTATCAATCATAAATCCGGCTTATGAGATAACTTACCTTGGAGTCCAGTTTTTGTTTCATATAAGCCCCGTTAGCAGCAGTCAGAATGTTGTTAAGTGTAATGAACACATATCCATGGAGGTCAAAAGATAAATCTGTACTGTGAAAGCCAAATGAAGGAAAATTAATTGAAGATTAAAAAACTAGATACAAGTCACAAAATTCTTTGTGACAAAATAAATAATATAATTCATAATTATACCAAAGACTATAGTATACCCAAGACATGTCACTTGTATAGTTTTGAATAGGGAAAAATGCAATGCTTAATATAGCAGCTTTATCGCAGGAAGTCCCGCCTTCTGAATAAAAGAACCAATCGCTAATCGTTAAAGTCGTTAAAGCCGCTGCCGTTAGAAGTCCATGTTGCTATAGTAACATTCAGCATTCTGATATAGTTAACAAATGTATCAACAATATAATGTTTCATATCGTTCGGTATTGATAATTATTTAAAACAATTATACCTTTTTTTAAACCAAAGAGCAATATATATATTTTTTTATTTCAACCACTGTACTTTTAATTGACCCTATTTAAGACTAACAACAAATAATTGTAGTTTTAACAGTCAAACACAAAATAAAATGTAAACAAATATGTTTTATGCAGATTAAATGGAATAAACCTCCACAAATTCACAACGTTTTCTAAAAGTTCAAACTCATGGCATACATCTCTTGCATGAGACAAGTCAGAGTTATTAACGCGTTAACTTTGACAGCACTAATATATATATGTATTTGTATTTTTTTGTCCCCCTGTAGTCAAAAATTGTGTCCCTTAAATCATCAAAATATAATCTTTGATCATCAAATTACATATTTAAATATTTTTTCTTGTGAAAATAATTTTCTCATGCCTTAAAATAGCTTGAATGTAACTCTACACGCTTGCCTCGTTTACTATACGTGGGTCTATGAATTATTGCATTTTGTTACTAAGCATTTCTGGGAAACTACAGTTTTAAGGAGAAAATACTCTTTCATTGTGTTGATTAATGGATTGGTGTAAAAGCAAATTAAAACCACCACACAGACAACATAAAAAAACTAGATTTTCTGCAAGACCTAGGAATTAAAACTCAAACGTAATAGTTTTATTCAGTCTTGCTTACCTTGCAGCAATAAAAGCTCCCAGGATCATAGTGAAAATGGTCGCCTTTATGGACCGAGAAAATTCCTTTCTACAAAATACAATTGTTTTAATAAAATAAAAACCAATACTAATTTTAAAAAGTATAAATCTCACATCTCGTAAGACCCGAGTCAGCATACTAGACATACTTTAGCAGGTAACTCTCAAACAGCATTGTGAATAAAATGGAGAATCTTCTGAGCACGGTAAACATTGGCAGACTGCAAAAGAGCCATACAGCATTATTCAGAATATAATAACAACAGCCATTTATTTAATTTTTCAGCGTATTGCACACATACTTGAGTTGTTTTGTTCCAAACAGGCCTGTTAACTGATTTCCCACATACAATAAAGGTAGTGGCCATACCTACACAGAAGATATAAAGAGTGCTGAATACATGAAGACTGAATTAGTTCGGCGTTAAGTGTGCGCAGACCTACCTTATGAAGTACATGCCTATCAAAATCTGGGAAATATACCACATTTAATGACTTTGCTCCTCGCAGCACAACAACCGTTGCAAACATCTGAAACCACATAAAGAGCCATCATCAGCTGCTGGATGCAAAATACCGGGTTAATTAAGAAAATGCCCGCATTTAGGGGTTGGACAAAATAATATCAATTAAGTGTTTTACCACATTTGCATTTAAAACGGCTTCCAAACTTGTTAGTTCATACTATCTTGTTGTCTATCTGAACAGCTGCCAGATACCTCGGAGATCTTGGAGGAGGGCATCTGCTTCTTAAGGTGCGTTCACACCAGACGCGAATGAAGCGTTACGCGTGAATGATTTACATGTTAAGTCAATGCAAAGACGCGATAGACAATCCTGCGGCGCTATTCGCGCGAATGAGGCGGCGCGAATGATGCGATTCGCGTGAATTACACGCCGCGAATTGAGCGTTTGACACGCGAGTTGAAAAATCTGAACTTTGGCGGATATTCGTTAACCAATCAGGAGCTTGCTCTAGCAGTGACGTGATTACGAGCGGAGGCAGAAAATCCCAAACAACAATGGAGGACTGTTATGTAGTGAATTTCACGCACGAATGAAGCGAGTAAACTCAAAATGTTCAAGCGTCCAACTACGCGTGAATAGCCTGATTTATTCGCTTCATTCACGTCTGGTGTGAACGCATCTTTACTTTTATCAACAAACCTGCCCGCAGTGGTTTGATCCCATTTGAATATCAAGGGATTCATCTGGTAACACTGTTTAGAATACGGTTGCATCATTAATAACTACACGAGAACACACGAGTAACGCAATATTAGCACTCTAGTAGCTAGGGCTGTCAAATTGGCTGAAAAACTAAATTTGAATTTTATACTAAAATATGATCTATATTAGAATTTAAAAGGCATAAATTCAGTTAGTTGCTGGGCAATATGAGCAGAAATTCATATCTTGGTATTTTTTGGCTGATTTGCAGTATACGGTACATATCTCTGTATTTTGTTTTTAGATTAAACAAATAAATAAAGTGAATGTAACCATGTAGGCATATATAATGTGCAAAAAGGGTTAACATCACATTACATGCTAACATTGCGATCTAAAAACAAAAATAATGCTTTTAAAGCAAAGTTAAATTTACTAAACTAAAAAATGAAAAAGCAGAGACTAGGCTAATTGAGTAAAAAGGCTATTTTGATTACATTACAGTCACTTTACAGTTAGTGCTATCATACACATACACTTACTTGTAGGTTTAAAATGTCCAACTACAAACATTTCAGCAGAATGTATATTTTAGTCCGAGTTATTATTGCGCTCATATTTCATTGTGCTCTGTGTTTGACGCGCGTGCGTTCAGAACCAAGTCTGTGGAGTTTAGCGGAGAATCAAAGCAGAAGCTCGTGCACTTCTGACAGCAAGATGGACATATTTCCATGCTTTCTAACATTTGCAGATGGAGAATATACTGTGAAATATAAGTTATGCGTTTAGGAAAACAGCACATATCTCAAACAGCGCATTTCTATCAGCGGCACACGCAGCCTTTCTGTCAGAGCCGCTTTAAACTCACAGATTCATCATTACTGATACACCTCATTAACATTTAATCATATGATCGCGAGGTTCATGTTTACGCACGTTCGTTAGCAAGCTAGGTTCTTAATCTAGTAATTACATGTTTTTTAAAGTTGAACTTGCATTAATTGTCCATGTCTTTGGGCTCTTGTGTGAGACGCGAGTGCAACGATGATAGATAATGCAATAAATATGCGTTCTGTGTGAACGGCTTGGTTTCAGTTTTGAGGTAAACAATGATGTTCTCTTTTTCCGCTATATTGTGAATGTGCAGCACCGCTTTTTAAGCAAGCTTAAAAAAGCATTAAAATGAAACGACACCTCGTCATCGAGGTTTGTAAACTGATTCTTTTGAATGTTAGCATTGCACATATCCAGCATCGTATCTACGGTTTTCATAGACGGTAGGTTTGTTCGGTAGCTCACGGAGTACGGAGACGTACGTAAGAGGCGAGGAGCGCCGGTTCGAATCCCGTGTAACTACAGTTCGACGATAGATGCTAGCAACATGCTAACGACATGCTAATCATGTTAGAAACATGCTAATCATGCTAGAAAAATGCTAGCAACATGCTAGTCACTTGCTAATAATGTTAGAAACAAAACAATCATGCTATAAACATGCTATTCACTTGCTAATTATGCTATATACATGCTAACGACATGCTAGCAACATGCTAATCATGTTAGAAACATGCTAACAATATGCTAGTAACATGCTAATCATGCTAAAAACATGCTAGCGACATGTTAGTCACTTGCTAATCATGCTAGAGACATGCTAGCGACATGCTAATCATGCTAGAAAAATGTTAGTCACATGTTAATCATGCTAGTAACATGCTAATTATGTTAGAAACATGCTAGCAACATGTGTGTGTAAGGATACACAGCCACCACCTAACGGCAGTCTTAGTTTCATTTTAAGTATAATTTCTGTTATTTAAATCGTTGAATATGTCTATATTTAAAACATTAATCTCAACATGAAGTTAATTGCACTCATGCCACCTCTGAGCCTCGTTAAATCTGTAAATACCTAAAGACTCTTCTGTGCCTCTTCTGTAGCGCAAATTTAGTTAATGATGATTTTATTTGATCAGAAACCTATTCTTCTTATTGCATTGTTTTAATTAGAAATTTTGAAGGAAAAAAGGCACTTTTTGATTTTAAATGAACGGTAACACTTCAAATAAAGTTAGAAATAAATGCCTCTGTAAATCAATTTAAGGAGTCCCATATTACTTCATTATGGGAATGCTAATTATTGTTATTTGTATATATATATATATATTTTTTTTTATTAGCAGCACAATTGCTCCTAAAAAAATCAAAGTAAGCATAGAGCCCTGTTTAGTGAGTGTGGGGGGGTGCTTGTGAGTGGACGGGTGAGTATGAGGCTGGGAAAGGAACAATCACAGTATGCTCACTACAAACAACTAGTCTACACCACTGGTTAAGACACACTCGAGAACTAGTTCAAAATAAACAGGAAAAAAAGGTCCAATAACTTGCTTACTTGTCCAATTCCCACTGCTAAAGAGGACGGGAATCTGAGATGAAACACAGTTTATTAAGAGCATATTTGTCAGTTTACAAAACGATTAATATTGATGATGAATAATTGACATAATCTATGCACAATAATAATGAGGGATTGCATTGAGCAACACGTGTGTGCACCGTGACCAGTCATAAGTCATAGCAAAGGTGCATAATAGTACAAATCCTGCGAAAGACACACTATAATAAGAGTTTAAGTGTTAGATCTAGACTTTCAACATCTGGTAATACAGAATGTGCTGAAATAAAATGATATGAATGCGATTAACTTACCTGTAATTAGTAAGAACACTCTTGTTAACGACAACAATAAGGAAAGACGAGAGCCCGTAGAAAACTGCAGCATATAGCTTAATAAATAATGTAGATGAGCCAGTGATGCCTTCTCCGTGAACGTTATATTTTGGGTTATTCTCAGAGGAGCTCGCAGAGGGACGCTTTCGTGGGTCCGCCATGCATGCGGTTTATCTGCTAAATAGGTCCAAACGCTTTTCTGCACAATAAATCCTAACCAAATCTTAAAGCGACAGTGTGCAGGTAGAATGATGACTCAAAGATTTACATGCGCAGGGTAAGATTTGTGAAAGACTGTATGAGTAAATTAAATTTGCATAAGCAAGAGAAGCGTTGTAAAGGTGACCCGTTGGATATTAAATTATCCAAATAAAAGTGTGTTCAACAAGCTGATAGACGTCAGTATATTTCTTTGTTGGAATATTTTAAATGATAAAGTATAATTGTTGTCATAATATTTCCATGGCCATGGAAGAGAATAAGAGAGTGTGGGGCACATTCAGCGCATTTATGTCAACAAATGACAAGCAAAATCAATTCCTAGGAGCTTGTGAATAGTTTTATAGCATTATAAAATTGGTTTAATATACTAAGACAATGATGCTGAAATACATGCAGGTGAGCCGGAATATTAACATGACAGGTTTAATATTATGTTCCGGGTCAATTTGACTCATTTAGATCTTCAAGCTGTCGGAAATACCAGTTAATCTGTGATTTTCTTCTTGATATTCTGTGACTTTGTCTCATTTAGGGCCATGAACATGCATGAAAAGTCACGATACATTGATGTGTTTTGAAGTGCACACAAATAATTTCAGAAAAGGTGAAAAAACATACTGTTTTTATGTTTTATAATTGTCACGAGAGATGAGGTCGAGGACTCAAGTGCAGAGGAAATCAGGGTTTTTAATAACAAAACAAAGAACAACAAAAACCACCCCGAGGGGGAAAAAACAAGCAGGCAGGCAGAAGACTGGAGCACAGTCAAACATTAAACACTCACGACGTAAGACACACGAAAGACATCTGGTGGCCAGCCTGGGCACACCAGCAGGACCGTGACAATAATGCCCATTTATAATGCATTATAAGGGTATTCTTAAGGCATTATAATGAATGCATAATACATTATAAAAAAATACGTATAATATGTTATATCGCCTTATAAATAATCATAACAAAAATTATAATACATTATAAAGCTTATTCATTTGTGCTTATAACTTTTACGATTATGATTATTTATAACACAATGAACACCATATTAAATCTACTTTTACATTGATAATGGACTATATATTTAGAGATTATTTAAGATCTGCATAGTATCTTACTACAGTACATCTTGTAAGTGGTTAGGTGTGGAGTGTTATTTGAGTGTTCCCTGTGAGGCTAATATTCATTTTGATGAGAGCTAGTTCATAATTTCAACTAAAAAAAAGCAATGTTTATATGTTAGGTTACATTTAATTGTGATGTCCCCTTAGTCTATTGACTATAAGCAACTTTGCAACTACATGTCAACTAACTCTCATTAGAGTATTAGTAGGCTCAGGTTAAGGTTAATGTAGGTACAACGTGGATGTACTTGCAAAGTTACTTATAGTCAGTTTGTCTGTGGGGGAACCATCAAAATAAAGTGTTAGCATATATTTATCAGACATACTACTAATACTCCAATGACTGCTAGTTGACATGAAGAGTTAACAACAGCTGTCTAAAGGGTACTATCAAAATAATCAAACTGATATTACAATAAAAATAGTTCAAAGCAATCTGATATCTGATCTTATGGCTGTTTGAGAGAATTATTTTTTTTGCTACTATTGTTACTATACTTAGAAGTGGTCATTGATGGCTTTAAGTAAAGTAGCATAAGAAAAGTGACAAGATATGAGACTTATAATACATTATAACTATCAGAAATATAATCTATAATTAGAAGTGGTCAGTAGCATTAGCAAGATATGAGACTTATAATGTATTGTATAAGGGCTATCAAAGAAATATAACCATTGTAACATAAGTGGATGACCTGCTTATGTGTGTTATAAAATCATCAACTCTTAAAAGCTATAAAAAGTATTATAATACATTAAACTGTTAGAAAACTTGTTTGTACAAAAGCCCCAAGAAAATGCATTATAATGCTTGTAATTGGAACAAACTTCAACAAACAACAACTGGACATCACACTTACGTCTTCCACTCATCTACCGTGCCACCGCCGTGTCCTCTACCGCCTCCGGGAGCGTGAACCGATAAAACAACACACATGACATCAAACATGACCTCCCATTTGAGTGACTCCTCCTCTTGGCGTGACCCTCCCATTTGAGTGACTCCTCCTCTTGGCGTGGCCCCTCCCATTTGAGTGACTCCTCCTCTTGGCGTGACCCTCCCATTTTAGTGACTCCTCCTCTTGGTGTGGCCCCTCCCATTTGAGTGACTCCTCCCCTTTGCGTGGACCCTCAGATTTGAGTGACTCCTCCCCTTTTGTGTGGCCCCTCCCCTAATCTCACTCCAAACTTTAGCTATAACTTGAGAGCCCTGCAGTTTACTTCTAAGTTTATAAATGTCTATAAACTTATTTAGTGCTGTCAAACCAAAATATAGCTTTTTTGTTTACATATGTGTTTGTACTCTGTATATATATATATATATATATATATATATATATATATATTATATAAATACACACATATACAGTATATATTATGAAAATATTTCCATGTAGATGTTTATATTCATATATGTTATATTATGTATACAAATATTTAATATATAAACATAATATATTGTCTTAAATATATACATGCAAGAGTGTGTATTTATATATCAGAGTCAGAAAGAGCTTATTATATTAATTATATTATATTAAGAACAAACCCGATTCCAAAAAAGTTGGGACACTTTACAAATTGTGAATAAAAAAGGAATGCAATAATTTAAAAATCTCATAAACTTATATTTTATTCACAATAGAATATAGATAACATATCAAATGTTGAAAGTGAGACATTTTGAAATGTCATGCCAAATATTGGCTCATTTTGGATTTCATGAGAGCTACACATTCCAAAAAAGTTGGGACAGGTAGCAATAAGAGGCCGGAAAAGTTAAATGTACATATAAGGAACAGCTGGAGGACCAATTTGCAACTTATTAGGTCAATTAGCAACATGATTGGGTATAAAAGAGCCTCTCAGAGTGGCAGTGTCTCTCAGAAGTCAAGATGGGAAGAGGATCACCAATTCCCCAATGCTGCAGCGAAAAATAGTGGAGCAATATCAGAAAGGAGTTTCTCAGAGAAAATTGCAAAGAGTTTGAAGTTATCATCATCTACAGTGCATAATATCATCCAAAGATTCAGAGAATATGGAACAATCTCTGTGCGTAAGGGTCAAGGCCGGAAACCATACTGGATGCCCGTGATCTTCGGCCCTTAGACGGCACTGTATCACATACAGGAATGCTACTGTAATGGAAATCACAATATGGGCTCAGGAATACTTCCAGAAAACATTGTCGGTGAACACAATCCATCGTGCCATTCGCCGTTGCCGGCTAAAACTCTATAGGTCAAAAAGAAGCCATATCTAAACATGATCCAGAAGCGCAGGCGTTTTCTCTGGGCCAAGGCTCATTTAAAATGGACTGTGGCAAAGTGGAAAACTGTTCTGTGGTCAGACGAATCAAAATTTGAAGTTCTTTGGAAAACTGGGACGCCATGTCATCCGGACTAAAGAGGACAAGGACAACCCAAGTTGTTATCAGCCAGTTCAGAAGCCTGCATCTCTGATGGTATGGGTTTTTGAGTGCGTGTGGCATGGGCAGCTTACACATCTGGAAAGGCACCATCAATGCTGAAAGGTATATCCAAGTTCTAGAACAACATATGCTCCCATCCAGATGTCGTCTCTTTCAGGGAAGACCTTGCATTTTCCAACATGACAATGCCAGACCACATACTGCATCAATTACAACATCATGGCTGCATAGAAGAAGGATCCGGGTACTGAAATGGTCAGCCTGCAGTTCAGATCTTTCACCCATAGAAAACATTTGGCGCATCATAAAGAGGAAGATGCGACAAAGAAGACCTAAGACAGTTGATCAACTAGAATCCTGTATTAGACAAGAATGGGACAACATTCCTATTCCTAAACTTGAGCAACTTGTCTTCTCAGTCCCCAGACGTTTGCAGACTGTTATAAAAAGAAGAGGGGATGCCACACAGTGGTAAACATGGCCTTGTCCCAACTTTTTTGAGATGTGTTGATGCCATGAAATTTAAAATCAACTTATTTTTCCCTTAAAATGATAAATTTTCTCAGTTTAAACATTTGATATGTCATCTATGTTGTATTCTGAATAAAATATTGACATTTGAAACTTCCACATCATTGCATTCTGTTTTTATTCACAATTTGTACAGTGTCCCAACTTTTTTGGAATCGGGTTTGTATATACAAGGGATTTGTTTGTGTCACACGTTTCCAGAGACTAATATAAGTAATAAAAATACACACATATGTAAATATAATTTTTTTTTTTATAAATATAAATTATTTACATAATAAATATACATTTTGTAAACAAAAACTTGCGATTAATCAGGATTATCACTCATATTTTTGACTGAACCATATAGTCTTGTCTTATAATATCCATAATTTGATAATTTCAAAGCAGCTTCACAGTAATAAACAAGAAAATAATAATGAATCAAATATAGAACAAATAAAATTTCAGCTGTTATTCAGATCAGTTCAATATTGTGTTTCAGTTAATTATGTATTAATTGTTTGTAAGGGCCTTTAATCTTATTGTGATTAGTATATCAGTGCATCTTAATTAAAATAAACCATGTGTTTGTCTTCATAATCTTTCATCAGAATTGTATTCTTTGAATACCTCTGAAACTTCAATGCTTACATTAATTATCCTTTTTACTTATTTATTGAAAAGCATTTCCTTTTAAAAGTTAAGTCTATTTATGTAATTTATGTAATTATGTAATATTTATTGAGCTTAATAATAGCTATAATAACACAATTTAATTTGTGTTTGCAGTTGATTTGTGAATCAATTTTGATGAATTGTTAAAACAGTGACTCTTTAATGATCCTCCGACTGCGTTGCAGATGTTTTCAGACGTGTTTGTGTTTCATCTGTGTGTGTGTGTGTGTGTGTGTGTGTGTGTGTGTGTGTGTGTGTGTGTGTGTGTGTGTTTCAGCTGACGTCTCGGGTGCTGTGGGTTCTGCTGCGTCAGTATCTGGGTCACGGGCTGCGATGTCTGCGTCTGCGCGGGCTTCTGCTGTCTGCGCGCCGCGGAGCCTTCCTCACTGAGTCCTGGCTGCAGACGCTGCGCTCCAAGTGCCCTCGTCTGCGCAGACTCTGCCTGCAGCACACAGACCTTTGCCGTCTGCGCAGCTGCTCTCTGCTGCCCCCGTCACTGCAGGTGCTCGAGCTGTGTTCTTGTGAAGTCCCGGCCGGATTCTTCACTCAGGATCCTGGCAAAGAGGGAATAGAAACGCTAATCGTGGAGAGCGTGCCGTCGTTCTCGGACCAGCACCTGCGCAGTCTGTGCAGCTGGAGGGGGCTGCGGCGTCTGGAGCTGCGGGAACTGATCCGCGTGAGCGCAGGCGGGCTGAAGAACTGCGCGCAGATGCTCGGCCACCTCACGCAGCTGGAGCTAGAGACCTGGAGCCGGATGCAGATGGTGGCGCTCGGGCTGGGCTGGGGCTGGACCGGGCTGGAGAGACTGGGTCTGGGCGGGAACGAGGTCAGCCCGGGTCTGCTGTCTGTCAGCCGTCTGCAGGATCTGCGTCTGCGCAAGTGCAGACTGAACCAGAAGATGGTGCTCAGATGCTGCAGGTGTGGAGATGACACATGCATGTTAAGTCAGTGAACAATAATTCAGATATTTTCTATGTGTTAAACTGTAATTTATTTCTGTATTTTCAGCATCATTACTGCAGTCTTCAGTGTCACATGATCTTCAGAAATCATAATAATATGCTGCTCAAGAAATATTTCTGATTATTATCAATGTTGGAAACAGTTAATATTTCTGTGGAAATTTTATTTTTCGGGATTCACAGAGGAATATAAAGTTCAAAAGAACAGCATTTATTTGAAATAGAAATCTTTTGTAACATTAGAAATATCTTTACTCGCACTTTTGATCAATTTAATGCATCACTGATGAATAAAAGTGTTACAGACCACAAACTTTGGTTAAATCAGCGTTGCATCGCAGGAAAACATTACATTTTAACACACATTCACATACAAAACAGCTATTTGAAATGATAATACTATTTCACTGTTTATACTACAACCTCAAATCAGAAAAAGTTGGGACAGTATGGAAAACGCAAATAAAAAAAGATAGTGATTTCTAAATTTACTTTGACTTGTATTTAATTGCAGACAATATGAACACAAAATATTTCATGTTTTGTCTGGTCAACTTCATGTCATTTGTAAATATACATCCTTTCCTGTCATTCAGACCTGCAACGCATTCCAAAGAAAGTTGGGACAGGAGCAATTTAGGGCTAGTAATTAGGTAAATTGGTTAAATAATGATGTGATTTGAAACAGATGATGTCAACAGGTGATTGTAATTATGATTTGGTACAAAAGCAGCATCCAAGAAAGGTCTAATCCTTTAGAAGCAAAGATGGGCCGAGGATCGCCAGTTTGCCAACAAATACGTGAGAAAATTATTGAAATGTTTAAAAACAATGTTCCTCAAAGAAAGATAGGAAGAGATTTGGATATTTCACCTTCAACAGTGCATAACATAATTAAAAGATTCAAGGAATCTGGAGGAATTTCAGTGCGTAAAGGACAAGGGCGCAAGCCTAAGCTGAACAACCGTGATCTCCGATCCCTCAGACGGCACTGCATCAAGAATCGTCATTCATCTATAAGCGATATCACTACATGGGCTCAGGACTACTTTGGCAAACCTTTGTCAAGTACCACAATACGTAGTTACATCCACAAATGCCAGTTAAAACCGTACTGTGCCAAAAGGAAGCCCTATGTTAACAGTGTCCAGAAGCGCCGTCGACTTCTCTGGGCTCGGAGGCATCTGGGATGGACCATCACACAGTGGAAACGTGTACTGTGGTCAGATGAATCAGTATTTCAGGTATTTTTTTGGGAGGAATGGACGCCGTGTGCTCCGGACCAAAGAAGAAAAGGATCATCCAGACTATTACCAGCAACAAGTCCAAAAGCCAGGGTCTGTCATGGTATGGGGTTGTGTCAGTGCCCTTGGCAAGGGTAACTTGCACTTCTGTGATGGCACCATTAATGCTGAAAAGTACATAGAGATTTTGGAGCACAATATGCTGCCTTCAAGACATCTTTTCCAGGGACGTCCATGCACACTTCAACAAGACAATGCAAAACCACATTCTGCACACATTACAAAGTCCTGGCTGCGGAGGAAGAGGGTACGGGTACTTGACTGGCCTGCCTACAGTCCCGACCTGTCTCCAATAGAGAATGTGTGGTGCATTTTGAAGCGCAAAATGCGACAACAAAGACCCTGTACTGTTGCCCACCTTAAGACTTGTTTGCAGGAAGAATGGGACAAAATTACACCTGAAACACTTCATCACTTGGTGTCTTCAGTCCCTAAACGTCTTTTAAGTGTTGTGAAAAGGAATGGCAACATTACAAAGTGGTAAATGCTTTACTGTCCCAACTTTCTTTGGAATGTGTTGCAGGTCTGAATGACAGGAAAGGATGTATATTTACAAATGACATGAAGTTGACCAGACAAAACATGAAATATTTTGTGTTCATATTGTCTGCAATGAAATACAAGTCAAAGTAAATTTAGAAATCACTACTTTTTATTTGCGTTTTCCATACTGTCCCAACTTTTTCTGATTTGGGGTTGTATATTATTAATCAAATAAAGCAGGCTTGGCAAGCAGAAGAGTCTTCTTTATAAACATAAATCTTTATTATTCAAATGCATGTTTGTGTGCAGGTCTCTGACGCAGCTGCGTGCGCTGGAGTTCAGCGAGGTGGAGTTTGTGGAGGATGAGGACGAGGCCAACAGACAGCAGAGCGATGAAGACGATCCTGTGCCGAGTCTCAGACACTCGTTACGCTCGCTGCTGCCCGACTTTCAGCCGCTGCACGCTCACCATCAACAGAGACTGATGGAGAACACACAGACATGCACAGAACACGGTAAATATTTTATAACTAAATTATTCTAATTAAAAACAAAAACTCTTTCATTATGTAATCCGTGAAAGATTTAAAGGCGCGTCCAGTGAGGAGATGGTGAGATCGTCAACTTCATCTTTGTGACACTGAATCACAAAACACGAGTTTATTAACAAATAATTCTTAATATTTGGGGGGGGGCGCTATGCCAAGATTGTGTTTACATGCAGTAAAAATAGCCTACGGCGGCATTTTAGTGTCTCCTTGAAAAATGAATAACTAAATAAATGAGATTAACGGCATAATAGTTTAAGAATAAAGTAAAAATTACGATAATAAAATCATGTTTTATTGCATGAAGGTAATGTGAAAATTCCATCGCTACCAAAAAATAAAGTCTGTGGCATCCAACCTGTCATTCTTAATATTTAATATGAAAAACAGCAATAAAACGTAGGCTTATTGACATTTTTTGAAACTCGGATTTATCGATTTCATAAGAAATTCGTTTGTATTAAATTGTTCAGATAATTTTTTTTCAACATGCATTCAAATATTTATTCATGTTTATTTTGTGCTGTAAGTATTAAAGGGAAAAATATCATTAATTCACATACCGCTTGAACTGATGTGAATATAGTTCTCTCTACAAATTAAAGAGTGTAAAACACATTCATGGTTTGTATTTGATCATAAAATTGACACAAGGTTGAGATTTTGTATTATAATAAAAGTAACAAGCACAAAGCGTATTGGGGTTATTGGGTGGCTTGGCTACAGATAATGAATGGACTTGAAAAAGTTAAATATTATTTCCAAGCATTTATACCATTAATAAAACAGTTTGTGAATAGTCACGTAACATTTATTACTTTAGAAAAATCAACAATAAGTTAAGTAAACAGAGTTGGAGCCCATAACGTTTGGGGGGGCCCGTACAAATGTTTTTGCATATGGCCCGGGGCTGATTTGCTACACCACTGGGTTTGAGTCTCGGTGTCAGCAGGGATTGTAGGTTGGGGAGTGAATGACCAGCGCTCTCTTCCATCTTCTACACCACGACCCTCCCTTTTACTCCCTCAATTCAAAATCATCGATTGGTTTGTAATTTAAAGGTGTTCTCAGTTCATCTGAATGAAGCACAACACTGACGTGAACAGAACAGACATTGTAAAGACTCACCATGCACTGCATTACACTGTGTGTGTGTGAGAGAGAGAGAGTGAGAGATAGAGACTCTAAAGGAGCAGGAATGAGGAAGCTGCTTTTTTTTCTCTCTTTTTTATTACACGCGTGACTCAAACAAAGAACCAGGAAACAGGAATCACGTGATTTCAGGGAAAGAGAAACTGAAGTGCAGTTGAGCTGTTGTGTGTTTGTGTCTCTGTATTCATGCAGTAAAATGTCAGAAGCCAGAATTTCAGTGGATCAGAATGAGTTCTTGTGTCCAGTGTGTCTGGATCTCCTGAAGGATCCGGTGACCATTCCCTGTGGACACAGTTACTGTAAGAGCTGTATTACAGACTGCTGGGATCAGGAGGATCAGATGAGAGTCTACAGCTGCCCTCAGTGCAGACAGACCTTCAGTCCAAGACCTGCTTTAGCTAGAAACACCATCTTGGCTGAAATGGTAGATAAACTGAAGAAGACCAAACTCTCTGCTGACTGTGACGCTGAAGCTGGAGATGTTCAGTGTGACGTCTGTACTGGAAGAAAATACAAAGCCGTCAAGTCCTGTCTGGTGTGTCTGGAGTCTTTCTGTCAAACTCATTTTGACCGTCATGAGGAGTATCATTCACGTAAACCACACAAAGTGACTGAAGCCACTGGACGACTGCAGGAGATGATCTGCCAGAAACATGAGAAGCTCCTTGAGGTTTTCTGTCGTACTGACCAAAAATGTATATGTGTGCTGTGTATGGATGACCATAAAAACCATGATACTGTATCAGCTGCAGCACAGAGGACAGAGAAACAGGTATTTAAAACTAAACACTGATGAAATATTGCTGACACTCGTTTCATATGTGTTTATATCAACACCCATATTAACAGCTTACAGCATTCACACATCACACGACAGCGGAAATGAACAGCAGCTTCAAGAAGATAGTTTCACTGTTTGCTGAAAATGAACTGTAAACCTTCATCAACACAATCTTTCGTAAAATGGGCTTTCGTTACACTATTCACCTGTTCTTTGACTTATAATACATATAATAAATATATACTTCTATCAGTCAAAATGCACAAACACTGTCAGTCTGAGGCTCTACATCTGTGTCAGTTTCACTTTAATAATACTTACACACTTGTAGTAATTCATGTATGATGATTGTAACTGATCATGACTTCTGGAGTTTGAACCTACAGCCACTAGTTACTGGATTCATCTGTTCACATGATGATTTAGTGCCAGTAGTTTTCTGTGGCATTCACTATCATCTGTTTGTCCTGCAGAAGCAGCTGAAGGAGACACAGAAGACGTTCCAGCAGAGACTCCAGCAGAGAGAGAAAGATCTTCAGCAGCTGAGAGAGGCGGTGGAGTCTCATAAGGTGAGTCTGGAGAAGAAGAGAAGTTTGTCTCAGTTCAGACTCACTGAAGCCTGAATCACTGTGTGTCCTAACAGCGCTCTGCACAGACAGCAGTGGAGGATAGTGAGAAGATCTTTACTGAGCTCATCCGCTCCATTGAGAGAAGCCGCTCTGAGCTGATACGGCTGATCAGAGATCAGGAAAAGCAAGCAGTGAGTCTAGCTGAAGGACGACTGGAGCGGCTGGAGCAGGAGATCAATGATCTGAGGAGGAGAGACACTGAGCTGGAGCAGCTTTCACACACACAGGATCACATCCAGTTCCTGCAGGTAACACAGATCTAGAAGAACAGGGTCATAGTGGACTTGAGCAGATCCTGCAGGTAACACAGATCTAGAAGAACAGGGTCATAGTGGACTTGAGCAGTTCCTGCAGGTAACACAGATCTAGAAGAACAGGGTCATAGTGGACTTGAGCAGATCCTGCGGGTAACACAGATTTAGAAGAATAGGATCATAGTGGACTTGAGCAGTTCCTGCGGGTAACACAGATCTAGAAGAACAGGGTCATAGTGGACTTGAGCAGATCCTGCAGGTAACACAGATCTAGAAGAACATGGTCATAGTGGACTTGGGCAGATCCTGCAGGTAACACAGATCTAGAAGAACAGGGTCATAGTGGACTTGAGCAGATCCTGCGGGTAACACAGATTTAGAAGAATAGGATCATAGTGGACTTGAGCAGTTCCTACACAGATCTAGAAGAACAGGGTCATAGTGGACTTGGGCAGATCCTGCAGGTAACACAGATCTAGAAGAACAGGGTCATAGTGGACTTGAACAGATCCTGCGGGTAACACAGATTTAGAAGAATAGGATCATAGTGGACTTGAGCAGCTGAACAGATCAAACTGGAGGATTTCTGCAAAGAGGAGCTCAAGAAGATCTCAGACAGAGGTAAAGTCCTGGAGATTCATCTGCTCTCCATCATCATCTAGAAGAACAGGGTCATAGTGGACTTGAGCAGATCCTGCAGGTAACACAGATCTAGAAGAACATGGTCATAGTGGACTTGAGCAGATCCTGCAGGTGACACAGATCTAGAAGAACAGGGTCATAGTGGACTTGAGCAGATCCTGCAGGTGACACAGATCTAGAAGAACAGGGTCATAGTGGACTTGAGCAGATCCTGCAGGTAACACAGATCTAGAAGAACAGGATCATAGTGGACTTGAGTAGATCCTGCAGGTAAAACAGATCTAGAAGAACAGCATCATAGTGGACTTCAGCAGATCCTGCAGGTAACACAGATCTAGAAGAACAGGGTCATAGTGGACTTCAGCAGATCCTGCAGGTAACACAGATCTAGAAGAACAGCATCATAGTGGACTTCAGCAGATCCTGCAGGTAACACAGATCTAGAAGAACAGGATCATAGTGGACTTGAGTAGATCCTGCAGGTAACACAGATCTAGAAGAACAGGGTCATAGTGGACTTCAGCAGATCCTGCAGGTAACACAGATCTAGAAGAACAGCATCATAGTGGACTTGAACAGATCCTGCAGTGACACGAGACTCACAGAGAAACATTTCATGAGTGTCTTATTATATAATTATCAGTCAGAGTCTCACCTGATCATCTTCTTCTGAAAGAGACGGTGCTTACAAATGTCTTTCAGTTATGGAAATCTCTTAGGAATCATTTCTCTGAGCTCTTTCTTCTGGAAGATATATTTAGCTGTCAAACACCACAAGCGCCACCAACAGTTCAAGAGCCGCACAAATCTGATGTTGGTGCAGGTTATTGGGTGAAGTGTGGAGCTGATGAGTTTTGATTTCTGTTTTCTGTAGAGTTTCCAGTCTCTCTCAGCACCTCCTGAATCTACAGACGTAAATGATGATCTCTTCAGTTCTCTCGTCTCTTTTGATGGTCTGAGAGAATCTGTCTGTCAGCTGAAAGACAAACTGGAGGATTTCTGCAAAGAGGATCTCAAGAAGATCTCAGACAGAGGTAAAGTCCTGGAGATTCATCTGCTCTCCATCATCATCTCATATCATGGAGAACATCATATTAGAAATGTGTTAGTAATGGATGCAGGATCATGAGAATCACACTGTTCATGTCTGTTGATTTCCACAGTCACATTCACCAACATTTTTCCCAGGACCAGGAACGACTTCCTACGATGTAAGTCTGTAAGAAAACAAGCAGAAAACTCACGGAGTGTGTTCATGTTCTTCTGTAGAAGGAGAAAGAATAGTTTTATAACTGATGTAAATCATTGGGCTGCCCTCCACTAAATATTTTTCTGATCAACTAATAGTCATTAATTATATTAATGAACCATATAATTAATAATAATGAGCCTTTAATTGCCTATAACCTATCAGCGCTCAAGCGCATATACAGTGCTCAGCGTAAATGAGTACACCCCCTTTGAAAAGTAACATTTTAAACAATATCTCAATGAACACAAAATTTTTTCCCAAAATTTTGACAAGACTACGTTTTATATAACATCTGTTTAACTTATAACATGAAAGTAAGGTTAATAATATAACTTAGAGAACAACATTTTCAGTTTTACTCAAATTAGGGTGATGCAAAAATGAGTACACCCCACTGAAAGTCTCTGGAGCAATGCTAAATTTTAGACTACAAATGTCTAATTTAACAAGAATTCAACCACAGGTGAGTCTAATTATTCATTACACAGGTGACAGTTGACTATAAAAGTGTGTTACTTAAAGAAAACCCCTTCCCATTTCATGCTGTCAGCAATGGCACCACATAGAAGAGAAATGTCACAAGACCTGAGAAAGAAAATAATTTCTTTACACAAGAAAGGTGAAGGCTACAAGAAGATCAGCAAAGCTTTACTTATCAGTCAGAATACTGCAGCAAAAGTGGTACAAACATTTTAAAAGTTGAACTGCAACCATCTCACAGAGACGCCCAGGTCGCCCACGGAAGTTAACACCTCGTCAGGAGCGCCTTCTGATGAGAAGGGTTGAAGAAAATCGACATGCAAGTTCACTGCAGTTATCCAAAGAAGTAGAAAGCCAAACTGGGGTGACTATTTCCCGTGACACAACACGGCGACACTGCAGAGGAATGGCATGCATGGGTGCCGTCCACGAAGAAGCCTCTCCTAAAGCCCAGACACAAAAAGCCCGCCTAGAGTTTGCCAGGGCCCATGCTGACAAAGATGAAGACTACTGGGACTCTATACTCTGGAGTGATGAGACCAAGATAAATGTTTTTTGGAACTGATGGCTTCAAAACTGTATGGCATCGCAAAGGTGAGGAATACAAAGAAAAATGCATGGTGCCTACAGTGAAACATGGTGGTGGCAGTGTCCTTATGTGGGGCTGCATGAGTGCTGCTGGTGTCGGGGAGCTGCATTTCATTGATGGCATCATGAATTCACAAATGTACTGCTCTATACTGAAAGAGAAGATGCTACCATCACTCCGTGCCCTTGGTCGTCGTGCACTTTTCCAACATGACAATGATCCTAAACACACATCTAAGGCCACTGTTGGATTTCTGAAGAAGAACAGGATGAAAGTGATTCAGTGGCCAAGTATGTCTCCTGATCTGAACCCAATCGAACACCTATGGGGAATTCTGAAGAGACAAGTTGAGCATCACTCTCCATCCAGCATCCAATCTCTAAAAGAGGTCATTTTAAGCATTTTAAGTTAAATGCAAATGATCGCACCGGTCATGCAGTGAGCTACTGTCCAGCTTCCACTCTCCACACAAACACTGGAATAGCGCACGTTTATAGGTTAACATTAGATTGAGTGGCCATGTAATGATGCTACTACTTACATGTTTCAGATAATAAGACATATTTGATATGTCGCGATACTTTGATGTCACACCAGTCTTTCTGATGATGATGATCCACTTCAAATCCAACAAGCCTAATGATTTAATGAACCATTCATATAGAGAACCATTTACTTCACTCCTGAATGAATCAAATCAATTAATAAATGACTTAATCATTAAGACATTTACCACCACCTACTGGCAGTTTTATTTTAATATTTAGAGTATCATTTCATTAAAGAAATAATTTCATATTTCCATAGTAATAATAATAAAATAAAGTATTAAAGGTATAGATCACCCACCGGAAAATGAACATTGTGTC
>CM050426.1:32715363-32797863 GCA_027564155.1 Gymnocypris eckloni scoliostomus
AGTATTTGAGATTTTTTATCGTGCTTGTGAAAAATGTCACCATTGTATGTCCATTGCGAATTGCAATAGTAACTCTTATCATCGTTCTGAGAGAAAACTGGATAAAACAGTATGTTTTTTCACCTTTTTTCTGAGTAAAAACAACAAAGGAAGCAGGCCGTGGAGAAGACGCCGAAAAGTAAACTTTAATCCTAATATGTGCAGAAAAACAACAAGCCCAAAATGTGAACATTAAACATCACTTTCTTAATCCATAAGCGCTTTCTACATTACGGTTTTCTAAAGGGAGAAATAACCCTTGTATTGTGTTCGACTTCTGGGTGCGATATTGATGGAGAGGGTCAAATTGACCCTAATTTACATTTACATTTATGCATTTAGCAGACGCTTTTATCCAAAGCGACTTACAGTGCATTCAGGTTATACATTTTTTGTCAGTACATTTGTTCCCTGGGAATCGAACCCACAACCTTTGCGCTGCTAACGCAATGCTCTAACCACTGAGCCACAGGAACATAATTGACTTCAATTCAATTGGATTCGTCAGAAAATTATTTGTGTGCACTTCAAAACACATCAATGTATCGTGACTTTTCATGCATGTTCATGGCCCTAAATGAGACAAAGTCACAGAATATCAAGAAGAAAATCACAGATTAACAGGTATTTCCGACAGCTTGAAAATCTAAATGGGTCAAATTGACCCGGAACATAATATTAAACATGTCATGTTAATATTCCGGCTCACCTGCATGTATTTCAGCATCATTGTCTTAGTATATTAAACCAATTTTATAATGCTATAAAACTATTCACAAGCTCCTAGGAATTGATTTTGCTTGTCATTTGTTGACATAAATGCGCTGAATGTGCCCCACAATCTCTTATTCTCCTCCATGGCCATGGAAATATTATGACAACAATTATACTTTATCATTTAAAATATTCCAACAAAGAAATATACTGACGTCTATCAGCTTGTTGAACACACTTTTATTTGGATAATTTAATATCCAACGGGTCACCTTTACAAGGCTTCTCTTGCTTATGCAAATTTAATTTACTCATACAGTCTTTCACGAATCTTACCCTGCGCGTGCAAATCTTTGAGTTATCATTCTATCTGCACACTGTCGCTTTAAGATTTGGTTAGGATTTATTGTGCAGAAAAGCGTTTGGACCTATTTAGCAGATAAACCGCATGCATGGCGGACCCACGAAAGCGTCCCTCTGCGAGCTCCTCTGAGAATAACCCAAAATATAACGTTCACGGAGAAGGCATCACTGGCTCATCTACATTATTTATTAAGCTATATGCTGCAGTTTTCTACGGGCTCTCGTCTTTCCTTATTGTTGTTGTTAACAAGAGTGTTCTTACTAATTACAGGTAAGTTAATCGCATTAATATCATTTTATTTCAGCACATTCTGTATTACCAGATGTTGAAAGTCTAGATCTAACACTTAAACTCTTATTATAGTGTGTCTTTCGCAGGATTTGTACTCTTATTCACCTTTGCTATGACTTATGACTGGTCACGGTGCACACACGTGTTGCTCAATGCAATCTCTCATTATTATTATGCATAGATTATGTCAATTATTCATCATTAATATTAATCGTTTTGTAAACTGACAAATATGCTCTTAATAAACTGTGTTTCATCTCAGATTCCCGTCCTCTTTAGCAGTGGGAATTGGACAAGTAAGCAAGTTATGAATTGTACCTTTTTTCCTGTTTATATTTAACTAGTTCTCGAGTGTGTCTTAACCAGTGGTGTAGACTAGTTGTTTGTAGTGACCATACTGTGATTGTTCCTTTCCCAGCCTCATACTCACCCGTCCACTCACAAGCACCCCCCCCCACACTCACTAAACAGGGCTTTGATTTTTTTTAGAGCAATTGTGCTGCTAATAAAAAAATATATAAAATCTAAATAACAAAAATTAGCATTCCCATAACGACGTAATATTGGACTCCTTAAAGTGATTTACAGGGGCATTTATTTCTAACTTTATTTTAAGTGTTACCGTTCATTTAAAATCAAAAAGTGCCTTTTTTCCTTCAAAATTTCTAATTAAAACAATGCAATAAGAAGAATAGGTTTCTGATCAAATAAAATCATCATTAACTAAATTTGCGCTACAGAAGAGGCACAGAAGAGTCTTTAGGTATTTACAGATTTAACGAGGCTCAGAGGTGGCATGAGTGCAATTAACTTCATGTTGAGATTAATGTTTTAAATATAGACATATTCAATGATTTAAATAACAGAAATGATACTTAAAATGAAACTAAGACTGCCGTTAGGTGGTGGCTGTGTATCCTTACACACACATGTTGCTAGCATGTTTCTAACATAATTAGCATGTTACTAGCATGATTAACATGTGACTAACATTTTTCTAGCATGATTAGCATGTCGCTAGCATGATTAGCAAGTGACTAACATGTCGCTAGCATGTTTTTAGCATGATTAGCATGTTACTAGCATGTTTCTAACATGATTAGCATGTTGCTAGCATGTCGTTAGTATGTATCTAGCATAATTAGCAAGTGACTAGCATGTTTATAGCATGATTGTTTTGTTGCTAGCATTATTAGCAAGTGACTAGCATGTTGCTAGCATTTTTCTAGCATGATTAGCATGTCGCTAGCATGTTTCTAGCATGATTAACATGTTGTTAGCATTATTAGCATGTTGCTAGCATCTATCGTTGAACTGTAGTTACACAGGATTCGAACCGGCGCTCCTCGCCTCTTACGTACGTCTCCGTACTCCGTGAGCTACCGAACAAACCTACCGTCTATGAAAACCCGTAGATACGACGCTGGATATGTGCAATGCTAACATTCAAAAGAATCAGTTTACAAACCTCGATGACGAGGTGTCGTTTCATTTTAATGCTTTTTTAAGCTTGCTTAAAAAGCGGTGCTGCACATTCACAATATAGCGGAAAAAGAGAACATCATTGTTTACCTCAAAACTGAAACCAAGCCGTTCACACAGAACGCATATTTATTGCATTATCTATCATCTTTGCACTCGCGTCTCACACAAGAGCCCAAAGACATGGACAATTAATGCAAGTTCAACTTTAAAAAAAACATGTAATTACTAGATTAAGAACCTAGCTTGCTAGCGAACGTGCGTAAACATGAACCTCGCGATCATATGATTAAATGTTAATGAGGTGTATCAGTAATGATGAATCTGAGTTTAAAGCGGCTCTGACAGAAAGGCTGCGTGTGCCGCTGACAGAGACGCGCTGTTTGAGATATGTGCTGTTTTCCTAAACGCATAACTTATATTTCACAGTATATTCTCCATCTGTAAATGTTAGAAAGCATGGAAATATTTCCATCTTGCTGTCAGAAGTGCACGAGCTTCTGCTTTGATTCTCCGCTAAACTCCACAGACTTGGTTCTGAACGCACGCGCGTCAAACACAGAGCACAATGAAATATGAGCGCAATAATAACTCGGACTAAAATATACATTCTGCTGAAATGTTTGTAGTTGGACATTTTAAACCTACAAGTAAGTGTATGTGTATGATAGCACTAACTGTAAAGTGACTGTAATGTAATCAAAATAGCGTTTTTACTCAATTAGCCTAGTCTCTGCTTTTTCATTTTTTAGTTTAGTAAATTTAACTTTGCTTTAAAAGCATTATTTTTAGTTTTAGATCGCAATGTTAGCATGTAATGTGATGTTAACCCTTTTTGCACATTATATATGCCTACATGGTTACATTCACTTTATTTAATTGTTTAATCCAAAAACAAAATACAGAGATATGTACCGTATACCGCAAATCAGCCAAAAAATACCAAGATATGAATTTCTGCTCATATTGCCCAGCAACTAACTGAATTTATGCCTTTTAAATTCTAATATAGATCATATTTTAGTATAAAATTCAAATTTAGTTTTTCAGCCAATTTGACAGCCCTAGCTACTAGAGTGCTAATATTGCGTTACTCGTGTGTTCTCGTGTAGTTATTAATGATGCAACCGTATTCTAAACAGTGTTACCAGATTAATCCCTTGATATTCAAATGGGATCAAACCACTGCGGGCAGGTTTGTTGATAAAAGTAAAGATGCGTTCACACCAGACGTGAATGAAGCGAATAAATCAGGCTATTCACGCGTAGTTGGACGCTTGAACATTTTGAGTTTACTCGCTTCATTCGTGCGTGAAATTCACTACATAACAGTCCTCCATTGTTGTTTGGGATTTTCTGCCTCCGCTCATAATCACGTCACTGCTAGAGCAAGCTCCTGATTGGTTAACGAATATCCGCCAAAGTTCAGATTTTTCAACTCGCGCGTCAAACGCTCAATTCGCGGCGTGTAATTCACGCGAATCGCATCATTCGCGCCGCCTCATTCGCGCGAATAGCGCCGCAGGAATGTCTATCGCGTCTTTGCATTGACTTAACATGTAAATCATTCACGCGTAACGCTTCATTCGCGTCTGGTGTGAACGCACCTTAAGAAGCAGATGCCCTCCTCCAAGATCTCCGAGGTATCTGGCAGCTGTTCAGATAGACAACAAGATAGTATGAACTAACAAGTTTGGAAGCTGTTTTAAATGCAAATGTGGTAAAACACTTAATTGATATTATTTTGTCCAACCCCTAAATGCGGGCATTTTCTTAATTAACCCGGTATTTTGCATCCAGCAGCTGATGAAGGCTCTTTATGTGGTTTCAGATGTTTGCAACGGTTGTTGTGCTGCGAGGAGCAAAGTCATTAAATGTGGTATATTTCCCAGATTTTGACAAGCATGTACTTCATAAGGTAGGTCTGTGCACACTTAACGCCGAACTAATTCAGTCTTCATGTATTCAGCACTCTTTATATCTTCTGTGTAGGTATGGCCACTACCTTTATTGTATGTGGGAAATCAGTTAACAGGCCTGTTTGGAACAAAACAACTCAAGTATGTGCGCAATACGCTGAAAAATAAACTAAATGGCTGTTGTTATTATATTCTGAATAATGCTGTATGGCTCTTTTGCAGTCTGCCAATGTTTACCGTGCTCAGAAGATTCTCCATTTTGTTCACAATGCTGTTTGAGAGTTACCTGCTAAAGTATGTCTAGTATGCTGACTCGGGTCTTACGAGATGTGAGATTTATACTTTTTTAAATTAATATTGGTTTTATTTTATTAAAACAATTGTATTTTGTAGAAAGGAATTTTCTCGGTCCATAAAGGCGACCATTTTCACTATGATCCTGGGAGCTTTTATTGCTGCAAGGTAAGCAAGACTGAATAAAACTTTTACGTTTGAGTTTTAATTCCTAGGTCTT
The DNA here is from genome assembly GCA_027564155.1 of Gymnocypris eckloni scoliostomus. Lineage (NCBI taxonomy): Eukaryota > Metazoa > Chordata > Actinopteri > Cypriniformes > Cyprinidae > Gymnocypris > Gymnocypris eckloni. The sequence goes on from CM050426.1 coordinate 32,720,687, forward strand.
GCAGAAAATCAAGTTTTTTTATGTTGTCTGTGTGGTGGTTTTAATTAGCTTTAACACCAATCCATTAATCAACACAATGAAAGAGTATTTTCTCCTTAAAACTGTAGTTTCCCAGAAATGCTTAGTAACAAAATGCAATAATTCATAGACCCACGTATAGTAAACGAGGCAAGCGTGTAGAGTTACATTCAAGCTATTTTAAGGCATGAGAAAATTATTTTCACAAGAAAAAATATTTAAATATGTCATTTGATGATCAAACTTTATATTTTGATGATTTAAGGGACACAATTTTTGACTACAGGGGGACAAAAAAATACAAATATATATATATTAGTGCTGTCAAAGTTAACGCGTTAATAACTCATGCAAGAGATGTATGCCATGTACAGTTAAAAGAGTTTGAACTTTTAAAAAACACGTTGCAAATTTGTGGAGGTTTATTCCATTTAATCTGCATATAAAACATATATATGTTTACATTTTACTGTTTACTGTTTGACTGTTAAAACTACAATTATTTGTTGTTAGTCTTAAATAGGCTAAATTAAAAGTGCAGTGGTTGAAATAAAAATATATATATTGCTCTTTGGTTTCAAAAAAGGTATAATAAATGTAATAATTATCAATACCGAACGATATGAAACATTATATCGTTGATATGTTTGTTAGCTATATCAGAATGCTGAATGTTACTATAGCAACCTGGACTTCTAACGGCAGCGGCTTTAACGACTTTAACGATTAGCGATTGGTTCTTTTATTCAGAAGGCGGGTGTAGTATATCAAGGACCGAATCAGACAAATCAAGATTCGATCGAAGCATGGTTGAAACATGAGGAGCCGAATTCCACAAGACAACAGCAGGAAGTCATAAATCAGACCCTAGCTCCAGCCCGTCTGAATACAGCCTGCAACAGCAAAACCAAAGGAACACTTAATGATAATTCCAATGCAGGAATTTGGTAATACATTTGAGGAATAAATATTGATGGTCAAAGAGATGCAACATGTGACAATTACATGTAAATCTGTGATAGAAATCACAGCTACAGACTGTAAAATCATCTTAAAGGACTTTCATTGTCATTGTTAATGAAAATAATAATTTATATGCATAACTGCATATTATGTATGTGACCCACAAATTTGACTATCCTTGTTTTAATCATTGTGTTTATCGTGCTTTTAATTAGTATTGAATTGCATAAGCCTTAAGGGTTAATGTCATGTTTGGTATGTATGAGTGTCATAAGTCTAGCTTTAATCATTTATTTTGATTGATTTCCTGTCAAATGCATCATATTCTGGTTATAGAAATCACATTCAAAAGGATACTTTGCAAGAGAATGTAAAATTCGGGCAATGTGACTGAACATGACATGCTGATTTATTGATTGGGTGGTGTCTAAAAGCAGAGGGTAAATACCCAGGACACACTTCTCCTCGCCTCTTAACTTCTCCTCGCGCTCTTGAATGCTCCGTCCTCTTGAATTCCTCTCTCTTCTCTCTCTCTCTCTCTCTCTCTCTCTCTCTCTGAAAAATGAACTCTCTTGAAAATGCCATCTAACTTTCTCTTCAGCCATGTGCTCTGGACCACAACCCAGCCAGTTGCTACCATGATGAGAAGAAAAGCCACCTAGTCTCTTTACATCCTTTTATTTTACTTTAGTTTATTTTCTTTCCGTTGAGTTTGTGTGCTAAGTTGCGTTTGCCAAGGACAACCAGCCCAAAACTCTGCAAACCCGGCCAAGAACCAACGCCCACTTCAACGACTCCTGAACTCTAAGCCAATCAGCGACTTCGGAGAAACCCTTTCCTGCAAAGACGGAGGACAAAGGGAATCCTTAAACAAAAAAAGCTACGCAAGTACAAACCCCAGATTCTTGCTGAGCTGGTGTAATTTTAATATAGATTTTAGCCTCATTGAAAAAGTCAATGCGAGTGTTAAATATGTGATTGATGGTTGTTCAGGTTTATGCAATTGCACATATTGCTGTAAACGTGGGATATCAAATTCTCATTCTCTTAATCTAATCCTTTCCTCACTTTCTCTCTTTCTGCAACGCGTGAATGTGTGAATGCTTGTGTAGATTAGTTTACATGTCTTAGATTTATATAAATAAAGTCTTGTTTATATTGAAAAGAGAAATATCTTGTGTTTTGTGCTCATAAGTTGATGTCTTAATCTGTTGATTTTGTTACTGTGCTATTTAATAGTGTTTTCACTATATTTTGGGATTTTAATATCCAGTGCAGAGTTTGTTATACGGCTTGTTCAGTGAATCGCCGTGAAACAGTGAGTCTGTTCAAATTCCCTATAAAATCATTAATGATTCCCTTTGAGCTAAATTGACCTGTTTCCCTTATAACAATATATATATTATATGTTATCATTACACGGGACTTCCTGCGATAAAGCTGCTATATTAAGCATTGCATTTTTCCCTATTCAAAACTATACAAGTGACATTTTAATTATTTGGTATAATTTGGAATTATATTATTTACTTATCAATTTTGTCACAAAGTATTTTGTGACTTATCTAGTTTTTTCTACATTTTTCTTCAATTAATTTGCCTTCATTTGGCTTCCACAGTACAGATTTATCTTTTGACCTCCATGGATATGTGTTCATTACACTTAACAACATTCTGACTGCTGCTAACGGGGCTTATATGAAACAAAAACTGGACTCCAAGGTAAGTTATCTCATAAGCCGGATTTATGCTTGATACATCCACTCAAGAGCAGATGTGTGTACACCAAATGTCCTGTTGTCTTTAGGTGAATCCCATTTCTCTGTCTTACCCCTTCGTCTTACCCCTTCGTCTTACCCCTAGTCCTTGTCCCTCGAAACCGAGTGGTAAGCACTAGGGATGAAAACACCCCCCTATGAAATGAGACACCACTTGGTTACTGTTACGTCATCATACATCGTCGCTAGCTGCTGCTACGTCACCCGAGGAGACAAGTGTTGTTTTCTCTAGTCAGAGAAATGCGGGACTGTTGTGCAAATCAGCAATATAACGTTAGCATGGAAAAATATTGATTTTTAAATACGTTACAATATATACTGTATATACAAATATATATGTACAAGACTGTGTAGAGCACAAAACAAGATTTTATTAAACCAATTATTTAAGCCGAAAATACTTACATTTATGGGACTCTCTGGATGATCTGGATCAGTGTGTTCTGGGTACCCCTTGGTTTCAAGTAAGCTCACGAAAATGCTTGGTTTTAAGGGGTATCTTCCCCTTACCCCTTGATCAAAACAGCCTTTACTCTCACGTGAACGCGCAAAACTAAGGGGAAGGGGTAAGACTGAGAATTGGGATTCACCCTTTGTTTCACATGCCCGCTAAATGTGCCAGTTTTCTGCAGCACGCACAGTTTTGCACACAAGCCTTCGATCCCAAAAGCTTCATTAGTTGTTCTGCTTAGTAAAAGTGAATGCATGCTGCACGTTGCGGTGAGAATTGTCTGCTCATTGCCCGTGGTTTGCAGTTGATGGGCAGAGCATGGAAAGGACCTGACTGGAAATCTTTTCCCTATCAGTAATTTGATGTTGTTTATAATTCATTATATATAAGGAATTGTATAAACTGGATATCTATCTGCAGTTGTTGGAAATATGATTATTCCATGGTATTCCGTGCCCTGCTCCCTGACTGCCTTGTCCTGAGGAGCTCCTTGAGACTTGAGCTACCTCGTGTCCATTCTGCACATGTACTGAGCAGGAGTTTTGAATGACTCTGTTCTCTAAATTCCGCTCTGCAGTTTTGAACGGTTGTCAGGCTACTCCCTGTCACACTGCCCTTATGGCTGAATCATTCTCTCCCCTCTTAGGAGTGGTTTTTAGTGCACTGTTTCTCCCTGATGTATGAGTGTGATGTGCTCCCTTCTTCTCAAGGTCTATTCCTGGGCACTCGCTCTGAGGAGCTCTGCCATGTGCATGAAAGGCTTTGGGTCCCGTCCTGTTCCTGTGGTCAAGCTAGCACTGCTCCCCTTGAAGACAAGGGTGATGCAGGAGCCTGTTGTTCTCACAATCCTTTGCAGGCTTAATCAAACCTAGCTGTATAGGACCCTCACTCTCCTTATACTGACGCATGGGTTTAGGGTGTCAAGAAACCCTATGTGGAGTTGTATCAGGTTAGCAGGCCTCGTTCCTGTCGCCCTGTTAGACTACCTTTCTGGTTGAGTTTGGCAGTGCTCCCCTCACTACGGAGGGTTGTGCTGTATATGAGCCTGCTGCTCCCAGTTTCAGCTATTTTAATAACACTACCCTTATGGTCAAGTTTGGCAGCGCTCTCCTTACTGCAAAGGGTTAACTACGCTTCTGCTGCTTCCAGAGTGAGTGTTCATTCCCTGCAGCGCTACTAGGACTGTTGTTTCTGTGTCTCTGGGTTGACACACACCCCCTCACACTTCAGTAGGTTTAGTTGAGTATTCTGCTCCCTAGTTGATCTCGATTCTAAGCCCAAAACACCCACCCCCGCCCCACCCATTATCTCAAGGGCTGTCTGTGGGGGTTTTGCTGGTACTGAATTCTGTCTGTTATCAGGATGCTAGCCCATATTTAGTTTAACAGATTTGTTTTCTTCCTGCATTTCAGGAACTGGGAAAATACGGGTTGCTGTATTACAATGCTTTATTCATGATTATTCCCACTATGATTTTAGCATGCTTTACTGGAGACATTAAAAAAGTAAGAATTTTAATAAAATTGGAAATTAAGAGAAAATGATATCTGACTTCATATAAATGAAAATGTACATTTGATAAAATACTGATCTTGTGAATCTCCAGGCTTTGGAGTATGATGGTTGGGTGGATATTTTCTTCATGATTCAGTTTGTGTTATCATGTGTCATGGGGTGAGCCTGATATTTACACTCCTTTTCTGTCCTTAAGCGGAGAACTTGTTTTAAAAGAATACTTAAATCATTTTTGAGATGTTAAATCTTATGATTCTAACCTCAGTGGTTATTTTGACAGGTTTATACTCATGTACTCAATTATGTTATGCACCCATTATAACTCTGCTTTGACGACAACCATCGTCGGCTGTATCAAGGTTGGTAATTAACATTAAATCACATTAAATTAAATTAAATCAGTTAAGAATTGACTTTGTTTCCTTTCACCAACCCAACAGAATATCTTAGTGACATACATCGGGATGGTGTTTGGTGGAGATTACATCTTTACGTGGGTGAACTTTATCGGCCTGAACATCAGGTAAACCGGTTCATTTTAAAACGACGTTACTGGGACACTCTTATTGAAATACTGTACACGATACCCTAAAATGTCATCATGTCCTGATTATTAAGATGCAGTGACATATTTGGGTTTTCTCAGAAAACAAGAACTTCAGCTGCTCTATAAATATAGCTTTTCTTACTCCCCCCCCCCCCCAATAGCATTGCTGGCAGTCTTGTGTACTCACACATTACCTTCACTGAGGAACACAAAAGTAAGCACAATACACAAATGTGGATTTTATCTTTTAAAGTGCATCTCGAAACCATAATTGCATGCATTAATTTCCTTTTTTTTAATAAGATGAAATGCATTTCAGATGACATGTTGAATATTGTCTTTTAACAGAAACATGTTGATGTTTAAACCAGTTTAAATGGGCATAAGTAAGTCGATAATGGGAGTCAAGAACCCAGTCAGAACCCGGTCCCATTTCACAACAGTGACCCGCAACTTTCCCAGCAACCTTGGTTTTGTTATGTTTTTATGAATCTGTTGCTATGGAAACAGTGACTTCCTGAACTACCATTGTGCCTCTGTTTGTTTTTGTAATGTTTCATTATTATAAATCAATATATGATTTAATTTAATGTTGGATGAATGAAAAATGATTTCCTTTGCTATGAAGTTAATATTATCCTTTTGTCTTAGTAAATTGTAGATTCCTCAACTGTAGTTCAAGGTGGACTGTAATTGAGGGATGAGTAAATGTGATTTTTTATTAATGTTTTGACATACTGGTATAAATTACATTACCATGTGATTGCCGTTAAACCTGAAATAAACAAGTGCATGAACATGATTCAGTGTGACTGGTACATAAACACATGAAAAACTCAACCTCTCTGTGTTGCATTTCCCATTGATTTGTTAGTAAACATTTGAAAAATGCACAAATTAATATAGAAACAATTAGATTTTAACATGTTTCAACGATATCTCTGTGCTAGATCATTGATGGGGAGCAGTGGGCTATTCATAGTAAATATGACCAAAACAGGGTATTATTATTATGTTTATATGAATAATAAAATAGCTATATAGGCGCATTTCGAGTGTGGGAGTATAATCACACTTACTGTATGATATGGAGGCGTCCGTGCAATCTCACTTTTTTATTTGTTCCTGCGGAAATAACTTAAAATAGCCGACTCCGTCATCTTTGGATGAAGAAGAAGATCTTCACTTTATCACATTTTAATTCTTGTAATTAAGTATATTTCCCGTTATAATCACTCGTCTTAATTGATACTAGTAATCTATAACATGTCATATTTATAATATTTTATTAAAACCATATTAATAGTAGGCCTATACATTAAAAAGGTAATATAAATGAGTTGTTTATTGTTATATAATATAGATGTATGCTGTATAATATTAAATCACATGTTTAATACTTATACTCATCATCTTAATTTATTATTTATTTAATCTTAATTGAGAATCATAAAAGATAAGGTTAGGACATAGTACCAAATATAATAGGTGTTGCTGTAAAATAACAGGTAAATATCAATAAAACAGTATAGTTTCTGTTATTATCAGTTATTCTTTATTATGTGTAATTGTGATTTTCTATTAAAACATCTACAATAATATCTGAAATTATTACAGTGTGCTGTCTAATATTTTAATTGTATATTTGTAACAACAATGTTCATCATGCAGCTCAAAGCATTATGGGTAGAATCTCTCGTTAATCTGTTCTGATTCATTAACACAGTTTCACTGATGATCCATAATTAACTCTAAACCCAGGATAGAGCGTCTGAGTGAATGTGGTCTGGACTGTGTGGATGAGGTTCATTGTGTCAGAGACGCTGTAGAAGGACAGAGTTCCTGCTCCGTGATCCACAAACACTCCTATTCTCCTGATGATGGACTTCACAGAGAGACGAGTCTCTATGTTATTGTGCCAGAATGAGTATCTGGAGGGAGTGCAGTCCAAACTCCAGGACTGATCATTAGATCCAAACACACACTCAAAACCCCATCCTTTCCTCCTGATGCTCTTATATGACACTGATATACTCACACCATTATCTCCACTCCACTCAATCTCCCAGTAACAGCGTCCACACACACTCTCTCTACACAACACCTGCCACACATCAAATCTGTCTGGATGATCCGGATACGACTGATCTGTGCCGGTGTTAGTAATCACTCTGTTGTTCTCAGACAGACGGAGATCATTATTCACTGTGTTCAGATCCAGAGAGAGCTGATGGGAATCTGTGGAGATAAAACACATCAGAATCAGGAATTATGAATCTGTTTGATCTTTTCATGTAGCTGAACTCTCTAATTCTCTTTCTTTCTTTCTTTCTTTCTTTCTTTCTTTCTTTCTTTCTTTCTTTCTAGTTATTTTTTATTTTCTCTCTTTTTTATTTATTTTGTATTATTTGTATTATTTTCTTTTTCTTATTTATTGTTATTATTTTTCTCTCTTATTTTTATTTATTTTATTTGTTGTTTTTCTTTTTCTCTATTTTCTTATTTTTATTTTATTTATTGTTATTATTTTTCTCTCTTTTCTCTTTTCTTATTTTTTATTTTATTTTATTTATTGTTATTATTTTTCTCTATTTTCTTATTTTTATTTTATTTATTGTTATTGTTATTATTTTTCTCTCTTTTCTTATTTTTTTTTATTTATTGTTATTATTTTTCTCTCTTTTATAATTTTTATTTTATTTATTGTTATTATTTTTCTCTCTTTTCTTATTTTTATTTTTTTATGTATTATTATTTTTCTCTCTTTTCTTATTTTTTATTTTTCTTATTTGTATTATTTTCTTTCTCTCTTTTCTTATTTTTTATTTTATTTATTATTATTTTTCTCTCTTTTATTATTTTATTTATTGTTATTATTTTTCTCTCTTTTATTATTTTTATTTTTTATTTATTATTATTTTTATTTGTCCCTATTTTTTATTTATTTATTGTTATTTTTTTTATTTTCTCTCTCTTTTAATTTTTATTAAATTTATTATTTTTATTTTTCTCTATTTTCTTATTTTTTATTTATTTTTATTATTTATATTTTTCTCTCTTTTATTATTTTATTTATTGTTATTATTTTTCTCTCTTTTATTATTTTTTTTTTTTTTTTTTTTCCCCTATTTTTATTTATTTGTTGTTATTTTTTTATTTTTCTCTCTCTTTAATTTTTTTTTTTATTTATTGTTATTATTTTTCTCTATTTTCTTATTTTTTATTTATTGTTATTATTTTTATTTTTATTCTATTTTTAGTTGTTATTTTATTTATTTGTCCTGTTCTTATTTTGATTTTTCTCTCTTTTCTTATTTTTTATTTTATTTATTGTTATTGTTTTTATTTTTCTCTCTTTTTTTGTTTTTATTTTATTTATTGTTATAATTTTAATTTTAATTTTCTCTCTTTTCTTATTAATTATTTATTGTTGTTGTTTTTTTTCGCTCTTTTCTTGTTATTATCTTTATTTATTGTTATTTTGTTTCTTTCTTTCCTTTCGTTGTTGTTGTTATTTATTTTTTGTAAAGTATTAATTATGAGGAAAGGTTTGAATAAAATAAAAGATTAATAGCATAATTTACTGTTATTTTTTATTGATAGTTTAACTAAAGTATTCATCAACTGATGAGAAAACAATAAATTGATTAATTGTAAAATAATTGATAGATTAGTCGACTAATCGAAAAAATAATAGATATATTATTTGACAATACAAATAATCGTTAGCTGCAGCTCTAGACAGGTCATTAACAGCTGGTCTGTGTGGTAATTACAGCACATCGGTCAGGACTAGGTGTGTGCGTTATATATATCGTCTGTGATAATATCCTAATTGTTGTTTTAACGATGTGTTATTTGACATTATTGAGTATATTGCGTGAAGTGTGTTCTTTCACTGCATGATTCATTATTAAAAACATTAAGAATGATCACAAAATTCAAGATATGGGGGAAGAAATTTATATATTTATATAATTTCATATAGTTAATATCTCACAAAAGTGTCGTTTTTGTTCTCTAAAAATTAGCATGATTACAAAAGCGATATAGATTTCTTACAACAGTTCAATAAACAAGAAGTTAATATTAAAAGACTTATGTTTTAGACACCATATCACTAATTTCACCAACAAACATAATTCTAAACACAGTCACAGCACTGTTTTGTGTCTCTGAGCAACATGACGGTGATTCGTTCCTGAATCAATCAATCTTTAAATGATTCGGTTCAATCGCAACGACTCACTTATTAACACTGACCTGCTGCCACCTGCTGCCGGTTTAATTTCACATTTAAATTATCTTTTCATTTTTTTATATAATTTTAAATATCAATATTCAACGTTTTATGTTTAATATATCAAAACAAAAAAAATGCCCATAAAAGGTAAAAATTAGGGCTGGTAAGCGATTTAAATTTTTAATCTCATTAATTACATGTGTTGATTAATTAATCTTTGACTGAGAAATTACTCCCAAAATATAATTTAAAGTCATTGCTGTGTAAAGTATCAAACAGACATTACAAAAAGTATCTTCAGCAATAAATATTTAGTTTGATCAAATTTATCACATTTACTCTTTTGGACCATGAGGGTGAATAAATGATGACACAATGTTCATTTTCCGGTGGGTGATCTATACCTTTAATACTTTATTTTATTATTATTACTATGGAAATATGAAATTATTTCTTTAATGAAATGATACTCTAAATATTAAAATAAAACTGCCAGTAGGTGGTGGTAAATGTCTTAATGATTAAGTCATTTATTAATTGATTTGATTCATTCAGGAGTGAAGTAAATGGTTCTCTATATGAATGGGTCATTGAATCATTAGGCTTGTTGGATTTGAAGTGGATCATCATGATCAGAAAGACTGGTGTGACATCAAAGTATCGCGACATATCAAATATGTCTTATTATCTGAAACATGTAAGTAGTAGCATCATTACATGGCCACTCAATCTAATGTTAACCTATAAACGAGTGCTATTCCAGTGTTTGTGTGGAGAGTGGAAGCTGAACAGTAGCTCACTGCATGACCGGTGCAATCATTTGCATTTAACTTAAAATGCTTAAAATGACCTCTTTTAGAGATTGGATGCTGGATGGAGAGTGATGCTCAACTTGTCTCTTCAGAATTCCCCATAGGTGTTCGATTGGGTTCAGATCAGGAGACATACTTGGCCACTGAATCACTTTCACCCTGTTCTTCTTCAGAAATCCAACAGTGGCCTTAGATGTGTGTTTAGGATCATTGTCATGTTGGAAAAGTGCACGACGACCAAGGGCACGGAGTGATGGTAGCATCTTCTCTTTCAGTATAGAGCAGTACATTTGTGAATTCATGATGCCATCAATGAAATGACCTGAATACCAATGAATACTTTTGCTACAGTATTCTGACTGATAAGTAAAGCTTTGCTGATCTTCTTGTAGCCTTCACCTTTCTTGTGTAAATAAATAATTTTCTTTCTCAGGTCTTGTGACATTTCTCTTCCATGTGGTGCCATTGCTGACAGCATGAAATGGGAAGGGGTTTTCTTTAAGTAACACACTTTTATAGTCAACTGTCACCTGTGTAATGAATAATTAGACTCACCTGTGGTTGAATTCTTGTTAAATTAGACACTTGTAGTCTAAAATTTAGCTTTGCTCCAGAGACTTTCAGTGGGGTGTACTCATTTTTGCATCACCCTAATTTGAGTAAAACTGAAAATGTTGTTCTCTAAGTTATATTATTAACCTTACTTTCATGTTATAAGTTAAACAGATGTTATATAAAACGTAGTCTTGTCTACATTTTGGGAAATGTTTTTGTGTTCATTGAGATATTGTTTAAAATGTTACTTTTCAAAGGGGGTGTCCTCATTTACGCTGAGCACTGTATATGCGCTTGAGCCCTGATAGGTTATAGGCAATTAAAGGCTCATTATTATTAATTATATGGTTAATTAATATAATTAATGACTATTAGTTGATCAGAAAAAATATTTAGTGGAGGGCAGCCCAATGATTTACATCAGTTATAAAACTCTTCTTTCTCCTTCTACAGAAGAACATGAACACACTCGGTGAGTTTTCTGCTTTGACTTACATCGTAGGAAGTCGTTCCTGGTCTTGGGAACAATGTTGGTGAATGTGACTGTGGAAATCAACAGACATGAACAGTGTGATTCTCATGATCCTCATCCATTACTAACACATTTATAATATGATGTTCTCCATGATATGAGATGATGATGGAGAGCAGATGAATCTCCAGGACTTTACCTCTGTCTGAGATCTTCTTGAGATCCTCTTTGCAGAAATCCTCCACTTTGTCTTTCAGCTGATGGACAGATTCTCTCAGACCATCAAAAGAGACGAGAGAACTGAAGAGATCATCATTTACGTCTGTAGATTCAGGAGGTGCTGAGAGAGACTGGAAACTCTACAGAAAACAGAAATCAAAACTCATCAGCTCCACACTTCACCCAATAACCTGCACCAACATCAGATTTGTGCGGCTCTTGAACTGTTGGTGGCGCTTGTGGTGTTTGACAGCTAAATATATCTTCCAGAAGAAAGAGCTCAGAGAAATGATTCCTAAGAGATTTCCAGAGCTGAAAGACATTTGTAAGCACCGTCTCTCATGCAATGTTTCTCTGTGAGTCTCGTGTCACTGCAGGATCTGCTGAAGTCCACTATGACACTGTTCTTCTAGATCTGTGTTACCTGCAGGATCTGCTCAAGTCCACTATGACCCTGTTCTTCTAGATCTCTGTTACCTGCAGGATCTGCTCAAGTCCACTATGACCCTGTTCTTCTAGATCTGTGTTACCTGCAGGATCTGCTCAAGTCCACTATGACCCTGTTCTTCTAGATCTGTTACCTGCAGGATCTGCTCAAGTCCACTATGACCCTGTTCTTCTAGATCTGTTACCTGCAGGATCTGCTCAAGTCCACTATGACCCTGTTCTTCTAGATCTGTCCGCGGATTGACAACCGTGACGGCGGCATCGCACCTCTGACTGAGATCCGTGTTTTGTTGCGGGTGTCCACGGATTGAGCATCAGTGACGCCGCATTGCACCCTTACAGCTTTTGGTTCGAGTCTCTTAGTAAGGGCTCGTTTGCTATTGCCTAGCTGTTGGGGTGCCTTCATCAGTTCGGCGGCTAAAGTTTGAAGAGTTGTCTATTGACGGTCATGTGGGGAGAATCTCGGAGGACTCACGTACTGCTTCGTCATACGGCCTTATCTGAATTCTACGGCTGGGGACTTTGGAGGATAATGTGGCGCATAATAATTGCATGCACATTCCTAGTGGGTCTACTCATCTGGTTGCCTAACCAAGTTCACATCAGAGACAGTAGGTCTGTTTACGATTCATCCTTAACATGCAATTTACCATCTGCATATGTCGACAGTTGGATGTGCAGCGGACTGTCTACAGACATTGTTCCGTTTAAACAATGTTGCTTTAAGTTGTATCCTTTTATTTGTATATATGTAGATTTTATAAGGTGTGCTCTAACTAAGGAAGAGAACTACTGTATTAATTATTCTCTCCATGTGGGTCCGACTGTAAGAAATTATGTAATAAGTAAATCAGCTAGACGTAAGAGCCTTATAGTTCTTATGCTTCTAATATCCGGAAATGTACTGCCAAATCCAGGTCCATATAAAAGATGTGCCCCAACTTATACCACTCCAACTGAATTAAGATCTAGGTCAGGCTTGGGTCTTATCCATGTTAACGTTCGTAGTTTGTTACCTAAATTGGACATGGTTAATATCTGGGCAAGAAATACAAATGCGGATGTTATAATAATATCTGAATCTTGGCTCAACAAAACTATTTTAGATAAAGAGATCAGCATCACTGGTTATAATGTTTTTAGAGCGGATAGACCAAAAAGGGGTGGGGGGGTCGTAATTTACGTTAAAGAATGCTTTGAGACTACCATGCTACTTTCAGAATCGATAGCTAAACAGCATGAACTATTAGCTCTTAATCTGTCTGCTTCAAAGACATGTCAACTTACTATAGTAGGTTGTTATAGACTATATAACCTACTATATACTATAGTAGGTTGATATGCTATAGATATTCTCTAGCTTCAGTATTTGCAAATGATATTAGTGATCATTGTGTTGTTGCAGTAGTAAGAGATATAAAAATGTTTAAGCAGAAACCACGAATTATCACCAAACGCTGTATGAAACACTTTAATATACAAGGTTTTTTATTCGACCATGCACAATTTGATTGGGAAAAAATTACGTTAATCCCAGATATTTAAAGTACTTGGAATTATTTATATGATAATTTTATTCTGATTATTAATAAGAATGCTTCTTTAAAAAAATTTGAGTTAAATGCCGAGATAATCCATGGTTTTCAACTGCACTGTCAGACCTTATTCATGAGCGGGATGCTGCATGGGCTAAGGCCAGACAAACTAACTTAAATCCTGATTGGTTGTATTTTAAGCAGCTTCGTAACAAATGTACAGTTATGATCAGAAAGGCTAAATCAGAGTATTTTCTTGATAAAACGAAGAAATCAGCAAATGCAAGTAAGTTCTGGAAAAATATAAAGTTTTTGACTGGTAATAGATCTGTTTCAGCTCTTCCCAATTGCATAACAAAGGATGGTATTAAAATAGTGGATAAATTACAAATTCTCAATTGTTTTAATAGCCATTTTACTGAATCAGGGTCATTGTTTCAGACTAATAATTATACTACTGTAAATTCTGAATTTCTTAATGCAGAGCGGCATCTATGGACAACAGAGTTCATTTTTAATCCTATTACAACTTCTGATGTCTGCTCTGCATTACAGAATCTAGATGTGAATAAATCATCAGGTCCTGATCTTATTGAACCATTGTTTTTAAAATTAGCGGCTAACATTATTTCACAACCATTGTCATATCTGTTTAATCTTTCCCTAACAACCAAGGAAATTCCTCAGATCTGGAAGTCTGCTTTTGTTGTTCCTCTGTTGAAAGGGGGAGTGCCTACTTTATTAGATAACTATAGACCTATTTCAAAGTTATGTATCTTGTCAAAACTTTTGGAAAGTTTTATCAGTAAACAATTGACACAGTATTTACAGTCTCATAAACTTTTGTCTATCAACCAATCAGGATTTCGTAAAAAACACAGCACCATTACAGCTGTTTTAAAAGTTTTAAATGATCTTGTTAGGTCCCTAGATGGAAAACACCATTGTGCATGTCTTTTTATTGATTTAACAAAGGCATTTGATACTGTGAACCACAATATTTTGTTTGTTAGGCTTAGAAGTGTTGGTCTATCAGACAATGTAGTTTCGTGGTTTAATACTTATTTAAAGGGAAGAACTCAATGCGTGCAAGTGGGCGGTATCAAATCAGACCTATTGGGAGTGGGTACGGGAGTTCCTCAAGGATCTGTATTGGGGCCATTATTATTTATTATATATATAAATTGTTTAGATGTTAACATTGATAATGCAAGGTTCCACTTTTATGCTGACGACACTGTCATCTATTGTTCTGCTCCTACAAAACAACAAGCTTTGGTTGACTTACAATCAACGTTTGATATTATTCAAGCAAGGTTTTTCACTTTGAAGTTGGTCTTAAATGTTGAGAAAACTAAATTTATGTGGTTATCAAACTCTAGAAATTCTTTGGATGGTTCTGTTGTTCTCCGAACTCTGCAAGGAAAATTGATCGCATTAGTGTCAGAGTACAAGTATCTGGGAATCATAATTGATGACAAACTACGTTTTGATTCATAAATTAATTATTTGCAATTAAAGTTGAAGAAGCAGCTAGGATTTTATTTCAGAAACAAGTCTTGCTTTTCATTTAATGCAAGGAAGAAGCTTGTGTCTGGAACTTTTTTACAGATTCTTGACTATGGGGACGTGGTGTATCAGCATGCCTCTTCTTATCTTCTTGCCTCTCTGGAAGCTGTGTATCATGGTGCTTTAAGATTTATTATGGATTGTACATTTTCTACACATCATTGTATACTATATAATAGAGTTGCCTGGTCTTCACTTGCTGTTCGAAGGCAAATGCATTGGTATTTATTGATTTACAAAGATATTCTGGGCTTTTTGCCATCCTATCTCTGTTGTTTGATTCACCAAAAAGTGGTTGTTAACTATTCATTGCGTTCCCAATTATTTATAATCTTTATGTACCTTCAGCACGAACTAATTTAGGTAAAACTGCATTTGAATATGCTGCACCGTCAGACTGGAACTCACTTCAAATGAAACTGCAGCTAAATCAGTTGGTGTCTCTTAGTAAATTTAAAACACTTTTGCGTCCAATAGAAAAAAGATTTAATGATTTGTAAATGCTTCTAATGCTATATTTTATTGTTGTGATGTACTGTTTTTTGTTGTACGTGTATTTGTATAACTGGGCTATCTTGGCCAGGACACTCCTGGAAAAGAGATTTTTAATCTCAGTGAGGTTCTCTCCTGGTTAAATAAAGGCATATATATATATCTGTGTTACCTGCAGGAACTGGATGTGATCCTGTGTGTGTGAAAGCTGCTCCAGCTCAGCGTCTCTCCTCCTCAGATCATTGATCTCCTGCTTCAGTCGCTCCAGTCGTCCTTCAGCTCGACTCACTTCTTTCTTTTCCTGATCTCTGATCAGCCGTATCAGCTCAGAGCGGCTTCTCTCAATGGAGCGGATGAGCTCAGTAAAGATCCTCTCACTGTCCTCCACTGCTGTCTGTGCAGAGCGCTGTTAGGACACACAGTGATTCAGTGAGTCTGAACTGAGACGGAGACAAACTTCTCTTCTTCTCCAGACTCACCTTATGAGACTCCACAGCCTCTCTCAGCTGCTGAAGATCTTTCTCTCTCTGCTGGATTCTCTGCTGGAACGTCTTCTGCGTCTCCTTCAGCTGCTTCTGCAGGACAAACAGATGATAGTGAATGCCACAGAAAACTATTGGCACTAAATCATCATGTGAACAGATGAATCCAGTAAACACAGGGTGAGGCAGTTTAAAGATTACTTATCTAAACTGATAACTAATGGCTGTAGGTTCAAACTCCAGAAGTCATGATCAGTTACAATCATCATTCATGAATTACTACAAGTGTGTAAGTATTATTAAAGTGAAACTGACACAGATGTAGAGCTTCAGACTGACAATGTTTCTGCATTTTGACTGATTGAAATATATATTTATTACATATATAATAAATCAAAGAACAGGTGAATAGTGCAACGAAAGCTCATTTTACGAAAGATTGTGTTGAGGAAGGTTTATAGTTAATTTTCAGCAAACAGTGAAACTCTCTTCTTGAAGCTGTTGTTCATTTCTGCTGTCGTGTGATGTGTGAATGATGTAAGCTGTTAATATGGGTGTTGATATAAACACATATGAAACGATAGCAATATTCAATCAGTGTTTAGTTTTAAATACCTGTTTCTCTGTCCTGTGGTCTGCAGCTGATACAGTATCATGGTTTTTATGTTCAATAATAGTACACAGCATACATATAAACTTCTGGTCAGTACGACAGAAAACCTCGAGGAGCTTCTCATGTTTCTGGCAGATCATCTCCTGCAGTCGTCCAGTGGCTTCAGTCACTTTGTGTGGTTTACGTGAATGATACTCCTCATGACGGTCAAAGTGAGTTTGACAGAAAGACTCCAGACACACCAGACAGGACTTGACGGCTTTGCATTTTCTTCCAGTACAGACGTCACACTGAACATCTCCAGCTCCAGCGTCACAGTCAGCAGAGAGTTTGGTCTTCTTCAGTTTCTCCACCACTTCAGCCAGCATGGTGTTTCTAGCTAAAGCAGGTCTTGGACTGAAGGTCTGTCTGCACTGAGGGCAGCTGTAGACTCTCATCTGATCCTCCTGATCCCAGCAGTCTGTAATACAGCTCTTACAGTAACTGTGTCCACAGGGAATGGTCACCGGATCCTTCAGGAGATCCAGACACACCGGACACAAGAACTCATCCTGAGAAAATCTGGCTTCTGCCATTTTACTGCATGAATAGAGAGACACAAACACACAACAGCTCAACTACACTTCAGTTTCTCTTTCCCTGAAATCACATGATTCCTGTTTCCTGGTTCTGTGTTTGAGTCACGTGTAAAAAGAGAGAAAAAGCAGCTTCCTCATTCCTGCTCCTTTAGAGTCTCTCTCTCTCTCTCTCTCTCTCTCTCTCTCTCTCTCTCTCTCTCTCTCTCTCTGTCTCTGTCTCTCTCTCTCTCTCTCTCTCTCTCTCTCTCTCTCTCTCTCTCTCTCTCTCTCTCTCTCTGTCTCTCTCTCTCTCTCTCTCTCTCTCTCTCTCTCTCTCTCTCTCTCTCTCTCTCTCGTGCGCATGTGCTGGATGAGTGGACGGAGTGTTGAGCGAGAGCGTGTGGCTGCTGAGTGAGGTACGAGTGGTCTTTACTTCTCTATCTTTGTTTGTTTTTTTTGTTGTTTATTTATACGTTTAGTTTGTTGGGTTTTTGTTTTGTTTGTTTGGTTTTCTAAAAATAGAGGAGTGTTGTGTTTAAGCCGGGGCGTCTGCTCGCACGTGTGGGAGCATGGCTGCCCCAGGCAGCGGGAGTTTTAATTCATTGACAAGGCGTCATGGTGTGAAAATAGATTCAACCGCTGGTGTAGAAGATTGTGGATTAGCCGTGGGGGAAGAGATTGGACATGATAATGTCTTGTCAGCGTCCCGTATGAATGGCGCTATCGTTGTGTTTGCGAAAACAGTTGATTTGGCAAATCAGTTAGTGCAGAACGGGATTGTGATTAAAGGTATTTTTACACCAGTGCTTCCTTTGTCCACACCTTCCAAAAAAGTGATACTGTCAAATGTGCCGCCCTTTATTCCCAATGAAGTGTTGGTCAATTTGTTTATGCGTTATGGTAAAATAGTTTCACCTATAAAGATGATCCCGATCGGTACTAAGTCACCCCTCCTGAAGCATGTTGTGTCTTTTAGGCGCTATGTTTATATGATCTTGCAGGAGCACCTCGATGAGCTGGACTTGTCCCTGAATTTTCGACATGAGGATTTCAACTATGTCATTTTTGTTACAACAAATAATATGAAGTGTTTTAATTGCGGTGACTTTGGACACTTGATTCGTGCGTGCCCTAATAGGGTGGATAAGTTGAATGAGGCGCCTTTACCGGCTGTGAATGATGGGAATAGTGTAAATGCTGAAGAAAATCTGAATCGCGTTACTGCGGTACCGATCACTGATGGTGAGGTACCTGGGCCAAGTTCAGTGCAGACAGTGACTGCTTTGGTTGGGAAAACAGCGGAGGTAGAGCCGGTGGATCGGGCTGTGGAAGAGGACATGATTGTCACCGTAGCTGAAGTGAATACAGCGGAGAACAGATTGGATAATGCAGACGTTGTGGGCGAGTGTTCTGTTCAGTGTGAAAGTGTGATGTTATCCGAGTTGGATGACTGCACTTTTAAAACGCCGCAGAAGCGAAGGCTAGAGCAGAGTCATTCGGATGAGCAAGCAAAGAAAGGATTTATTTGCGATGTAAGTCAAACTGATACGGAAAGTGAAAACGATTTCTCAGAATGCAGCGCACCGTGCAGTTCACCGCAAAGTAGATCCTCCAGTAAGAGCTATAGCTCAGACGATATCAAATCCTTTCTAAAGGAAACCAGGAACATGAGAAAAGTTCGCATTGAGCAATACTTCCCGGACGCAATACAATTCATTGACAAAGTGAGAATGTATAGGAATGAAGGGTGTTTTAGCAATCAAGAAGTATATCGTCTTAAGAAAATAATTGCGAAGCTCAATACGCAGTTGGAATCCAATGCCAGTAATGAAAAATAATCAGCCTGTTTATGTGAGTCTTTGTTTGTTAAACTTATTTAGTTTTTGTTTTTCCTTTATTATGGGAGGAATAAATATTGCTTCTCTTAACGTAAATGGGGCCAGAGAAGGAAGAAAGCGTTTTCAACTTTTTGAACTAGTTAAACAGAAAAAAGTCGATGTTTTATTTGTGCAGGAGACTCATAGCGATGACTTGAATGCGTGTGATTGGGCCAGAGAGTTTGATGGGTTGTCCATATTAAGTCATCTGAGTTCCACTAGTGGAGGTGTTGCAATTTTATTCTCTAAAGGTTTTATTCCCTGTTCATATCAAGTGGAAGAGATCATAAAAGGCAGACTTTTAAAGATTAGAGCCCAATTTGAGAATAGGTTTTTTGTTTTTATCTCTGTGTATGTTCCTAATAGAGCAGTTGAAAGGATGTGCTTTTTGGATACTCTGAGTAATGTTTTGGTGAATTGTAGTACAGAGGATGTTTTGATTTTAGGTGGGGATTTTAATTGTACTGAACAGTTATTAGACAGAAATCATGTGGAACCCCATATGCCATCACGTAGGAGACTTATACAGCTAATGATTTCTAATGAAATCGCTGACATATGGAGAAATTTTCATCACCCACAGCGACAATATACTTGGGCACATGCTCATGAAAATGTATTATCCCTGGCTAGGTTAGATCGATTTTATGGATACAGACACCAACTTAATTTATTTAAAGAGTGTTCCATTATTCCTGTTGGTTTCTCCGATCATAGTTTAGTCAAGTGTTCTGTAACTATGGGTTCTTTGAAGCCAAAGAGTGCTTACTGGCACTTGAATGCTAATTTGTTATGTGATCGTTTATTTCAAGATTCTTTTAAGGAGTTTTGGGTTGGTTTTAGATCTAGAAAATCATCCTTTCAATCTCTGCAACAGTGGTGGGACTTTGCAAAGACACAGACTAGACAACTGTGTCAACAGCACACTTTTAATGTAACGAGGGATAGAGAAAGTACAATTGCATTATTAGAAGAAGAATTAAAAGAGATACAGGAATGCAAAGATACCTCAGGGGAATATATAAAAAGTATTCAAGAGAAAAAAAAGTCTTTAAATAATTTATTGGATTTGGCTGCACAAGGAGCGCTGGTCAGATCAAGGTTTCAAAATATTGAGTTGATGGATGCACCTTCTAAATTCTTTTTTAATTTAGAAAAAAAGAACGGGCAAAAGAGGTTTATACACAATTTGCGCTCTGAGGCTGGGGTGTTGTTGTCGGACCCTTTTGAAATAAGAAATAGGGCAGTTGATTTTTATCGAAAATTATACGAGAGTGAGTTATTTCTAGATGAGTCAGATGTGAGTGTTTTTTATGAAAATCTGCCTCAAGTACCTCATGAACTCAATTCTGTATTAAGTAACGCTGTTACTTTAGAAGAATTACAAAAGGCACTTCAAAATATGGAAGGTAATAAAGTGCCTGGTATTGATGGCCTTCCGATTGAATTTTATAAGACTTTTTGGACCGAAGTGAGCTTGGATTTGTTACAAGTGCTCAATGAAAGCTTGGTGAATGGACAGCTACCTTTAAGCTGCAGAAGGGCAGTTCTTACACTATTGCCCAAGAAAGGTGATCTAAATGACATAGCGAATTGGAGGCCTGTCAGTTTACTGTGTACTGATTACAAGATACTGTCCAAGGTTCTGGCTAACAGGTTGAGTGAAGTCCTTGGTCATATTATTCACTCTGACCAAACCTACTGTGTTCCAGGAAGGAGAATATGTGATAATATCTCCTTCATCAGAGATATTTTAGAAATCGGTAAAAGTTTTAATTTGAATTTTGGCCTCGTGTCTATTGATCAAGAAAAGGCCTTTGACAGGGTGGAGCACATATTTGTGGAACACATTAACAGCCTTTGGTTTTAATAATGATTTTGTGTCAATGCTAAAAGTTTTGTATAATGAGGTTGAAAGTGTTTTAAAAATTAATGGGGATTTGTGTGCCTTTAAGGTCTTCAGAGGTATTCGGCAAGGCTGTGCCTTATCTGGCATGTTGTACACCTTGGCCATAGAGCCGCTCTTAATCAGAATAAGAGAGAAACTATGTGGACTATCTATCCCGAATTGTATGCATGTATTTAAACTGTCTGCTTATGCGGATGATGTTGCTGTTTTAATTAATGGGCAAAGAGATGTGAATATGTTGATGGAAATTTTAAATGATTTTAAAGAGATATCTGCCACAAAAGTAAATTGGTCTAAAAGTGAAGCAGTACTGGTTGGAAGCTGGCTCAATGTAGAGCCAAAGCTCCCAGAAGGCTTATCTTGGACTAAAGAAGGGTTTAAATATTTGGGAGTGTTTTTGGGGAATGAAATGTTTTTGCAGAAAAATTTTGATGAAACTATTGAAAAGGTCAAAGGTCGTCTTGTTAAATGGAAGTATTTACTCCTAAGATGTCATATAAGGGACAGTATTGATCATAAACAACCTAATTGCATCTGCTCTTTGGCATCGGCTAATTTGTGTGGACCCTTCAAGAGATCTACTGCCAAGATTACAATCAATTCTAATAGACTTCTTTTGGGACAAGATGCATTGGGTACCCAAATCTGTATTATACTTACCCAAAGAGGAAGGAGGACATGGTTTAATGCATGTGCAGAGCAGAATAGCAGCCTTCAGGATTCAATTCATTCAAAGGCTGCTGAATGGTCCAGTAGACTCAAGTTGGAAGTTTGCTGCCTGTGTCATTCTGCAAGGATTCGGAGGTCTGGACTTCGAGAGATCTCTATTTTGGTTGAATCCGCAAAAAATGGACTTGTCTAAATTACCAATCTTTTATCGGAACTTATTCAAGGTTTGGTCTCTGTTTAAAGTGCAGAGATATGACACTAAAATCTCTCTGTATTGGTTGCTCCAAGAACCTCTGATTTATGGATCACGCATGGACTTGTCAAATGAGGGGACTGTCCCTTCTGTCAATGAGATACTTCTCAATGCTGGAGTTTTAACATTTGGACAGTTGTTTAAACTGGCTGGATTGGCCTTTGAGAATGTTGATGCTGTCGCCAGTCATCTGGGAGTAAAATCAAGACGTATAGTGGCCAAATTGCTTGAAAAGTGGAAGTCAGCTCTTCTACCCGAAGAAGTTAAATTGTTGGGTGAATATACTGAAGGTCTAATTGCCCCAAATTGTAATGATTCTTTTCCTGATTTGTACTTGTTAACTGATTTCAAAGAGTGTGAAGGTGTGTTTTTACAAGACAGTATCTTGTTTTTAATGGGGCCTAATCCTGCATCTGGGAAAACTGTTTATAAGAGTTGTGTGAAGACTTTTAATAAGAATTTTCTGCGTAATAGAGTTGATACTCCTTGGCGCACTGTTCTTCATTTAGGAGAAAACGTTAAGCCAGAATGGAGAGCTTTGTACAAATCACCCTTGTCAAAGAAAGTAGGAGACCTACAATGGAGAATCCTCCATGGCGCTATAGCTGTGAATGCTCTTGTCTCAATTATAAACCCAGGGAGTACTGATGAATGTCCTTTTTGTTTCCAGAGGGAGACTATATTTCATACTTTTTTGTATTGCAGTAGGCTTGATTCATTGTTTCAAGTTTTAACTGGTATATTTAATCGTTTTGATAAGACTTTTTCACTGGAAGTGTTCATTTGTGGTTTTAAATATACTCAGAAATACCGCTTTCTGTTGCCAATTGTTGAATTTTCTTCTAGGTCAGGCAAAATGGCAATTTATGATACCAGGAAAATAAAGATTGAACAAAATTTAAGTAGTAATTTACAAATTGTGTTTTTAACCTTGTGAAATCTAGAATTTTGATTGATTTCGGTATTATAAGGCTATGGGAGATCTTATGCTTTGAAACCATTTGGTGTTATAAAAGGGCCCTGTGTGAAGTCATTGATGAGGATTTAGAGTTTGCAATTGTGTGATTTTTGTGTAGTGTTAATTTTGTTTATTGTTTTGTTGTGTCTTTGTGCAATGTAGGGGTTGATTATGTAATGTGTTTAGAAATTGTAATAAAGATGTGTTGAAATTCAAAATTCTCTCTGTCTCTGTCTCTCTCTCTCTCTCTCTCTCTCTCTCTGTCTCTGTCTCTCTCTCTCTCTCTCTCTCTCTCTCTCTCTCTCTCTCTCTCTCTCTCTCTCTCTCTGTCTCTGTCTCTCTCTCTCTCTCTCTCTCTCTCTCTGTCTCTGTCTCTCTCTCTCTCTCTCTCTCTCTCTCTCTCTCTCTCTCTCTCTCTCTCTCTCTCTCTCTCTCTCTCTCTCTCTCACACACACACAGTGTAATGCAGTCTATGGTGAGTCTTTACAGTGTTGGTTCTGTTCACGTCAGTGTTGTGCATCATTCAGATGAACTGAGAACACCTTTGAATTACAAACCTATTAATGATTTTGAATTGAGGGAGTAAAAGGGAGGGTCGTGGTGTTGAAGGTGGAAGAGAGCGCTGGTCATTCACTCCCCAACCTACAATCCCTGCTGACACCGAGACTCGAACACAGTGGTGTAGAAAATCAGCCCCAGGCCATATGCTAAAAAAATTGTACAGGCCCCGTTTTACGCTCTTTAATTTGTAGTGAGAACTATATTCACCTCAGTTCAAGCAGCATGTGAATTAATGATATTTTTCCCTTTAATACTTACAGCAGGAAATAAACATGAATAAATATTTGAATGCATGTTGAAAAAAAATTATCTGAACAATTTAATACAAACGAATGTCTTATGAAATCGATAAATCCGAGTTTCAAAAAACATCAATAAGCCTACGTTTTATTGCTGTTTTTCATATTAAATATTAAGAGTGACAGGTTGGATGCCACAGACTTTATTTTTTGGCAGCGCTGGAATATTCACATTACCTTCATGCAATAAAACATGATTTTATTATCGTAATTTTTACTTTATTCTTAAAATATTATGCCGTTAATCTCATTTATTTAGTTATTTATTTTTCAAGGAGACACTAAAATGCCGCCGTAGGCTATTTTTACTGCATGTAAACACAATCTTGGCATAGCGCCCCCCCCAAAAAATATTAAGAATTATTTGTTAATAAACTCGTGTTTTGTGATTCAGTGTCACAAAGATGAAGTTGACGATCTCACCATCTCCTCACTGGACGCGCTTTTAAATCTTTCACGGATTACATAATGAAAGAGTTTTTGTTTTTAATTAGAATAATTTAGTTATAAAATAATGTAAAGCATTCTTTAGATATATTTATGATACCGTTTCCTTTTTTAGATAAAAGGGAGATTAGAAATAGTTCTAAAATTACCTAAATCAGACACCTCAATATTTGGTTTCTTCAAAAGAGGAGTAACGGAAGCATGTTTTAGGCAGTCAAGGACCGTGCCAGTACTCAAACATATATTCATAAAAGGCCCTATAGTATCAACAATTCACTTAAAAAAGTGTGATGGAATACTATCATCCGGACAAAACGTAGGTTTATGATCAATAATGTCTTTACAAAGGTCTGAAGGGAAATTAAACTAAACATTCTCCAAGTAGAAGAGCACCCAGTTATTTCAGGAGAAATGTGAAGAGCTGCCAATGATTGTGGTCTTGACCTTGCACTCTTATTGATCAAAAAGGCCACAAAGTTTTCACATAAGAAACCAGACACATCAGGGAAAACATCAACAGCTAGATTTAAAACAGCATCTATAGTTAAAAATAAAACTCTTGGTCTATGGTGATTTTTTTTTTTATAATCTCTGAAAGAAATTAAAATTTCGCAGACTTGACAGCTTTCTGAAAAATAGAAAGGGACATTCTTAAAATGTCATAGGAGACCTGCAGCCTGTCCTTACACCATTTGCGTTCTGCTCGTCTGCAGTTTCATCGGAGTGAGCGAATAGAGTCATTGAAACAAGGAGCAGATTTTTTGATGGAACGCTTAATCTTCAAAAGAGCAATGTTGTTGACAATATTTAAGCAGGTGTTATTAAAAAGATTAAAATATGTATTAGCATCAAAGCTTTCTGCAGACCAATTTGTAACTGACAATTCATCGGCTGCCTTATAAGCAGTAACAATTGAAAGCCTTATAAAAGTAAAAAGTAGTAATCTTGCAGTGGTCTCTTAATTTTTTTCCACAGCTGTATGTTCTAATCATCTCTTTGTCATAGCAAAACATTTATTAAAGTAATGTAATAAGTAATCAGTTCATGAGTATTTAAACAATAGGCATTTTTACATTAGCAATTTGCGCAAAACTTTGGTGAAATTGTATTAATGTCGATAAAAAAGTATTGCGAAATTACGGCGTTTCCATTATCCAATGTTATGCAACAAAAACATAATTTTTTACTCTCGGGATAAGTCATGGCAATGGATTTTGGCTATATTTAATCGAA
The DNA here is from genome assembly GCA_027564155.1 of Gymnocypris eckloni scoliostomus. Taxonomy (NCBI): domain Eukaryota; kingdom Metazoa; phylum Chordata; class Actinopteri; order Cypriniformes; family Cyprinidae; genus Gymnocypris; species Gymnocypris eckloni. The sequence goes on from CM050426.1 coordinate 32,746,161, forward strand.
CGAGGCGTGTATCTTTATAAAAGCAGAGCGGAGAGCTGCTTCAGAAACTTGCGTGGCTTATTTACATTTACATTTATGCATTTAGCAGATGCTTTTATCCAAAGCGACTTACAGTACATTCAGGCTATACATTTGTATTGTCAGTATGTGTGTTCCCTGGGAATCGAACCCACAACCTTTGCGCTGCTAATGCAATGCTCTACCACTGAGCCACAGGAACACCGCATAGACACAAGCATAGACTAGAGTGGCTGAGATAAACTCCGGTGGCTGTATCAGCGCCACAATGCGCTGCAGATGTGTGCAGAGTAAATTGCCTAAGCATTAATGGCAGGGAAAGCCCTTTATACTTGAGAACGGCCACGTATTAAATGTTTTTTGGAGGTTACGGTACATTGAAGAATGATCATATTACTTTTTACATACGCCATGTGACCTGTAAATACAGAAAAAAAAGTTTACATTGCAGTTTTGCGAATTATTCCTTTTTTGCATTGCCTGAAAAACCACCTCATGCGAGCGTAAAAACTTTTTGGTGATATATATGGGCGTTTTTGCGAAATTGACGCGTTCCCATTAGGCGTATTTCCACTTCACAATTTCAATCTGCGCAATTTGAAGGGTAATGGAAACACGTCTAATATGTAACTTTTTCCACAATACTCCCTCCTCCTGCCATTTGTTGGTAAAAAGATTCACCTCAAAGTCACACAATTGGTTGAGTCAGTGATATTTCATTGGGCTGATTGGGATCAAACAAATGGATAAGTGTTTTGAAAAGCTTCACTGAGTTATTAAATGGGTGTTATGACAGGTTTTATTTCATTCTAATAATTTATTCTGTTGTAGATTGTCCACATGTAATCCCACTGCTCAGTGTTGTGAGAGTTTGTCATCAGCTCTACAATCCTCAAACTGTGTCCTGAGAGAGCTGGATCTGAGTAACAATGACCTGCAGGATTCAGAAGTGAAGCTGCTTTCTGATGGACTGAAGAGTCCAAACCATCAGCTGCAGATACTGAGGTTTGACTTTCGCATCAAATCAGTGTTTTTAAAGAATAGCGCAAATTCAATAGTCATAATTTTTATGTTTTCTCTCTGGGGTTGATAAACACACCAGCATATTCAGTTTTTCCTGATAACTGCTAAAATAATTTAAAATTCTCCACATTTTTGATTGTACAGAAAAGAGGAAGACATCATTCGAGACTTTAAAGGGTCTTCCTTTATTGGAATACACTCACAATGATAACTAAACATTGTGCTTTTGTAAAATAAAGAAAACAAACAGGATGTGCTTTCTGCCATCTTGGTCCCTGTGAACTTCTTTCTGCAATGTGTCACAAAAATGAACCGAAACTCAGCGAGTACTTGTCACATAGACATGAGAATTATGTTGATAGAAAGCATGAAATGTCTACTTTTAAATGAAAATAATACCCTCTGATTATGTTATCTGTATAAAATCAATGCTATGTACAGTCGCCCCTGTCTGAGCTCATTATCTCTAATATGGTAACACCCACACGCATCACGTGTGTGTGTGTGTCTGTTAAGAGTGTGCATGTGTTTGTGTGTGTGCGTGCGTGTGTGCTGTGTGAGTGTGTGAGAGAGTGTCTGAAGATGACCTGACTGTTTTTGTCTGTAGGTTGTCTGGCTGCATGGTGACAGAGGAAGGCTGTGGTTATTTGTCTTCAGCTCTGAGATCAAACCCCTCACACCTGAGAGAGCTGGATCTGAGCTACAATCACCCAGAACCATCAGGAGTCCAGCTGCTGAACCACAAACTGGAGGATCCAAAATATAAACTGCAGATACTCAAGTATGTCAAACACTAATACTGACATACTGAACGTGTGTGTGTGAATGATGCAGATCTACATTAATGTGTGTTTGCACATTTATAGTGTGGATCATGGAGGAGAGGTCAGGATGACAGCAGGACCAAGGAAGTGTAGGTCCACACACACACACACACACACACACACACACAGTCAAGTGATTCCTCAGTATTTTGCAAGTTTATCAGTGTGCAGTGTTCATTAAGTCAGTCAGTCAGTCAGTCAGTCAATCAAGTGTAAAACAACAACAATAACTAGATAAAAAAGTTTGTCGAGACAAACTTTAAGTTGGCTTGCGAAAGCCGGACCAGAAAGTTTAAAAAAGTTTAAAAAAGTATTATAAGTTTAAGTTTTAAAAGTTTAAGTTTTAATAGTTTAAAAAGTTTAAGTTTTAAAAGTTTAAGTTTTATTAGTTTTAAAAGTTTTATAAGTTTAAGTTTTAAAAGTTTTAAAAGTTTTATAAGTTTAAGTTTAAAAAGTTTAAGTTTTAAAAGTTTTTTAAAAGCATGTTGCTAGCATGTTGCTAGCATTATTTTAGCATGATTAGCATGTTGCTAGCATGATTTTAGCATGATTAGCATGTTTGCTATCATGTCGCTAGCATGATTAGCATGTTGCTAGCATGATTTTAGCATGATTAGCATGTTGCTAGCATGTTGCTAGCATGATTTGCATGTTGCTAACATGTTGCTAGCTTGATTAGCATGTTGCCAGCATGATTTTAGCATGTTGCTAGCATGATTAGCATGTTGCTAGCGTGATTAGCATGTTGTTAGCATGTTGCTAGCATGATTAGCATGTTGCTAGCATTATTTTAGCATGATTAGCATGTTGTTAGCATGTTGCTAGCATGATTTTAGCATGATTAGCATGTTTGCTAACATGTTGGTAGCATGATTAGCATGTTGCTAGCATGTTGGTAGCATGATTAGCATGTTGCTAGCATGATTTTAGCATTATTAGCATGTTGCTAGCATGATTTTAGCATGATTAGCATGATGCTAGCATGATTAGCATGTTGATAGCATGTTGCTAGCATAATTAGCATGTTGCTAGCATGATTTTAGAATGATTAGCATGTTGCTAGCATGTTGCTAGCATGATTAGCATGTTGCTAGCATGTTGCTAGCATGATTAGCATGTTGCTAGCATGTTGCTAAGATTATTTTAGCATGATTAGCATTTGCTAGCATGTAGCTAGCATGATTAGCAATTTTGCTAGCATGTTTTTAGCATGATTATTATGTTGCTAGCATGTTGCTAGCATGATTTTAGCATTATTAGCATGTTGCTAGTATGATTAGCATGTTGTTAACATGTTGCTAGCATGTTGTTAGCATGATTAGCATGTTGCTAGCATGATTTTAGCATTGGTTAGCATTTTGCTAGCTTGATTAGCATGTTGTTAACATGATTTTAGCATGATTAGCATTTTGTTAGCATGTTTGTTAGCTTTATTAGCATGTTGTTAGCATGATTTTAACATGATTAGCATGTTTGCTAGCATGATTTTAGTATGATTAGCATGTTGCTAGCATGTTTGCTAGCATGATTACCATGTGGCTAGCATGTTGCTAGCATGATTAGCATGTTGCTAGCATTTTGGTAGCATGATTAGCATGTTGCTAGCATTTTGGTAGCATGATTAGCATGTTGCTAGCATGATTTTAGCATTATTAGCATGTTGCTAGCATGATTTTAGCATTATTAGCATGTTGTTAGCATGTTGCTAGCATTATTTTAGCATGATTAGCATGTTGTTAGCATGTTGCTAGCATGATTTTAGCATGATTAGCATGTTGCTAGCATGTTGCTAACATGATTTTAGCATGATTAGCATGTTGCTAACATGATTTTAGCATGATTAGCATGTTTGCTAGCATGTTGCTAGCATGATTAGCATGTTTTCTAGCATGTTGCTAGCATAATTAGCATGTTGCTAGCCTGTTGCTAGCATGATTTTAGAATGATTAGCATGTTGCTAGCATGTTGCTAGCATGATTAACATGTTGCTAGCATGTTGCTAGCATTATTTTAACATGATTAGCATTTGTTAGCATGTAGCTAATAGAAATAGTACATAGAAGGGAAGTCTGATTGAGTCCAATGGGCTTCAGTCTGTTTAGATTTGAATTTTAAATAAAGTTTGAATTGTGAGTTTGAATTGTCTTGGCTCATCTGAACACTCCGTCAGTGTAAGTCTATGGGATTTTTATCATCTTTAATCTTCAGTTTTATGAAAATCATAAGTCTGATCAGTTAGAAAAGTTATAGCAACGTATAGTGTTTGGTGATGAGTTTTTGCCTCATTTAAAGTCACACCAGAGGTGTTCAGCTGCTTTCTGCAGACCAGTCAAGTTCTTCCACACTGACTGAATCATCATTTCTCTTTGATTCTTGTCTTATACACAGAGACACTGTCATGTTACAATAGAAAAGAGTCCTGTCCAAACTGTTGCTATACAATTAGAAAATCAACAGAAACACTTTAAAAAAACGAAAAACAAAACCCTGGGAAACACGTCGCGCACTGTTTATGGTACGGTGTGTCACAGATGTAGACTGTTCTTCGTGAATTCTCCTACGTCTCCACAGAACTGTGACAATAGCTGATTTATGCTTTTATTCAGTCTGTCTGCTGTCGTTTCTTCATACCAATGCAAAAATGAGACCAAACGTTTGTTGTAAGTCTAAACCGGTAGATGGAAAACAAACCATTGTACATTCTAAAAATCTCATCATTTTGGATAATAAGGCAGCCTATGTAGAATTGTTTGTGGAGTAGATCAAATGCCTATAAGTATCATTTTGACTCATCCTTTTCTTTAAAAATTATTTAAAGGGCTGAAATGTGAGGTTTAGCATTCTATGAAGCTTTGCTTTTTCCTCTATCATTGTTTTTGTTTTATTTTAATGCATTATATTTGTGCATGATACTGTACAGTAACATTTCTTTGTCCATTAAAATAAAAGTTTAAAGGTTAGTAAAAAACTATCATGCCAATAAAATAGTTTGAAATTGAATTTAATACTTACATTACATAGTCTATATCCCATATTTTGCCCAGCACCTCATAAAAAAATCAGATGACAGGAATAGCAATTTATTTACATAATAATAATAAGAATAATGCTATTTGAGTGGCTGCTTATATGATAGTGTATGTGAACAGCAACAACAAAAGAGACAGCATTTACAAGTACATAATGTGTGAAAAGCTTAGGTGTGTGTGGAGACACTGCAACTGTACATTTATATCAGGGGTGGTGAACGTTGGTCCCGTTTAACCCTAATCAAACACACCTGAACAAGCTAATAAAGGTCTGAACGGTTACTAGAAAGCTACAGGCAGTTGAGTTTCAATTAGGGTTGAACTCTGCAGGGCTGCGGCTCTCCAGGACCGGAGTTCGCCACCCCTGATTTATACAATTAAGTTTACATACTTATGGACGGTCAAGATGGCGCCGAGGATGGCAGCCGTGTTGCGTGCTCCGGGAAAACTTTGCAGTTTTTCGTATGTTTTATTAGTTTTTTTGTTGTTTTACGTGTTAGATGTTGTTAGTATAACTGTCTACGATAGAGACACGCTTTTGAACATTGGTTCAAAAGCGCAATTGAGGAAACGCCGCCGACGCCGAAAAAGAGCTGGCGTTCTCGTCAGACTGAGACGCCGTGCTTTCCGACATCCTCTTCCAACCATTTTGCTAGCTAACGTTCAGTCACTGGATAACAAACTCTGTGAACTGCGGGCGCGCATCTCATACCAACGAGAAACAAGGGACTGCTGCATTATTTGCCTCACAGAAACCTGGATGTCTGCAATGGTTCCAGACTCAGCCATCGAGCTCACGGGCTTCTCCGTGCACCGCTCGGATAGAACAAAGGAGCTCACAGGGAAAAGCAGAGGCGGGGGTGTTTGTTTCTATATCAACAACTCATGGTGTAATGAAAGGAACATACACTCTATTAAATCCTTCTGCTCCCCTGATCTGGAATTTCATACGCTTCTGTGTCGACCCGTTCTGGCTACCGAGGAATTTACAGCGATCATAATCACGGCTGTTTATATCCCCCAAGCCAACACAGACCAGGCACTCAAGGAACTGTACAGGAATATAAGTGAGCAACGCACCCAGATGCAGCTTTTGTTATCACGGGGACTTTAATAAAGCCAACTTCAGAACAATAGCTCCAAAATACTTTCAACACGTCACCATCAACACGCGTGGAGATCGTACACTCGACCACTGTTACTCCCCTTCCGGGACGCATACAAGTCCCTCCCCGCCCACCTTTCGCAAATCGGATCACTCTTCCGTTCTGCTCCTGCCTGCTTATAGGCAGAACTGAAGCGATGAAGCACCCGCCCTCAGGACAGTTCATTGCTGGTCGGACCAATCGGACGCTATACTACAGGACTGTTTTGATCCGTGGACTGGGACATGTTCGGGCAGCGTCTGAAGGCGACATAGAGGCGTATTCAGATACGGTCACGTGTTTCATCAGGAAGTGTATAGATGATGTAGTTCCGACCAAAACAATCCGTATCTACCCCAACCAAAAACCGTGGATTAACAGCGATGTTCGATCAGCCTTGTCAGCGGACATCTGCCTTTAAATCCGGAAACACTGACGATCGGAAACAAGCCAGTTACGATCTCAGGAGATCCATCAAAGCAGCCAAACGAACTTATAAAAACAAAGTTGAAGAACATTTCAACAACAATAATCCAAGAAGCATGTGGCAGGGCATCAACAACATCACAGGCTTTAAAGGGAATAAACCAGCTACTGTGAACATTGCCGCCTCTCTGCGGACGAGCTCAACACCTTTTATGCTCGGTTCGAGGCTGATAACACCGCACACACAGAGGCGCTGCCGCGGCTGCTGCAGAAGAGGTCAGTCCACTCACCCTTTCTGTCGCGCGGATGTAACCCGATCCTTCAAGCGGGTGAACATCCGTAAAGCCGTAGGCCCAGATGGTATACCAGGCCGTGTGCTCAAAGCATGCGCTTTCCAGCTAGCCGGGGTTTTACAGATATTTTCAATCTGTCCTCTCTCTGTCTGTGGTTCCCTCATGCTTCAAAAATCCATCATTGTGCCCATACCAAGAAAAATAAAATCACATGCTTGAATGACTGGAGGCCCGTTGCTCTGACCCCCATCTTCAGCAAGTGTTTTGAGAAGCTTCAGAGACTACATCTGCTCTGTGCTGCCTGCTTCACTGGACCCACTACAATTTGCATACCGCAGTAACCGTTCCACAGACGATGCTTATTGCCTTCACCCTGCACACTGCTCTCTCCCACCTGGAAAATAAGAACACCTATGTGAGGATGCTGTTCGTGGATTATAGTTCAGCATTTAACACTATAGTGCCTGCCACACTGGTTGCGAAGCTCCAGACTCTAGGACTGAACAGATCTCTGTGCAGCTGGATCCTGGACTTCCTGACAGGCAGAAGTCAGGTGGTCAGAATGGGCAACAACACATCATCCCCCTGATCCTCAACACTGGTGCACCGCAGGGCTGCGTCCTCAGCCCACTCCTGTACTCCCTGTACACACGACTGTACAGCTACACACAGCTCCAATGTCATCATCAAATTTGCTGATGACACGGTGATAGGCCTGATCACCGACAACGATGAGACGGCCTACAGAGGAGGTGAGTACCCTGACTAAATGGTGTCAGGAGAACCACCTCTCACTCAACATCGACAAGACCAAGGAGCTGGTGGTGGATTACAGGAGACAGAGAGAACACACACCCATCACCATCGACAAGACACCTGTGGAGCGGGTGAGCAGCTTTAAGTTCCTCGGCGTTCACATCACTGAGGATCTCACATGGTCTGCTCACACAGATGCAGTGCTGAAGAAGGCACATCAGCGTCTCTTCTTCCTGAGGCGGCTGAGGAAGTTTGGAACGAGCCCCAGAATCCTCAGGTCCTTCTACACCTGCACTGTGGAGAGCATCCTGACCGGCTGCATCACCGCCTGGTTTGGAAACAGCACCGCTGGCAACCGCAGGGCTCTGCAAAGGGTCGTGCGAACTGCCCGCCACATTGTTGGAGGTGAGCTTCCCTCCCTCCAGGATATCTACACCAGGCGGTGTACAAGGAAAGCCCGGAGGATTATCAAAGACTCCAGCCACCCGTCCCACAGCCTGCTCTCTCTGTTGCCCTCAGGGCGACGTTTCCGCAGCATCTGATCCCGCACTAGCCGACTGAGGGACAGCTTTTTCCCTCAGGCTATCAGGCTAATGAACAGTCACAAATAACTCACCTACATCACACTCCCACTCACACAACATGCCATGCACTGCACTTTAACACAGTTCAATTGGACTACACGCACACACTGCACTAATCACAACCTATCTGCTATCACTGGACACCATACAATGCACATCCACGACACTGCATATGAATAATCTGTTGCACCTTTGCACATCTATCTGCTGCTCAACCAACCAATCTGCTGTTAATTTATAATCTGTTGCACCTCACATTATTACTATGCATAGACTACATTATGTATAGATACTGTACATAATGCAGATGTGCCCATACGGTGTATAATGTGTCGTTGATAATTAAGTATGTCTTTATAGTACACTATGTGTACTGAGTATATGTATGTGTATTTTGCACATTGTCTTCTGTACAGTCTGCAAATATGTACTGTCCATATGTAAATTGCTGTTGTTGTTTTTTTGCACTGTCTGGAGCACTGTAAATGCTCCAGTGCAGTTTTTTGCACTGTCTGTCCATAGGTAAATTGTCTGTTGTTTTTCTGCACTGTCTGGAGCACGCTCATAAGAATTTCACTCACCAAGGCACTTGTGCTGTGGTGATGTGACAATAAAAAGTGATTTGATTTGATTTGATTTGATCTCTTCTGGAAGCTGGTTCCAGCTGCGGGCGGCATAATAGCTAAAAGCGGACTCCCCTTGTTTTGTGTGAACCCTTGGTATTTCTAACTGACTCGATCCTAATGATCTGAGTGGTCTGTTAGGTTTATATTCAGTGAGCATATCTGCCATATATTTAGGTCCTAGACCATTGAGTGACTTATAAACGAGTAAAAGTACTTTAAAATCAATCCTAAACTGGAAGCCAGTGTAAGGACCTGAGGACTGGTGTGATATGCTCAGATGTTCTGGTTCTAGTCAGAATCCTGGCAGCAGCGTTCTGGATGAGCTGAAGCTGTCTAATGCTCTTCTTTGGAAGGAGACCATTACAATAATCCACCCTGCTGGTGATAAAGGCATGAACAATTTCTCCAAATCTTGACTGGAAACAAAACATCTAATTCTTGCAATGTTTTTGAGATGATAGTATGCTGATTTAGTTACTGCTTTGACATGACTACTAAAGCTAAGGTCTGTCTCCAGAATCACCCCAAGATTTCTGACTTGATTTTTAGTTGTTTGACCCCTAGAGTCAAGGTATGCATTCACCTTGAGAACTTCATCTTTGTTTCCAAATGCAATGACTTCAGTTTTCTCCTTGTTTAACTGAAGAAAGTTTTGGCACATCCAACTGTTAATTTCATCAATGCATTGGCAGAGGGAGTCAATGGGGCTATAGTCATTTGGAGATAAGGCTAGGTAGATCTGGGTATCATCAGCATAGCTGTGATAGGCAATTTGGTTCTTCCTCATTATCTGACTTAGTGGGAGCATATACAGGCTAAACAAGAGCGGTGCAAGAATTGAGCCTTGTGGGACTCCACATGTCATGGACGTCCACTTAGACTTATGCTCTCCTATACTCACATAATAACCTCTCCTTCTAAGTATGACCTGAACCATTTGAGTGCCATCCCAGAAAGCCCGACCCAGTTTTCCAGTCTCTCTAGAAGTATGTTATGATCGACAGTGTCAAACGCAGCACTAAGATCTAGTAGTACCAGCACTGATATTTTGCCAGAATCAGAATTAAAGCGAATATCATTTATTATCTTAATGAGTGCTGTCTCTGTGTTGTGATGCACGCGAAACCAGATTGAAAATTATCCAGGTATCCATTTGAGTTTAAGTAGTTGTTCAGCTGATTAAAACTACCTTTTCAATAATCTTACCTATGAAAGGAAGATTTGATATTGGTCTATAGTTGCTCAACACAGTGTTATCAAGGTTGCGCTTTTTCAGAAGGGGCTTAACAACTGCAGTTTTCAGGGAGTTTGGAAAAGTCCCAGAAAGAAGTGAGGTGTTCACCACTTCTAAGAGATCTGCTTCTAAACAGTTAAGCACACTTTTGAAAAAAGATGTGGGAAGTGTGTCAAGATAGCAGGTTGACGATTTAAGATGCTGTACTATTTCTTCCAAAATTTTGCTATCAATTGTTTTAAAAACAGACATAGTCACTTCTTTTTGAGATTGCTGTCGATTCTGTGTGACCTCTGTATTACAGGAAGATGTGCCAATCTCCTTCCTGATATTACTGATCTTCTCTGAAAAGAAGGAAGCAAACTCAAGTTAGATATATATCATGGATATATATATAAATATATATACATAAATATATACAGTGGGGCAAAAAAGTATTTAGTCAGCCACCAATTGTGCAAGTTCTCCCACTTAAAAAGATGAGAGAGGCCTGTAATTTTCATCATAGGTATACCTCAACTATGAGAGACAAAATAAGAAAAGAAAATCCAGAAAATCACATTGTAAGATTTTTAAAGAATTTATTTGCAAATTATGGTGGAAAATAAGTATTTGGTCAATAGTATTTGGTTAAGCGTCTTCATAATGATTTTCTATGGGAGGAAAACACTTAACACACAGATTATTGTGTAACGACTGTTGTTATTATTATTATTATTAATATTGGACACCAAATCACTTTGAAAGAACGTCTTATTAAACTGTAAATAGACACAGCTCGTCTCTAAATCGGTTCTGACCACCTTGAATGTGTTTAGTAACTAAATATCACTTCTCTCGCGTTATTAATAACCATATAGTTAAGATTAACTTGATGGAAAAGAGATTATTTACTCACATGCTAGGCTCAGGCACACGCACCGTCCGCGTTACTACAGCAACGGTCTTCCCGCTTACTCGAGCACGAGCGCCGGCGCGTTCACGTCGCCATCTGCCGGCGCGGAGACCGGGGGGCGGTTCTAGACCACAGTAGTCTCAGCCTCTGACGTCACGCACACGGACCGTTGGCTAAAGTGTGTTACGCGATTTTTGGGCTTTTTTTTTTTTTGTAAAGTTGCGGGAAAAATATATATTTGGGCTTATTTAAAAAAGTATGGCTGCTTGTTAGGGATATCTAACAAGCAACTTCGTTTCTTTATTTATGTTCGCCATAATGCATTGATTGACACGCTGTCTGCTTGCAGCCAATAGCAAACCAGTATAATACTATACGTACCACATGCCCCGCCCTCTCATTGAAGAAAGAAGCACGTGACGTTGTAACAGAAGTAGACGTAAAGGAGTAGCATGGCTTTCTTTTAACCTCATTTTACAATGTTTTTATTATATATTAATGATCACGGGCTGTAATAAAAAACAAGTAGTCATATCCTAATACTGAGTGAACACATTTGGCTCGAATAGCCTGTAGTAAAATGTCTTAAAATCGATTTATTTCTTTAACATTTAAACGTATTACCTTTTAACTTCATGAATACACATAAATGATAATACACATTTAATATAATATATATTATAATTTAATGTAATATTTTTTTTTCTTTAATATTTATTTGGCAACATTTCCACGACCCGAAAACGTGCCGCTGAACGAAACGAACTGTGATTGGTTGTTTGACATGTCAGTCAAACGGCCTCAGGGGCGGGCCTTGGGGGAACTATGACGTCACTCTGTAGGCGGATCGCCATGAAACTGGTTCCCTCGACAAAAAGGCTTTTGGATTCTCGCAAAACATAAGCTCTGTGTTCAATCATAGTTCATGAAACGTACACGTTTTGCCCATCAAGACAATCTTCACAACTTAACTTCTGTATAATCTGTATTGAGGTTAAAGATTCATAAAATATTCTTAAATCAATGGAAAAGACCATTTGGTACATTTAACATACATTTCGCTTTGTGTATATGATACTTCCCAAATAAAATACAAATGTTAATTATATTGTCCATTTCTACTAGACCAGTATCACAATCCAAAAACAAGACCATTATATCATTTATATCAATACATTTATAAAACAATTCAAAAATAAATAAAGACATTTGGGACCAAAATAGTTTAGTATAATTACAACTGAAAAATAAATGAAAAATAGTTTCCGTCTCCTTTTTACAGAAACAACATAAGGGCGAGAATCCTTCTTTGAATTTACAGATAAACTCATTACATGGGTCAAATCGATGAATTATTTTGAAATGAGTTTCTTTGACTTTATTAGGAATGACGTATTTATTCACATCTGAACACGGATTCTGAAATAAATGCATCTGTTTCCGCTTCATCATTGCCTTATGTAACCCCCCCGACACGGGTCCACACCAGCTCACCGAGCGGGTCGCGAACCCGGGACTCCGGCGCGGGAGGCGGGCGCTCTAACAAGGAACGCCAAAGGCTACAGCCGCTAGCGCCAGTCGCTAGAGCACCTCTTTTGAGGTCAGGGGAGTGAGGTTTACACACAGCCCTTACTGGCATACATCCATTACACTCACCCCCCTAAACCTCACTCCCATCCGGGTCACGGCACCAATGTAACCCCCCCGACACGGGTCCGCACCAGCTCAGCGAGCGGGTCTCGAACCCGGGACTCTGGCGCGGGAGGCGGGCGCTCTAACAAGGAACGCCAAAGGCTACAGCCTCTAGCGTCAGTCGCTAGAGCGCCTCTTTTGATGTCAGGGGAGTGAGGTTTACACACAGCCCTTACTGGCATACATCCGTTACACTCACCCCCCTAAACCTCACTCCCATCCGGGTCACGGCACCAATGTAACCCCCGACACGGGTCCACACCAGCTCACCGAGCGGGTCGCGAACCCGGGATTCCGGCGCGGGAGGCGGGCGCTCTAACAAGGAACGCCAAAGGCTACAGCCTCTAGCGTCAGTCGCTAGAGCGCCTCTTTTGAGGTCAGGGGAGTGAGGTTTACACACAGCCCTTACTGGCATACATCCGTTACACTTAGGAGGAATACTGTTTTCTCTGGTTAAAATGTTCCTAATATAAAAGTTATTACATTTTTTATCCTTTATAGAAAGACCCCCAACTGCAAGATCTGGAAGAGAACAGTTACAGACGTATACATCTTTTCAATGTTAATAAGGTGGAGTACTTTGGGGGAAATACAGTTAATTATTTTTCTACTGTAAGATACATGTAATCCACTGTTATTAATAAGTTCAGTGTGATTATATAGATCACCTGACTGGTTTAATAAATCTGTGACAAAGATTAAACCTTTATTAAACCAGTCACTCCAAAAAATGGTCTTGTTTTTGAATAGTATATATTGATTGTTCCAAATGACACATGAATGGGGAGAGAAATTGTGTTTATAGATTAATTTCCATGCATCCAAAGCTTGTTTATAATAGTTAGACAACTTAATGGGGAGCTTATTACATTTAAAGTCACAGGCGAGTAGAAAATGAAGGCCACCGCATTTTAAAAATAATATTGGGGATAGAGAACCATGGAAAATTATTCTCACAAAGACAGTGCTTGATCCAGTTCATTTAAAAACATTGTTAACAGTACAAAGCATTAACTCATGATTTCCCTTTTATTGACTGATAAACCTGAGGCATCAGAAAACAGCTTAAGAGCCTCCAAAATAACAGGGACTTGTTTTTAAGAAATAAACAAGTGTCATCGGCTATAGTTAAAGTGAAGTTCACAGAGGAATATCTTCCATTCTGAATGTCACAGAGGCGTGGGAGTTGGTTTATATCATTCATAAAGACAAGAAGCCTTTGGAGTATCGTGATTGCTAGCTGCCAAGCCACTCCCTAGCAACCATTTAGAGCACCCTAGCAACTGATCCCATAGACTGCCATTCTAAAGGGCAAGATGGATATCTTTAGATCACAGTATCATAGAGACACGGGGGTGGGTGTTTTAGACTCAGGACGGCAAACAACCAATCATGAACCATCACTGGCACTTCCTAGCCACACCCTAGCAACCATTATTGATGACCCTAGCAACCCAAACCCAAAGATGTGTATCTTCAAATCTGAATGTAATAGAGATATGGGGGTATGTTTATTTCATGTATAATGGAAAGCAGCCTTTGGGGGATCATCATTGGCAGCTGACAAGCCACTCCCTAGCAACCAAACAGTGTACCCTAGCAACCGTCTAGCAAGAGCTATATCTCATGCTAGCAACATGCTAGCAACATGCTAATCATTCTAGCAACATGCTAGCAACATGCTAATCATGCTAGCAAACATGCTAGCGACATGCTAGAATCATGCTAGCAACATGCTAATCATGCTAGCATCATGCTAGCAACATGCTAATCATGCTAGCAAAATGCTAATCATGCTAGCAACGCGTTAATCATCATGCTAACAACATGCTAATCATGTTAAAATAATGCTAGCAACATGCTAATCACATGCAACATCTTAACATGTTAAAATCATCACTTGCATGCTAATCATGCTAGCAACATGCTAGCACATGCTAATCATCGCAACATGCTAGCAAAATGCTAATCATGCTAGCAACATGCTAATCATTTTAAAATCATGCTAGCAACATGATAATCATGCTAGCAACATGCTAGCAACATGCTAATCATGCTAGCAACATGCTAATCATGTTACAATCATGCTAGCAACATGCTAGCAAAACATGCTAATCATGCTAGCAAACATGCTAGCGACATGCTAGAATCATGCTAGCAACATGCTAGCAACATGCTAATCATGCTAGCATCATGCTAGCAACATGCTAATCATGCTAGCAACATGCTAATCCTAACCCTAACCTAACCCTAACCTAACCCTAACCCTAACCCTAACCCTAACCCTAACTAACCCTAACCCTAACCTAACTCCACTCTAACATTTTCTTCAGGATAATCATGATAATCATGCTCAACATCGACATGCTAATCATTAGCAACATGCTAATCATAAAGATTTACAATCATGCTACTAATACATGCTAGCAAAACATGGGCTAATCATGCTAGCAAACATGCTAATCATGCGGACAATGCGAGAAGATGTACCACTGGATAAGAAACATGCTTGAAATCATTATTATAAAATGCTAATCATGTTAAAATCATGCCAAAACCAACATGCTAATCATGATATTACATTGTGCTAATCATGTTAAAATCATGCTGTAACAAGTCTAAAACATGCTAATTAGAGCTTCCTGCTTACATGCTAATCTGAGTAATCTAAGAGGTCTAACACCAGTCTGATCATGCTTTGAACATGATAGCGACATGCTAGGATAATGCTAGCAAATACCATGCTCCAAACATGGTTTTAATCTAATCATATAAACATGCTAATCATTTTAAAATCATGCTAGCAACATGATTTAATCATGCTAGCAACATATCTAATCATGCTAGCAACATGGTAATCATGTTACAATCATGCTGCTTCATTGATTCTGCTAATCATCTCCATGTATAGCAAACATGCTAGTCACTAAACACATTTCAAATAACTTCTCTTTTGCCACTGCAAGCTCCACTCACATTTTCTTCAGGAAATGTACATTCTCAACTCGATTCCTTTAATTTGGGAGCAATGTAAAGTATAAAGATTTAAAGTTTCTGCTACTAATAAAAATATAAATGAAATAGGGCACCCTGTCTAATCCTCTTCGGACAATAAACGAGAAGATGTACCACTGGATAAAGAAACACTGCTTGAAATATTATTATAAAATGTATGCATCATATTTTTAAAGGTTGGGCCAAAACCAAAATAATTAAGGGTATGATATTAATTGTGCTCAACAGTGTCAAAAGCCTTGTAAAAGTCTAAAACAAAATGAGAGCTTCCTCCAAACAATAATCTGAGTAATCTAAGAGGTCTAACACCAGTCTGATATTGTTTGAGATATTTCTCCCTTCATAAATCCAGATACCATTTCCTCCAAACATGGTTTTAATCTATTGGCATATAAAGATGCTAATAATTTGTAATCCGAATTAAGCAGCGTGATTTAAGTGCAAAATATCTTTATTAGGTTTTGCAAGCAGAGTAATTACTCCAAGTGCTTCATTCATGTAAGTTCTCCATGTATAGCATCTACCATTAAACACATTTCAAATAACTTCTCTTATATCGTTTCGCTTTTCTAAATTAAAAAGTATGCAGAGTTTTTTCCCCATCTTCTCTAGATCGAGCAAAGGTCAGGAGCCTTTTCCACATAAAATGTGTTGAGTTGTTCTCTTTAACAAATATAAATGTTCTTTCTCTGCATCAGTTGGAGAGGTAATACGACATAATATGGTTAATTTCTTTTAATAATGACTCATATTGTAATCCCTTTGATTTGGACAATCTTTACTAAATTTTATTGAGAAATTACAACTCAAATTTACACAATTCCCAATTTAAGGTATAAGAATTAGTATTATTTTTTTGAAAGAATCAATTATACCTCTAATCCCCAAACAATAATCAGAATTCTAAGTATTTAATTTCCAATATCCTGGTTTGCTTAGGGAACTACAAGTAACATTCAAAATGTCTAATACCCCTGATCAGTTAGTGAGATATTACAAGACCTAACAAAAGAAAGCAAATTATCAGATATCAACCAAAAATCTATACGTGACTTTTGTGTTAAGTCCGGTTTGAAGCAAGTAAAAGAGGAAATGTCATCATGTAGAAATCTGTAAACATCTACCAATGAAAGATTGGAACATAAATCGTTGATTATTATTTATTAGAGGTAATATTGCCATATCTAGGAAAAAATCTATCATAAGAGTCAGGAGCCTCATTAAAATCCCCACCCATGATTAATGATGATGATGGATATTTAACCTTTAAATCTGAAAAAAGAAAAGTATTGGATTTATTAAAGCCATAGACATTTGTAAGAGCAACAATGCTTTCTCCAAACTGAATAACAGTTATTAGCCACCTGCCTTCACTTGAACAATACGATTCAAGTACAGTGCGGATTAAATAAAGTCATAACCCCAGCAGAGTTATTAGAACAATGACTATATACAATTTTGCTTCCCATTGATTTGACCAAAAATATTCATCTTTTAAATTTGAATGTGATTCCTGCAAAAAATAGACATCTCTGTTTTTTGATTTACAGAAAAGAAATAAAGCTTTACGTTTGGTTAAGTCTCGAATTCCCTAACATAACTCCGCTATAAAGAACTACAGCACCACGGTCGCCGCCTTCAACGTCACGAGCGACAACTTTCTCAAAACTTATTTTAATACGTTTTTAAAAGCCGTTAACTGTTCTGTAATATCGACTCAAGGATTGAAATTGGCAGAGGAATAAGACAAGCGTGTCCTTTTTCTGTTAGCAACCCAATTATTAGCTCTTCGTCTCATTAAAGGATATTTTCAAGGTATTACAACTATGGGAAAATAATGTTAATGTGCAGATGATACAACACTCTTTCTAAAAGATGAATCTATATCTATCAGATTAAGTATGAATCTGAGTAAATCCATGACTTTTCCATTAAAAAAATGTAAATAATTATAAACCTATAAACACAACTTTTCCTCTTAAATCTGGAATAAGAGATATTTTAGATAAACATAAATCACTTTTTGTTAAATGAAAATAATATTTGATTGATGAATAGTGATGATTATCTTGACAAATTAAAAATCCATTCTTAAAAATGACTAATGAAAACCCTATATAACTAATTACATTTGTATTGGAAATATTAATATTTGACAAAACAACATACCAAATAAATATATTAGACGTTTAGTAAATTATGTTACATATCCTCCAGCTAGATTTTTGTTGCTCATCAATATTTGGAGACTTAAATTGGCGTAATGCTCGGAGAACGGTTGATCATAACAACGTAAAGGACGTTTCATATTAAATATTGCATAGAATTTATGTATTGGAACGTTTTGAATTGAATATCGATGACTCCTGTGAATTCTGTACTAATGAAAAATAAAAATAAATTGCATTTATATAAAGATATTTTGGGTTGATGTCGAGAATTTCATTATAAGAAAACATAATAAAGCTGATAAAATGATATATGTTGATGATTATGGGATAGAAAAGGATAAAGCGTATATTATTAAATTACTGGTTATAATGGGGAAGTTTCATATACACAAAAAATGAAGTGGTCGGTTGGTAATTAATTTTATTAACAATTTAAACACTTATATATACATACATGTAAAACAAACAGGACTTCTAAAATTATTTTATATTTGTAATTTTGTGTACTGATGGCATTTATATGCAAAGTTGTATTTCTCTTGTTGTTGATATATATGTTCATATGCAATAAAAAAACACTTATTTTTAACGTGTTCAGTGAAAATTATTTACTCTGTATATTAATTTTAATTTACGTTTCATATAAAAAACTAGAGCCAAACTAAAACTGAAATAAGACATTATTAATAAATAGAATAAATTAAATGATCATAACGGAATGGCACGTATTTCTGTACACAATAACTCCCTGATTAATATGAAAATATGAATTAAAAACGTATCCCCGAGTATTTAATCTGGTCAATAACAGCAGCGTGAGCAAGTTTTTGGATATGGTAAGATTAAGCACCACATTTCAGCTCATTTTGATGATTTATTTCATCCTTGCTTCTAGGAAATCCTCAATCTATTACAGCTTCACGTGGCCGTAAGCATTTCATCTTAACGTGGTTTTGAGCACTATGCTTCATTAAAGTTTCACCACGTACAGCCGGTAAATGTGGTGTTGTTTACATGTAATAATCATGATATGAGTTCGCCTTATATGGTACCCAGCATCCCGCATCATTAAGTAAACGAGCATCTTCCATCCGAAGCCTTGTGTCGCGTTTGGGACAAAGCACAAAAACTATTATAAAACTGATCTGGAAAATACTGTAAATTGATAAACTGTTCAGCGTGATGCCGTTGAATGTCTCCGACAGCGCCTTAGCAATGGTCTTTTAACTTAAATAAAAGTATCGTGAACTTGTGTGAACCACGGACCTTATTTAAGAGATTTAACCCAAATCCGTTCAAAAACCCATTGACGATGGAACCGGAAGTGCTAAAATACTAACTCCCTTCCGGGTTTGCGCCTACAAAGTGACATCATATGGTGCTTTTCCACTGCATGGTACGGCACGGTACGGTACGGATCACTTTGGGGGGGTTTTCATGTTCTCATGCATGACATGTGACACACAGCAGCCACAATACCACTGTATAACGAAGCTTATGAATTTTTAGTCTAAATATTCCCAAAATATATCATGAAGTATCTTGATTCTCAAATATGATTGAATGTATTTTGCACCTTTATAGATTATGTTAGTTGATGGGCGAAGTAGCCTAATCGTGTAATCTATTAAGTCTTTTTACTTACGTACCAGACATGGGTGTTACCATAAAATATTTTTAATATGCATGACTTTAATGTGAATTTAATAAAACATTGTAAGTTACTAATTAGCCTATGCTTAAAAGAGAGTAACGAATGTTTACCTCCAAAGAACTCTCAAAAACTCCCATAATAATCACTGAAGCTGTTTACGCTGAAATTAATATTTGATTTTTTCATAGTTTCCTTAATCTGAGAGGTTCAAGACTTGGCTACTTTTCATAAGTTTGCCACCGGAACACATACAAAATAAGAGGACTCGATTCAACAAATTAAGTGGTTGAAAAAATAAAACTCCTTAATTTGTCATTGGTGCCCAAAAATAGGCACCCATAGGAAATGAATGGGAATACTAAAATTCAAAGAATTGTTTTATTTGTCCAATACAAATCAATAAATTCAACACAATGCAGATCATACATACACATAAATTGTCTATACAGCATTCTCAATGTGGTAAAGACTCACTCTCTCACACATATAACACTCTCTACACACACACACACACACACACACACACACTCTCACACACACACACACTCTCTCGCACACGCACGCACACACACACACTCTCGCACACGCACGCGCACACACACTAGGGGAATGACTTCTGATTTTTTAAAGTCGACTTGTGTGATGAAAGTCGAGTCGAAGTCGACTAGTCGCTGATATGACCCCGTCCCAACCCGCAAGAGTCTGTCGAAACGACAGCGACATAACGCTCACAATACTGGGCTTTGGGACAGAAACCAAGGTCTCTTCCATATGGACAGGGTACGAAGAGGCATCTGCGCATGACCACGATCATACAAAATGGATTCCCTCTCGAGGAAAACCCCTTGGGTTTCAACCACCACTGTAGGGGTCTCATGTACAGAAGGTATTACGTTGGACGCAGCTGCTACGAGCCTCAGCAGACGTTGGAACTGCTTTACAGTGAGATCGTGGCCCATTGCCAAGATGGACTCGATACAAGCAGGAGACAAATGTGCCCGCATCGTTGTAGAGTCCCATACCACCCCCAGGAACGTGGATCACTGGACGGGCAACAACACGCTCTTTTTCGTCAACCCCGAGCTTTGAAGGGTGGCTAAGGATGACATCTCGATGCCGAACCGCCATCTCTCGAGACTGGGCTAGTGTAAGCCAGTCGTAGATATAATTCAGCACACGGATGCCCTGAAGCCTCAGAGGTGCAAGAGCTGTATACATGCACTTGGTGAAAGTGCGAGGGGAGAGAGTTAGGCCAAACGGAAGAACCCAATATTGGAACGCTTCGCCCCCGAAAGCGAACCTCGGGAACTTTCTGTGAGAAGGAATGATGAAAACAAGTTAGTAGATCTATCGTGACAAACCAGTCCACGGATCTAATCTGACTCACGATGGTAGGAATAGTGTGCATCTTGAACCTGAATCTCCTGAGAGAACTATTCAAGTGCCGCAGATCTAAAATACTTCTTGGGAACTATGAAGTACCGGCCGTGGAACCCGGACTCCCTGTCTGACGGAGGAACACGTTCTATGTCCTCCGTGAACTTTCCTGTTCCATCACCCGACCCTGCTCAGGGTGCACCACAGTCCAGACCACCCCACTGAACTTCGGGGGGGCGGTAACCGAACTGCAGTCTGTATCCCCTTTGTACTGTACACAGGACCCATGGGGATATACTCGGAAGGTACTGCCATGCACTGATATATTCTACTGCTCTTCAATTATTGTTTACGATCCCCTGAAGTGGAATACTTGCAGGAAAAGATCAAAATGATTTTCTGTGTACGGCCGCTGTCGCTACCAGTCTGCAAGCCCTTGGGATGGACATTGCAGCGATTCCTAAGGGTTCCTAGGTGGAAACAACCTTAATCGCTCCACCCCAGAGGGGGGGGGGCAACCCTCAAAGGCCCTGTGAAGACTTTCTCGCCTGAAGAACGGTCCTCAAATCGCCCTTCAGCTCGGCAGGCTTCAGGCGAGAGCGTCACCTCTGTTACCAAGATCCCTGGAGAGGTACCTGTACGGTACGAGGAGCTTGATGCCGGCTGGGGCCGCACACTCGGAACAGCCTTCTTAGATTTAGAGTGCCATATAAGCCTTGTGCCAGGATGGGTGGAAGGGAAGAGAGCGAGGACCCAAATGCAGGAGGAAAAAAGTGCTTTTTATTAATAAATAATAAATAAAAACAAACAAACAAAAACAACCCCGTAGGTAGGGGAAAAACAAACTGGCAAGGCAGGACAAGGCAGGACACAAGACGGATGACGACCCAACATATGGCAATGAACCCACACGGAACTGCAAACACAAGAAGATTATAAAGGGAGCAAATGAGGAGGGTAACGAGGGAGAGCAGCTGGGGAAAATTAATCAATAAACAGGTAACAAGATGGGTGGGGTCAAGACAAATGACATGAGCACATGGCACACAGAAAACTAGGACATGAGCCATGACACACGACACAAAACAAAAACACAAGCACATGGCCAGCAAGCAAATCACCAGCCATGTGCAAAACAAGACACGAACACGCAACTAATGAGAAAACTCACAAGCCACGTGTTCACACAAGACATGAAAGCAACGAAAGCACACAGCCAATGAAATACACAAGCTGCGTGCCACACAGCACAAGATATCACATGAATGCACGTAGCCGATAGAAACACGAACTGCGTGCAACACAACAAAACACACGTGGACAGGAGTTCGGTTTCGCTTGGCACCACGCACTCACACAAAGACAGAAAATGGAGCGCGAGTGTCCGAACCCCGACACGAAACCCAAACTCAAGACATAAGTGCTGGGATCCGAACACCACGCTCCAACAAGAAACAAGGTACGCAGACGAGAGAGCGCACGGCTCGAGCACACTCGAAGCCGTGCGCTCACATGAATCCCGGACATGACAGGAGTATCAGGGCTCTGTCACAAAACCATGAATAACACTAGACCGAAGTGACAGAACCCTGACACCCTGCCCACCTATAATGATGCATCACGACAAGGTTTGGTGGGCAGTACCGGGGGTTTAAGGGACGACGCAACGTCAGGGTAGAGGTAGCTGGCTAAAGCCTCTTCCACCCGAGGCATCATCCCATAACCATACTCACGTGCTCCTAAAACGTTACTATAATCTAACACAGAAGGGTTAGACAGTCATGAGGTGTACGGTTTATTCCATGAATCGCCGTGTAAGTCAGGGAAAAATGGTAAACCCCAGCGTTGAGGCTGAGACCCGTGGTGCAAGAAGCTCGAGAGCTGTCCGGGCGTGCTGAGCTCCCAAACAATGAACTCAAAGCTGATGTTTTCCCCACCAATTAAAAACCTCAAGCAGGGATGCACACACTGCCTAAAAAATCCACTCGCCACGACAATATATATAGCTTGTGACAACATCAAATAAGAGACAATGACAGAGCGCTTGCTGGAGAGCAAAAAGCGGACTCTGTTGTGTGCCGGCGTCCCTTTGTAGCTTCCGAGTCATGACGCAACACCAATCAGGACTGAAATAGTTTCATTCATGCTTCAGACGTGATACGATAAAATAACCATAATCTGTTATGATCAGCTGTGTTCCGTTCATCGCCTGAAGAAACGGGAACATTTGAAAAAAGGAACTTGAGCATGCAAAAGACGAGATATGTGAACGACCCCTTTATGAGAAGAGACTCTATTACATCTCACTGTTACTGATTTATCATGCAGCTCAAAGCATTATGGGTAGAATCTCTCGTCAGTCTGTTCTGATTCATTAACACAGTTTCACTGATGATTTATGATCGACCCAAAACCCCGGATAGAGCGTCTGAGTGAATGTGGTCTGGACTGTGTGGATGAGGCTTATTGTGTCAGAGACGCTGTAGAAGGACAGAGTTCCTGCACTGTGATCCACAAACACTCCTATTCTCCTAATGATGGACTTCACAGGGAGACGAGTCTCGATGTTATTGTGTGTGAATGAGCAACTGGAGCGAGAGCAGAACAAACCCCAGGACTGATCATTAGATCCAAAGAAACACTCATCACCTTCTCCCTTTCTCCTGATGCTCTTATATGACACTGATATACACACATAATCTCCACTCCACTGCAGCTCCCAGTAACAGCGTCCACACACACTCTCTCTACACAACACCTGATAATACTCATCAAATCTGTCTGGATGATCCGGATACGACTGATCTGTGCCGGTGTTAGTGATCACTCTGTTGCTCTCAGACAGATGGAGGAGTTTATTCACTGTGTTCAGATCCAGAGAGAGCTGATGGGAATCTGATGGAGATAAAACACATCAGAATCAGGAATTATGAATCTGTTTGATATTTTCATGTAGCTGAACTCTTCATGTTCAGTGTATCATCAGTGTCTCAGTACAGATGATATCTGTGCAAATCATCGTTTACTAGGGCTGCCTCATAACAGAGGTTTAGTCGATCACAATTTTATTAGTCGCAGGGGGGAAAAAAAGTCAGTTTCAGTTTAATTCATTTCAGTCACAATTACTCACTTATTAACAATGACTTGCTGCCACCTACTGGCAGTATTCATTTCACATTTAAAGTATCTTTTTATTTTAGTTTTTATCATTTTAAATATCAAAACTCAACGTTTTATGTTTAATACAGTATCTCACAGAAGTGAGTACACCCCTCACATTTGTGTAAATATTTTATTATATATTTTCATATGACAACACTGAAGAAATGACACTTTGCTACAATATAAAGTAGTGAGTGTACAGTTTGTATAACAGTGTAAATTTGCTGTCCCCTCAAAATAACTCAACACAGCCATTAATGTCTTAACCGCTGGCCACAAAAGTAAGTACACCCCTGTTAGACGTTGAAGATCTTGATGAAGATGTTTATTGCAGCATAGCAGTGACAAAGTACATGTTGTACCTTGGGTTCAACGGAGTTGGAATGACCTAATGACTTTCTTCTCTATAATAATTAAGCCTTTTTGGGAAATGAGCATGATCAAACGTATATTGTGGAGTGGAATCTGAGTCGAGGCAGACAATAGATTCTTACACCCCTAAGTGAAAATGTCCAAATTGTGCCCAATTAGCCACTTTCTCTCCCCGGTGTCATGTGACTCGTTAGAGTTACAAGGTCTCAGGTGTGAATGGGGAGCAGGTGTGTTAAATTTGGTGTTATCTCTCTCACTCTCTCATACTGGTCACTGGAAGTTCAACATGGCACCTCATTGCAAAGAACTCTCTGAGGATCTGGAAAAAAGAACCGTTGCTCTACATAAAGATGGCGTAGGCTATAAGAAGATTGCCAAGACCCTGAAACTGAGCTGCAGCACGGTGGCCAAGACCATACAGCGGTTTAACAGGACAGGTTCCACTCAGAACAGGCCTCGCCATGGTCAACTTAAGAAGTTTGTCAGTGCTCAGACCATACGCCGCACACTGCATTACATTGGTCTGCATGGCTGTCGTCCCAGAAGGAAGCCTCTTCTAAAGATGATGCACAAGAAAACCCGCAAACAGTTTGCTGAAGACAAGCAGATTAAGGACATGGCTTACTGGAACCATATCCTGTGGTCTGATGAGACCAAGATAAACTTATTTGGTTCAGATGGTGTCAAGCGTGTGTGGCGGCAACCAGGTGAGGAGTACAAAGACAAGAGTGTCTTGCCTACGGTCAAGCATGGTGGGGGGAGTGTCATGGTCTGGGGCTGCATGAGTACTGCCGGGAGCTACAGTTCAATGAGGAACCATGAATGCCAACATGTACTGTGACAAACTGAAGCAGAGCAGGATCCCCTCCCTTCGGAGACTGGGCCGCAGGGCAGTATTCCAACATGATAACGACCACTGCCTTGCTAAAGAAGCTGAGGGTAAAGGTGATGACTGGCCAAGCAGTTCTCGAGACCTAAGCCTTATTGAGCATCTGTGGGGCATCCTCAAACAGAAGGTGGAGGAGCACAAGGTCTCTAACATCCACCAGCTCCGTGATGTCGTCATGGAGGAGTGGAAGAGGACTCCAGTGGAAACCTGTGAAGCTCTGGTGAACTCCATGCCCAAGAGGGTTAAGGCAGTGCTGGAAAATAATGGTGGCCACACAAAATATTGACACTTTGGGCCCAATTTGGACATTTTCACTTAGGGGTGTACTCACCTTTGTGGCCAGCGGTTTAGACATTAATGGCTGTGTGTTGAGTTATTTTGAGGGGACAGCAAATTTACACTGTTATACAAGCTATACACTCACTACTTTACATTGCAGCAAAGTGTCATTTCTTCAGTGTTGTCACATGAAAACATATAATAAAATATTTACAAAAATGTGAGAGGTGTACTCACTTCTGTGAGATACTTTACATATATTTATATATATATATATATATATATATATTAGGGGTGGGCATAGATTAATTTTTTTAATCTAGATTAATCTAGATTAATTTTGGAATTAATCTAGATTAATCTAGATTAAAATGGCTCATTTGAATTCTGCCGAAGGCATTCAGAATATGTGTGCTACCCAAATAATGACTAAAAGTAAGTCTTTGAGAAAGGGTTTCTCAAGCCAGGTGGCGATTAGACCAGGGGCTCATCTCCTGTTTCCAAAATGCATCACAAACTGCTTGAGAAAGCTGTTCTACTATGATAATTGGTGATGAAAATAAACTATGTTCAATAAGATGTACTTGTGTTTACTAACTGTTTATTCAGTTAAACATGAATTTTGAACTGTAGGCCTACATAAGAGGTCGTGATGAACTGTTTACAGTTTCCATTGGGAAGCTTCTTAAAAATAAATTTTCCTGAAGCAAACCCGCGGCTTCATAGCTGCATCCATGTTAGCACGTCACGCCTGATGTGGTAATTTCACAGTAACGTTAGGCATACACACAGGTTCAAGCAGAGGGTGACACGGGAGTGAATTCTCAAGTTCACATGAGACCTAAAGCGCATCCTGTTTGCTTAAAAGCGCAACGTTTCGTTGTTATTCTGAGTGCACACAAATAAACGAGAGTCTTTACAGATTCGAAAGATGTATTAGGCTACTTTTATCTGTATGACCAAAATGACGGAGATTTTAAGAGCAAGTGAGCGCCGGAGCCTGTCCTGCAGCAAACGCGCTTCCACACAAACACTTCAATAGCGCACATTTCTCTAGATTAACATCATATTGAGCGCCATGTAAAGTTGCTACTACATACATCTTTCAGATGAAAAGCCATATTTGAGGTTGATGAATGATAGGTGAGCGCTTGGATCAGGGGCGGCTAGGTGGGCTAAGGGGCTGAAGCCCAATGTTTTCAGAAAAGCCCCGAATGTTTTATGACCATGCCCTGCACGCATCATCATCACTGAGTTTTCATGCGCATTAAAATGATGAACCGCAGTTTACTCCCGTCAGGAACCGCCCACGGAAGCTCGTAGTTCTGACTGACATATACACTTGATAATAAACTTCATATAAACTGGCCAATCATGGATATGAAGTAATAGCAGATCTTTGGGCTTAGCCCCGGATATCCACTCACCCTAGAATCGCCTCTGGTTTGGATGTCCTGCCCGATTGTATTACCACACAGACCAGCCGTTAACAATCTGTCCATCACGGACTGCGAGCCTCTAGTTCAAGACTGCTCGCCCCTAAAGTGCAATTCGCCAGGTATACATCCGCTAAAATATCAGGGTGAAAGTCATCATAGCTTGCGTAGTATAGACCCAGCTCCCAACCCAACTTTGAGAATAGATTAACGGCGATATTTTTTTATCGCCGATAAGAGTCTCACGTTAACGCAGCACGTTAACGCCGATAACGGCCCACCACTAATATATATATATAACTCCGTGCTTGCCTCACAGACATGAAAACTATATCTACAGAAAGCGAAATGTATTTTTTAAATGAAGCAATTCAAATGGAAAACAAATATTTTCAGATTATGTAATCCATATGAAACACGTCCACTGTGGAGATGACGAGTCAGTGTCGACTTTATCACTGCAGCCGAAAATACAGAAAACACTAGTTTATCAATTAATTATTATGATGTAAAGGCAGTCGTCTTGCTGTTTTTCTTGAAATATTCATAATCATTACTTCTGCGGTGCGCTGTGGCAAGCTTTGTGTGTGCGCTTGAGTGCTGATAGCCTATAGGCAATTAATGGCTCATTATTATGAATTAAATGTTTAATTAATATAAGCGTGCGATTCAAATGAACGACTATTAGTCGATCAGAAAAATATTTAGTCGAGGGCAGCCCAATCATTAACATCATTTATAAAACTCTTCTTTCTCCTTCTACAGAAGAACATGAACACACTCAGTGAGTTTTCTGCTGGTTTTCTTTCTGACTTACATCGTAGGAAGTCGTTCCTGGTCTTGGGAACAATGTTGGTCAATGTGACTGTGGAAATCAACAGACATGAACAGTGTGATTCTCATGATCCTGCATCCATTACTAACACATTTCTAATATGATGTTCTCCATGATATGAGATGAAGATGGAGAGCAGATGAATCTGCAGGACTTTACCTCTGTCTGAGATCTTCTTGAGCTCCTCTTTGCAGAAATCCTCTGGTTTGTCTCTCAGCTGACGGACAGATTCTCTCAGACCATCAAAAGAGATGAGAGAACTGAAGAGATCATCATTTACATCTGTAGATTCAGGAGGTGCTGAGAGAGACTGGAAACTCTACAGAAAACAGAAATCAAAACTCATCAGGTCAAGGTCAAGGTTTCTTTATTTGTCACATAATAGTTATACAGGGCATAACTAGAAGTGAAATGCAATCGAATCAGGTCCGCTCAGTGACAGTGCAAAACAATAAGAATACAAATTATATAAGTAACATAACACAAGGGCATACATATGGTAAGAAAAGGAGAAATAAGAATAAAATGTGCAATGAAATAAAAAAGTGCAAAACAATAAGATGTGCAAAAAACAATAAGATGTGCAAAAGACAATGAGATGTGCAAAAGACAATGAGATGTGCAAAAAAACAACAAGATGTGCAAAAAAACAATAAGATGTACAAAAAAAGAAAACAAAAAACAGTGTACTGGGACTTAATAAATAGTAATGTGAATAAGAGGGATGTGCAGACGGGTTGTTCATGGTTGTTCATCAGCTCCACACTTCACCCAATAACCTGCACCAACATCAGATTTGAGCGGCTCTTGTTGACTTGACTGATCTTCAGTAATCAACTCAACCCAGCACTTTCACAGCATCTTCTCATATTCATTATATCACATTAGAGCTACAGATTCTAGCATTTGCCACGTACACTATGTGAACTTGCTAGGAAACAGTTTGGATTATAAAATATAGCAGTGGTGTAAAGTAACTAATTACAGATACGGGTAAATTTTTCATTCGTTCATTTGTTCATTGTGCTTGGAATTCACTCTCGGGAAACCGTTACCCCCGCCTAGCTACAGGAGGGCTGTGATGGGGAAAATTAGAGCTCCTCCTACTAATGCCGTTCTAGTTGTTCCAGCTACTCTGTCCTGGGAGGGCAAACAGCATCTGGTCCAGGCAATGATTGATCCCAGCACCGCAGTATCTGAGGTCACTGACATGTATTTCCCTGGCTGCACACGGGGCAGGCCTCCAAATAGACCTTCACGTCCTCCTTGATGGACGGCCACCAAAACCGCCGCTGGAGGAAGTCAAGAGTGCGAGCATTTCCCGGATGGCACATCAAGGGAGACTTGCTGAACACTGCCTTGAATTGAGGTATATATATATATATATATATATATATATACATACAGTATATACATATATACAATAGGACCTGGGGACTCAAGATAGGTCAACAGACTCTTGAAACTCAGAACTAGGGGCCGAGGGACTCAGGGAGGTGAGAAGGCAAGTGGAACGCCAGCTCAGAATGGTGCCAGCAGACCAGTCGATCCAGGGATTATGTCTGCGCAGCCAGGGGTGGCCCAGGATAACAGGATACTCAGGAGAGTCAATAAGACAGAAGGTCTCCTCCTGCTGGTGTTGATAGATGGTAAGTCGCAGGGACTGAGTGACCTTTGTTACTCTGCCCAGTTCCAGAGGTCTGCCAATCAATGCCATAACAGCCTGGGGATGAGGGAGAAGTTGGGCGGGGATCCCAAGTTCCTTAACCAAGGATAGATCCAGGAAGTCGCCATAGGCCATGGTCGCACCTTTGTCTTGTCACTGAACTTTGTCACGGGACTCCTAGCATCCCAGGGCAACACTGCCATCCTGGTGGTTGTGGACCGGTTCTCTAAGGCTGTACGGTTCATTCCCCTGCCCAAATTGCCTTTGGCCAAAGAGACAGCAGAGCTCCTCATGAACCATGTCTTCCGGGTGTTTGGAGTTTCCCTGGATATTGTCTCCGACCGAGGGCCCCAGTTCTTGTCCTAGTTCTGGGGGGCCTTCTGTAAGCTGGTTGGGGCCACAGCCAGCCTATCGTCTGGGGTCTATCCAGAGTCTAATGGCCAGACGGAACGGATTAACCAGGATCTGGAGACCCCTCTGCGGTGTATGGCGACCAATAATCCCACCTCTTGAACTACCTACATAGGTCCTCGGCCCCTGGACTATATATACCGGGTATATATACTGTATAATGGGGATATACCCCCATTGTTCCCTGAGGAAGAGTCACAGGTTGGCGTTCCCTCAGCCCAGTGTTTTATCCAACGCTGTCTGCAGACCTGGAGGAAGGTTCGGTGTGCCTTTCTTCAGACCTCCCAGAGATACCAATGACAGGCTAATCCCTGCCACCAGACGGCCACTAATTTCCAAGCTGGTAAAAGAGTCTGGTTAGCCACCACGAACCTGCCCCTCCGGGTCGAATCAAGGAAGCTTTCCCAGAAATACATTGGCCCTTTTCGCGAACCCTGTTTTCTATTGTTTGTTTCTTCCCTGTTCACTTGGAATTAACCCCATGTCTCATTGTTAAAACCAGTCTTGTCTTCTCCATTTTTTAATACCATAACTAACACGGCAATACGCATGTGTGTGAACCGATATCATGTTAATATTTTAGACCTATGTGTTGGGTTTTGCTCAATATGATGTTAAGTGGCGGATCGGTGGGCATGCTGCAGTTGAATATCTAAATATGAGACGTCCTCAGTCCCAGACGAAACCTAAAATACTATGTGGAGGATGTAAAATAATTCAATAATTAAAATATGGCCGCGTGGTGAACCTATGAACTGAACTCATTTTTAAACACAGTCTCCATGCTATGTACACATATAGATATCCTAACAAATTCAATTTTGGCTGTAATATTAGTGTGCCATTCATACATTGCTCTTGAGAAATTTAATCTTTGTTGTCCCCTACTGTTAGATGAAATTTACGCCCTTGTTGAAAGCCCATTTTATGAAAGATTGTGTTGATAAAGGTTTACGGTTCATTTTCAGCAAACAGTGAATCTCTTGCAGCTGCTGGGTGCTGATATAAACACCTATTAAATGAGTGTCAGCAATATTTAATCAGTGTTTAGTTACCTGTGTCTCTGTCCTCTGTTCTGCAGCTGATACGGTGTCGTGGTTTTTATGGTCATCCATACACAACACACATATACATTTCTGGTCAGTGCGACAGAAAACCTCGAGGAGCTTCTCATGTTTCTGGCAGATCATCTCCTGCAGTCGTCCAGTAGCTTCAGTCAAATTGTGTCTCTTTCCTTTAAACCAACTCTCATGTTGTTCGAGGTGATTCTGACAGTAAGAGTTCAGACACACCAGACAGGACTTGACGGCTTTGTATTTTCTTCCAGTACAGACGTCACACTGAACATCTCCAGCTCCAGCGTCACAGTCAGCAGAGAGTTTGGTCTTCTTCAGTTTCTCCACCACTTCAGCCAAGATGGTGTTTCTAGCTAAAGCAGGTCTTGGACTGAAGGTCTGTCTGCACTGAGGGCAGCTGTAGACTCTCATCTGATCCTCCTGATCCCAGCAGTCTGTAATACAGCTCTTACAGTAACTGTGTCCACAGGGAATGGCCACTGGATCCTTCAGGAGATCCAGACACACTGGACACAAGAACTCATCCTGAGAAAATCTGGCTTCTGCCATTTTACTGCACTAATACAGAGACCCAAACACACAACAGCTCAACTACACTTCAGCTTCTCTTTTCCTGAAGTCATGTGATTCCTGTTTCTGTGTTTGAGTCACGTGAGAGAAAAAAAGCTGCTTCCTCATTCCTGCTCCTGTAGAGTCTCTCTCTCTCTCCCCCTCACTCACTCACTCACACACTCACACACACACACACACACACACACACACACACACACACACACACACACACACACACACACACACACACACACACACACACACACACACACACACACACACACTCACACACCTTTGAGTCATCATTCTACCTGCACACTGTCGCTTTAAGATTTGGTTAGGATTTATTGTGCAGAAAAGTGTTTGGACCTATTTAGCAGATAAATGGCGGACACACGAAAGCGTCCCTCTGCGAGCTCCTCTGAGAATAACCCAAAATATAACATTCATGGAGAAGGCATCCCTGGCTCATCCACATTATTTATTAAGTTATATGCTGCAGTTTTCTACGGGCTCTCGTCTTTCCTTATTGTTGTCGTTAACAAAAGTGTTCTTACTAATTACAGGTAAGTTAATCGCATTAATATTATATCCATTGATGTGCTATTTCAGCACATTCTTCCATTATGCTTTTAATAATGCTTTATTTTTATTATTTTGCTTAGTACTCTTATTCACCTTTGCTATGACTTATGACTGGTCACTTTAGACACGTGTTGCTCAATGCAATCTCTCCCTATTATTGTGGCTCTTTTGAACAGGTTCATTATTTGCATGGATTATGTCAATTAGCCATCAGCATAATTAATAATTTTGTAAATATGCACTTAATAAACTGTGTTTCCACTCAGATTCCCGTCTTCTTTAGCAGTGGGAATTGGACAAGTAAGCAAATTATTAACTGTACTTTATTATTATTATTATTAAGTTTATGTTTATTTTTTATTATTTATCCAGTGTGTCTTAACTAATTATGAATCTCACAAACCCTTGAGCTATTAGTTGTTTTTTTTGCCCTTCATTTTCTTTTATTTAGGGATAAATTGGCTTATTACAGCCACTTTACATTCACAAAAAAATCAGTGAAGATTAAATATTGATCCGAGTTAAAATACTTTATTTTAAAGCTTCTGCTCGTCCATTAAAATTAATTTTAAATTCAGCCTGGTGTGTAACAAATACAACTGTAATCAATGACCATAAAGTGAGAAAGATGATGTCACTATCATAAACTTATGTTATTTGTATACCTAATAAGAAACTATGATTATTGATTGATTAGCTACGATTTCTTTATATATATATATATATATATATATATATATATATCCTGGAGAAGTACTGAGAACTACTGTAGCCTATACAGGTTCATAATTGATATTAATTATGCATAATGTGTAATTAATTCTAAAATGAAGATCATGGTAACCAACTAGTATTATTATCAAATATAATTACTATAGTTGTGACAGTCGCCGGTAGTGCACGTGACGTCACACACTCTATAACAAGCACGATACAAAGTGTTGTAAACAAGTGTAATAATCCTATAATAATAGTTTTATTTAGACTATACCAGAGGTGGAAAGAGTACAAAAATATTCTACTCAAGTAAAAGTACCATTACATTACTGAAATTTTACTTAAGTACAAGTAAAAGTACCAGTCTAAAAATATACTCAAGTAAAAGTAAAAAGTAGCTCATTTAAAATTTACTCAGAGTAAAAATTACTTACATTTTAACAATGGGAGGGAGGAAAAAATGGGATCGACCAAAGATGTCAAACTCAGTACCTGGAGGGCCACAGCCCTACACAGTGTAGATATTACCCTAATTAAACACATCTGATACAGCTAAACTAATCATTTAGGCTTATTTGAAAACTACATGGTGTGTGTGTTGGAGCAGGGTTGGAAATAAACTCTTTAGGGCTGTGGCCCTCCAGTAACACCCTCCAGAGTTTGACACACCTGGGATAGGCCTATAAATCTCAAACTAGGTGTTTTTAATTAAAGGAATCGGTTATTTAGAATAATAAGACATTTAGGCTGTTACCAGGGAAATTAAATCAGTATCAACAAAATTCATCTTTGCAATGCAGAGGAAACACTGAAGCTTCATCTGAAGTGGCATAGATGTATTACACACTGACATGAATGCATTTAGCCTGCAGTTACAAATGCAGAAATAATGTTTTGATAAATAAGACCCTGAACCACAAAACCATAAGGGTCCATTTTCCTAAATTGCGATTTATGCATCATCTGAAAGCTGAACAAATCATATTTCCATTGATGTATTGTTTGTTATGATCGGACAATATTTTAAAATCTGGAATCTGAGGGAGCAAAAAATCAAAATATTGAGAAAATCTCCTTTAAAGTTGTTCAAATTAAGCTCTTAGTTTTGATATATTTACAGTAGGAAATTTACAAAATATATTAATGGAACATGATCTTTACTTAATATGCTAATGATTTTTGGCATAAAAGAAAAAAATATAATTTTGACCCATACAATGTATTGTTGGCTATTGCTACAAATATACTCCAGCGACTTAAGACTGGTTTTGTGCTCCAGGCCTGGGTCACAAATGTTAAATAGTCATTTGAAATTAAAAAATAAATAAATCAAAAGATACTTTAAATGTTAAACTAGATTAAAAAGTTTGTGAACAAACTTTAAGTTGGCTTGTGAAAGCCGGACCAGAAAGTTTAAAAAAGTTTGGAAAGTTTTAAAAGTTTGGAAAGTTTTAAAAGTTTAAGTTTTAATAGTTAAAAAAGTTTAAGTTTTAAAAGGTTTAAGTTTTATTAGTTTTATAAGTTTAAGTTTTAAAAGTTTAAGTTGTAATAGTTTTAAAAAAGATGTTGCTAACAAGTGATGATTAAGATGTTGATTAAAGATGTTGCTAAAGATGTCGCAAGATAGATGTCGCTAACATGATTAAGATGATTAAAGATGTTAGCATGATTTTGCTAAAGATGATTAAGATGTTGCTACCTTTGCAAGATGATTAAGCATGTTGTTGAATGTTACAAGATGTTGCTAGCCTGATTTTGAAGATGATTAAAGATGTTGCTACCATGATTTTAAAGATGATTAAGATGTTGAAGATTTTAAGATTAGCATGATGTTGCTAAGATGTTGCTAAAGATGATTAAGATGATTAAGATGTTGCAAGATTTTGCTGAAGATGATTGAAGCATGATTGTTGCTGAAGAAGATTTTAAGATAATTAAGATGTTGCCAAGATGTTGTTAAGATGATTAGCATGTTAAGATGATTTAAGATTATTAAGATGTTACAAGATGTTGCAAAGATGATTAAGATGTTAGTATGTTGTTAAGATGTTGCTAAGATGTTGTTAAGATGATATGTTGCTAACATGATTTTAAGATGATTAAGCATGTTGCAAAGATGATTAATATGTTTACAAAGATGTTGCTAGTGATTTTAAAGATGATTAACATTTTGCTAGATTATTAAAGCATGTTGCCAAGATTTTGCAAGCATGATTAAGATGTTCTCAAAGATGTTGCTATTTCTGATTTTAAAGATGATTAAGATGTTGCTAAGATGATTTTAAGATGATTAAGATGTTTGCTAAAGCATGTTGCAAGAAGATTTTAAAGATAATTAAGCATGTTGCCAAGATGTTGCTAAGATGATTAGATGTTGCTAAGATGATTTTAAGATGATTAAGATGTTGCTGATTTTGCCAAGATGATTAAGATGTTGCCAAGATGTTGCCAAGCATGATTAAGATGATTAAGATTTTGCAAGATTTTGCTGAAGATGATTAAGATGTTGCTAGCATTTTGCTAAGATGATTAAGATGTTGAAGATGTTGAAGAAGATTTTAAAGATAATTAAGATGTTGCTAAAGATGTTGCAAGACGAAGATGTTTGCAAGTGATGTTGCTAAGAAGATTTTAAAGATAATTAAGCATGTTGTTAAAGATGTTGCAAGATTATTAAGATGTTACAAGATGATTTAAGCATTATGTATGTTTAACATGTTGCTAGCATGATTAAGATGTTGTTGCTGTGATTTTAAGATGATTAAGATTTTGCAAGATGATTAGCATGTTGCATTTTGCCAAGATGATTAAGATGTTGCTAAAGATGATTTTAAAGATGATTAAGATGTTGCTAAAGATGATTTTAAAGATGATTAGCATGTTGCTGCGATTTTGCAGATGATTAACATGTTGCCAAGATTTTGCCAAGATGATTAAGATGTTGCTGCATTTTGACAAGATGATTAGCATGTTGCCAAGATGTTGCTAGCGTGATTTTCGTGATGATTAGCATTTTGCTATTATGATTAGCATTTTGCAAGATGATTAAGATGTTGCGATGTTGCTAACCTGATTTTAAGATGATTAAGATGTTGCTGATGATGATTTTAGCATTATTAGCATGTTTGCTAGCAAGATGTTGCTAAGAAGATTTTGAAGATAATTAAGATGTTGCTAGATGTTGTTAGATGATTTTAGATGATTAGCATGTTGCTAGCATTTTGCTACAAGATGATTAAGATGTTACAAGATTTTGCTAAGATGATTAAGATTTGTTGCCAGCATGTTGCTGTGATTTTTAGATGATTAGCATGTTGCTAGTGATTTTAGCATTTGTTGCTAGATGTTGCTGCGTGATTTTGAAGATGATTAGATGTTGCTGCGTGATTTTAGCATGATTAAGATTTTGCTATTATGATTAAGATTTTGCTTAAGATGATTAGCATGTTGCAAAGATGTTGCTTAACCTGATTTTAAGATGATTAGATGTTGCTACAAGATGATTTTAAAGATTATTAAGCATGTTTGCACAAAGCATGTTGCTAAGAAGATTTTAAAGACATAATTAAGATGTTGCAAAGATGTTGCTACAAGATGATTTTAAGATGATTAAGATGTTGCAAGATTTTGCTAGCATGATGATTAAGATGATTAGCATGTTGCCAAAGATTTTGCTAAGATGATTGTTGCTAGCGTGATTTTAAAGATGATTAAGATGTTGCTAGATGCATGATTTTAACATGATTAGCATGTTTGCTAGCATGTTGCTAAAGATAATAATTAAGATGTTGTTAGCATGTTGCTAGCCTGTTGCTAGATGAATTTAGAATGATTAAGCATGTTGTTAGCATGTTGCTAGCATGATTAGCATGTTGCTAGCATTATTTTAGCATGATTAGCATTTGTTAGCATGTAGCTAATAGAAATAGTACATAAAAGGGAAGTCTGATTGAGTCTAATGGGCTTCAGTCTGTTTAGATTTGAATTTTAAATAAAGTTTGAATTGTGAGTTTGAATTGTCTTGGCTCATCTGAACACTCCGTCAGTGTAAGTCTATGGGATTTTATCATCTTTAATCTTCAGTTTTATGAAAATCATAAGTCTGATCAGTTAGAAAAGATATAGCATATCGAGTCAGAACAGTCTGAAGACCTGGGCTGAGTTTGGAGTCTGTAGAGTTAAAGCTCTAGGAGGAGATAGAATTGCAAATTTAGTCTCAGAAGAATAATAATAACTAGATAAAAAAGTTTGTGAACAAACTTTAAGTTGGCTTGCGAAAGCCGGACCAGAAAGTTTTAAAAAGTTTTAAAAGTTTTATAAGTTTAAGTTTTAAAAGTTTTATAAGTTTTAAAAGTTTAAGTTTTAATAGTTAAAAAAGTTTGTTTTAAAAGTTTGTTTTATTAGTTTTAAAAGTTTAAGTTTTAAACGTTTAAGTTTTAATAGTTTAAAAAGTTTGTTTTAATAGTTATAGTTTAATAATTAGCATGTTGCTAGCATGTTGCTAGCGTGATTAGCATGTTCGTAGCATGTTCTTGCAAGATGATTAAGATGTTCTTAACATGTTGCTAGATGATTTTAAGATGATTAGCATGTTGCTGGCGTGATTAACATGTTGCTAGCATGTTGCTTGATGATTTTAGCATGTTGCTAGCGTGATTAAGATGTTAGCATGTTGCTGGCGTGATTAGCATGTTGTTAGCATTTTGCTAGCATGATTTTAAGATGATTAGCATGTTAAAGATGTTGCAAGATGATTAACATGTTACAGCATTATTAGCATGTTACTAGCATGTTGCTGCATTATTAGAATGTTCCAACATGTTGCTAGGCGTTATTAGCATGTTGCTTGATGTTGCGTGATTTTAGCATTATTAGCATGTTGCTGCGTGATTAGATATTGTTAGCATGTTGCGCATGATTAGCATGTTGCAAGATGTTGCTAACGTGATTAGCATGTTCTTTAGCATGTTGCTGAAGATGATTATGTTGCTTCAGCATGTTGCTAACATGATTAGCATGTTCAAGATGTTCCAAGATGATTAAGATGTTACTGGCATGTTCTGATGTTGCTAGCGTGATTAGCATGTTAAGATGTTGTAAGATGATTTAGCAGATGATTAGCATGTTGCGCATGTTCTTGCGTGATTAGCATGTTCTTTGGCTTGTTTTTAAGATGATTAGCATGTTGCTAAAGATGTTTGCTTGGCGTGATTAGCATGTTGCTACCATGATTTTAAGATGATTAGCATGTTTACAAGCATGTTACTAGCATGATTAGCATGTTGCTTAGCATGTTGCTCAAGATGATTAGCATGTTGTTAAGATGTTGAAGACGTTCTTGGCGTGATTTTAGCATGATTAG
Source organism: Gymnocypris eckloni scoliostomus (assembly GCA_027564155.1). Taxonomy (NCBI): domain Eukaryota; kingdom Metazoa; phylum Chordata; class Actinopteri; order Cypriniformes; family Cyprinidae; genus Gymnocypris; species Gymnocypris eckloni. The sequence continues at coordinate 32,784,265 of CM050426.1, forward strand.
CATGTTCTTGGCAAGATGTTGCCAAGATGATTAAGCATGTTGTGGCTAAAGATGTTCTAAGATGTTGCCAAGATGTTGCTGCTGAAAAAGATGATTGAAAGAGATGTTAAAGATGTTGTTAAGATGTTACAAGATGTTGACAGATAACAGAGATGTTGCTGGGAAGATGTTGCTAGCATGTTGCCAAGAGATTGAAGATCAAAGATGTGATGCCACACAAAGATGCGATTAAAGATAATGTTGCTAAGATGTTGTTTTAAAAGATGATTAAGATGTTAAAGATGTGATTGAAGATGTACATAAGATGAAGAAAGATGTTGTGATTTAAGATGCAAGATACAAGATGATTATGACAAGATTAAAGATGTTATTAAGCGATGTTGCCGCGATTGATGTTGTTAAGATGTTGCTAAAGACGCTGTTGCCAAAGATGATTTGATGAGAAGATGTTGCCAAGATGTTGCTGATGATTAAGATGTTGCCAAAGATGTTGCCAAAGATGTTGCTCAAGATTATTTTGAAGATTATTAAGATGTTGTTAAAGATGTTGCTAAAGATGATTGAAGATGTTGCTGAAGATGTTGTTAACGATGACAAGATGTTGCCAAAGATGTTGCTGTGATGTTAAGATGATTAAGATGTAGCAAGATGTTGTTAAGATGATTGAAGATGTTACTGAAGATGTTGCTGTGATGTTGTTACGTGATTAAGATGTTGCCAATGATTTGTGATGATTAAAGATGTTGTTGCAAGATGTTGCTGTTGATTTAAGAGATGTTGCTAGCTTGTTTTTAAAGATGACAAGATGTTAAGATGTTTAAATGTGATTGAAGATGTACCATGATTTTAAGATGATTAAGATGTTGCGATGTTGCGTTGATTAAGATGTTGCCAAAGATGTTGCTAAGATGTTATGAAAGATGTTAAGATGTTGCTGACGCTGTTACCAAGATGTTGCAAGATGATTTTAAAGATGATTAAGATAAAGTTGCTAGCATGTTGCTAACAGTGATTAGCATGTTGCCAGCCTGGAAAGATGCATTGATTAGTATGTCACAAGATGATTTTGAAGATGATTGAAGATGTTACAGCTAAAGATGATTTTGCATGTTGCTAGCATGATTTTGATAAAGATGATTTTTCATGTTGTTGCTAGCATTTTGCTAACGTGATTTTTTAAAGATGATTAAAAGCATGTTGCTAAAGAGTGATTTTGCCAAGATATAATTGAAGTATGTTGCTAGCATGATTTAGCATGATTAGCATGTTGCCAGCATGATTAGCAAGTGACTAGCATGTTGCTACAAGATAGATGTTGTAGTTTAAACCTATATGCTATTTGTAGTTTATTTGTAGTTAAACCATTGTAATTTAAACCTATATGCTATTTCATGGGCCTTCCTCACCATGTAAGTCTATGGGACAATTTTGGGGGCTCTTGCGCCCAGGGTAAAACGATACCCCACTGCGGGTATGATCTCGCCAGCTTGATAGCCTCTTCAAATGTTGTGATTCACAAGTTTCTACGAAATTCTCGCCTGCGCTACAACCCGTCAAGTTTGCCGCCATGTTTATGCCGGGGTTTTTCGCTAATTGTACGATTAGCATAAACCCCATCGCTTAGAAAAGATATAGCAACGCGAGTCAGAATAGTTCGGAGATATGGTGCGAGTTTCGAGTTTGTAGAGTTAAAGCTCTAGGAGGAGTAGCAATTGCAAATTTAGTCTCAGAAGAATAATAATAATAAGAAGTTTAAATAGGATTTCAGTAAGTTGGCTTTCACAAGCCAACTTAATTAGAACCACCAGTAGGTGTCAGTAAGTCACTGATAAGAGAGTCATTGTGATTGAACAATCATTTAAACGGTTAATTCATTCAGGAACAAAACACCGTCATTGCTCAGAGTCAGAGACGCAAAACTGTGTTTGGAATTATTTTTGTTGTCGAAATAGAGCAAAAACAGGCAATATGGTGTCTAAAACGCAAGTCTCTTAATTAACTTCTTGTTTTTTGAACTGTTGTAAAAAGAAAAACTACAGGCCTATGTAATCATGGTGATTTTTGGAGAAAAACGGCATTCTTCATGTGATGTTGACTTACTATATTAAATTATATAAATATATACATTTTCTGCTTCTATATCTTCAATTTTGTGATCATTCTAAACGCATTTTAACAGACTGAATCACGCAGTGAAAGAAAGCACTCCAGATGCACGCGGATTAGTCTAATCTAACGTTACTAGATTTCACGGCACACTGTTTAGAGTGATTTGTTTGGTTTTTGGCAAAATACTGATAATGTCAAATCGCACATCGTTAAAACAACAATTACTATATTATCTCAGATGATATTGCACAACCTGCACCACTGTCTTTTTGGCTCATTTGTGCAAAACCTTTTGCTAAACCGTCAAAGCTTCATTTTAACCACCAATGCAACGATGCAAGTATTTACCTTCCGTTACCTCTACATGCTTGTGAAGGGCGATGTCGATATATTTATAAGCTGCTAGTTCGGTCTCCCGAGACAAACACAGCTAACACTGCATAATAGAGCATGAATATGGCCAGGGGTTCACTTCATTTCCTTCGAGTTCAACTTCAGCAGAGTATGACGGGGTCTGGTTTTCAGCTGGGTCTGCATCATTAACGCCTGTCTTGTCCGTCTGCATCTTTCTTGTGATTTTAGCGCCAGTTTCTTCTTCTGCCCAGTATTTGCTGCAGTTGTTTCCACGGAGCGATTTTTTACTCAGTAACGAATGTGTTTTAAAATGTAGCAGTACAATACTTCACACAAAAATATACTTAAGTAAAAGTAAAATTACAGATTCAAAAATTACTTAAAAAGTACAAGTACACAAAAAGCTACTCAATTACAGTAACGCGAGTAAATGTAATTTACTTTCCACCTCTGGACTATACATTTATGATAATTCACAAATTACCTTAAACGCCATACACGGCGTTTCCTTAGTTTGGCAGGTTTGAGCACAGGAAAATACTGTTTATTATTTTATGTTTTAATTAAGTTGGTATTTATTATTTTTTTTCTGCATGTGTACGATAAAAGTATGGAAATCGTTCCCGAACTAGATGAAGATACATGTCTTGGCGTTTGATGTATTTTTTTGAACCAATCAGATAAGAGTAATGAAGTAATGAAGAGTAATGAAGAGTCAGCGAGAGCCTCGTTTGATTGGCTACAAGACGATATACACACAGAACTATTCACGGCAACCCGTCAAAATAAAAGTCTAAACTAGCCTCGTATCATATACACACAGAACTATTCACGGCAACCCGTCAAAATAAAAGTCTGAACTAGCCTCGTATCATATACACACAGAACTATTCACGGCAACCCGTCAAAATAAAAGTCTGAACTAGCCTCGTATCATATACACACAGAACTATTCACGGCAACCCGTCAAAATAAAAGTCTAAACTAGCCTCATATCATATACACACAGAACTATTCACGACCACCCGTCAAAATAAAAGTCTAAACTAGCCTCATATCATATACACACAGAACTATTCACGGCCACCCGTCAAAATAAAAGTCTAAACTAGCCTCATATCATATACACACAGAACTATTCACGGCAACCCGTCAAAATAAAAGTCTAAACTAGCCTCGTATCATATACACACAGAACTATTCACGGCAACCCGTCAAAATAAAAGTCTGAACTAGCCTCGTATCATATACACACAGAACTATTCACGGCAACCCGTCAAAATAAAAGTCTGAACTAGCCTCGTATCATATACACACAGAACTATTCACGACAACCCGTCAAAATAAAAGTCTAAACTAGTCTCGTATCATATACACACAGAACTATTCACGACAACCCGTCAAAATAAAAGTCTAAACTAGTCTCGTATCATATACACACAGAACTATTCACAACAACCCGTCAAAATAAAAGTCTAAACTATTCTCGTATCATATACACACAGAACTATTCACGACAACCCGTCAAAATAAAAGTCTGAACTAGCCGAATATCATATACACACAGAACTATTCACGGCAACCCGTCAAAATAAAAGTCTGAACTAGCCTCGTATCATATACACACAGAACTATTCACGGCCACCCGTCAAAATAAAAGTCTAAACTAGCCTCGTATCATATACACACAGAACTATTCACGACAACCCATCAAAATAAAAGTCTGAACTAGCCTCGTATCATATACACACAGAACTATTCACGGCAACCCGTCAAAATAAAAGTCTGAACTAGCCTCATATCATATACACACAGAACTGTTCACGGCAACCCGTCAAAATAAAAGTCTGAACTAGTCTCATATCATATACACACAGAACTATTCATGGCAACCTGTCAAAATAAGAGTTCGGTTTAACTTATTGAAGACATTGTGCCAGTAATAGGCTATATTACTATTATTTAGTCAAATGTACGTAATACTACAATACAACTACTGTTGAAAAATAATAAAACTTAATTTTTTAAAGAAGTAATCACAAAATATTTTTATTTTAATCCCCTTTATTTGCCAAAAATTTAAATGTTTAATTTTCATTAATTAAAATATAAATTAAATCAATGTGTTATGCCTTCATCTGATAACCATTAAAATGTATATACACAACACAGAATTTCATTCAACACAGGGCATTTCATAAGGCTACTGTATGAATAAATATATTTTTTATGCATTCAAATAATTAAACGTGCTAAAACACATAATTTGGCAACAATAAAACATAAGGTGAGAAAAAAATAAAACATTTCATACGGTCCTAAACATGTAAATTTTGTTACGCTTTTAATAAGTTAATGTTAAATTGTGTACGTTTCATGATTTTAATTAATTAAACATGCTTTTTGATTAATACAATTTCATTTGATCATTAAAAAGGAGTCCATAAAAATAAAAGGGGGAAAAAAAAACGGCATCCATAAAACTAAAAATGGAAAAAAATGAATTTAGAAAAAAATTAAACTGAATTTGGGAAAAAAAATCTAACGGATTTCATACGACCCTAAAGATAGTATGGACCTATGCTAACAAGTTAGGAAGCCGTTTTAAATTCAAATGGTGGCAAAACACCTAATTTACATTATTTTGTCCGCGTGCATTAAGCTTTTTCTTAATTAACCCGGTATTTTGTATCCAGCAGCTGATGAAGGCTCTTTATGTGGTTTCAGATGTTTGCAACGGTTGTTGTGCTGCGAGGAGCAAAGTCATTAAATGTGATATATTTCCCAGATTTTGATAGGCATGTACTTCATAAGGTAGGTCTGTGCACACTTAACGCTGAACTAATTCAGTCTTCATGTATTCAGCACTCTTTATATCTTCTGTGTAGGTATGGCCACTACCTTTATTGTATGTGGGAAATCAGTTAACAGGCCTGTTTGGAACAAAACAACTCAAGTATGTGTGCAATATGCTAAAAAAAAAAAATGCATGGCTGTTGTTATGATATTCTGAATAATGCTGTATGGCTCTGTTGCAGTCTGCCAATGTTTACCGTGCTCAGAAGATTCTCCATTTTATTCACAATGCTGTTTGAGGCTTACCTGCTAAAGTATGTCTAGTATGCTGACTCGGGTCTTACGAGATGTGAGATTTATACTTTTTAAAATGAGTATTGGTTTTTATTTTTATTAAAACAATTGTATTTTGTAGAAAGGAATTTTCTCGGTCCATAAAGGCGACCATTTTCACTATGATCCTGGGAGCTTTTATTGCTGCAAGGTAAGCAAAGCTGAATAAAACTATTACGTTTGAATTTTAATTCCTAGGTCTTGCAGAAAATCTAGTTTTTTATGTTGTCTGTGTGGTGGTTTTAATTTGCTTTTAGACCAATTAATCAACACAATGAAAGAGTATTTTCTCCTTAAAACGCTAGTTTCCCAGAAATGCGGTTTGCTACGTAACAAAATTCAATAATCAATCACGACAAGGGATATATTGCTATCATTAGCATATCCCTCTCCATTTATACAAACGCATTAGGAATGGGCGATATGGCCTAAAAATTTATCACGATCATTTCAGGTATTTATTGCGATAAAGATACCAATGACGATAATATATATATATATATATATATATATATAATTATTATAAATTTTCTTCTGTGAAATAGCAATTATGTTATGTTTAAGTTACTGTGCTGAAAAATAATCACAACAATTACACAATAATAATTCAAATAAATGACAAGTTTAAAATGTAAACAGATTCTGTATTTATTTATACTCTCGTGGCGCAAACAGCATACAATGTCTTCAGTTGTGTTTCAACTGCAAATAACTCCTGATGAAGTAACAAACATGTTAAAGACGTTCAGTGTGAGAAACAGTCAACGACACACTCTTAGCAGGTAAATATCATACGTGTGTGGAACATTTTAGGTCGTTAAATTTTCAACACTCTTGTCCCGTAAAAAGTAATGATCCCAACTATGTCTTCAGATAGTTTACAAAATAGTGCAAAACACATGATAAATTGAAAAAACAAATCAATAAAAAAAAAAAAATTATATTGCTCTTTGGTTTAAAAAAAAGGTTATACAAAATGTTCATAATTATCAATATCAAAACATTATATTGTTGATATATTTTTTAGCTATATCACTCAGCCCTACTTTGATGCCTCAGAATGCTGTCTGATTATAAAGCAACCTGGACTTCTAACGACTGCAGCAGTGATGCACCGACTTTAACGATTAGCGATTGGTTCTTTTATTCAGAAGGCGGGGCTTCCTGCGATAAAGCGGCTATATTAACAATGCATTTTTCCAAGTGACATGTCTTGGGTATTCTATAGTCTTTGGTATAATTATGAATTATAGTATTTATTTTGTCACAAAGAATTTTGTGACTTGTATCTAGTTTTTTAATCTTCAATTAATTTGCCTTCATTTGACTTTCACAGTACAGATTTATCTTTTGACCTCCATGGATATGTGTTCATTACACTTAACAACATTCTGACTGCTGCTAATGGGGCTTATATGAAACAAAAACTGGACTCCAAGGTAAGTTATCTCATAAGCCGGATTTATGCTTGATACATCCACTCAAGAGCAGGTGTGTGTACACCAAATGTCCTGCTGTCTTTGTTTCACATGCCCACAAATGTGCCAGTTTTCTGACAGTTTTGCACACAAGCCTTCGATTCCTAAAGCTTCATTAGTTCTGCGCATCACTAATCAAATAGTCGAAAACGGGCAAAAAGGCGGGATGTGGGCGGAGCTGGTTGCTGAAACCACGCCCACCTAACGCGACGGTGTTGACGCAGCAGCAATCCACCTGTCACTCAAGAGGCCACGCCCTTAATTATGCAGAACTTTAAGGCTTGATATAATTTAAACGGATGAGTAATAAAAAAAATTCACCCACTCACAGTTGTCATGAAGGACAAAATGAACGATATACACCAAAATAATTTTTTTAACCAGACTGTAAACATGTTTTTTCAGCTGTAAAGTTGGGCATTTTAACTATTTAACTACCATTTTCTATGGGATTGACTCCCTTTTGCAGCCCGCCTCTAGTGGCCAGTCAACGAATTACAGTTTAAGTTACTTCCGTGTTTGTTTCAAGAAAGAGAGAGAGGGGGGGTTAATTTAAATATTAACCCATATTTAACCCATATTTAGTTTAACAGATTTTTCTCCCTGCATTTCAGGAACTGGGAAAATACGGGCTGCTGTATTACAATGCTTTATTCATGATTATTCCCACTATGATTTTAGCATGCTTTACTGGAGACATTAAAAAAGTAAGAATTTTAATCAAATATTATGACACTAAATGTTTCAAAAATGACATCTGACTTCATATAAATGAAAATGTACATTTGATAAAATACTGATCTTTTGAATCTCCAGGCTTTGGAGTATGATGGTTGGGAGGATATTTTCTTCGTGATTCAGTTTGTGTTATCATGTGTCATGGGGTGAGCCTGATATTTCCAATCTTTTCCAATCTTTTCCTGTCCTTACTTAAAGGTGAAATGTGTTAAATCGTATGATTATAATCTCAGTGGTTATTCTGACAGGTTTATACTCATGTACTCAATTATGTTATGCACCCATTATAACTCTGCTTTGACGACAACCATCGTCGGCTGTATCAAGGTTGGTAATTAACATTAAATCAAATTAAATTAAATTAAATAAGTTAAGAATTGACTTTTTTTCCTCTAACCAACCCAACAGAATATCTTAGTGACATACATCGGGATGGTGTTTGGTGGAGATTACATCTTTACGTGGGTGAACTTTATCGGCCTGAACATCAGGTAAACCGGCTCATTTTAAAATGACGTTACTGGGACACTCTTATTGAAATACTGTACAAGATACCCTAAAATGTGTTGTCACTTCCTCATCATGTCCGGATTATTAAGATGCAGTGACATATTTGGGTTTTCTCTGAAAACAAGAATTTAGAAGAGAAAACATTAACGTACTGAAAAGTAAAGACGATCTAAATTTAGAAGAAAATAAAAAAGGTCACTTTTTGTGTATCCTAAGAATGACCATTAATATTTTTTACATTTATCCTTTATCTGCTCTATAAATATAGCTTTTCTTACTCTCCCCATAGCATTGCTGGCAGTCTTGTGTACTCGCACATCACTTTCACTAAGGAACAAAAAAGTAAGCACAATACACAAATGTGGATTTTATCTTTTAAAGTGCATCTCAAAACCATAATTGCATGCATTAATTTCCTTTTTTTTAATAAGATGAAATGCATTTTAGATGACATGTTGAATATTGTCTTTTAACAGAAACATGTTGATGTTTAAACCAGTTTAAATGGGCATAAGTACGTTGATAATGGGAGTCAAGAACCCAGTCTGAACCCGGTCCCATTTCACAACAGTGACCACAACTTTCCCAGCAACCTTGGTTTGTTATGTTCTTATGAACCAATTCCTGTTTCTTCCTGAACTACCATCGTGCCTCTGTTTTTTAACAATTATTTCCTTTGTTATGATATGAAATTAATATTATCCTTTTGTCTCAGTAAATTCCTCAACTTTAGTTCAATTTCTTATTTTTTAATTGAGGGATGAGTAAATATTTTTTAATTAATTTTTGGTTAATTGACATACTGGTATAAATTAAAATACAACATGTGATTGCTGTTAAACCTGAAATAAACAAGTGAATGAATATGATTCAGTGTGACTGGTACATAAACACATGATAAAAAATCTTAGCGTTTAGCAATAAATAACACGAGTGTATTCTTTCCAATTGCGTGTAATGCATACGCCTAAATCCAATTTCGTGTGCAATCCTTCCCATTAATTTAACGAGGTCACGGGTTTCATTTGTGCCGTAAAAATTGTATAGTTTGTGCTGCTTCAGTTTGTTAGAAAATAAAAAGGCCTAGTGATCATTCTGAGGTCACTCGGCCCCCCCACGCTTGCTCCAAATTTACCCCATAATCTCGTTTGTATGTGCTTCGGTAGTATTTTAGTTTTTACTACTGTCTTTTTTAACAATACAGTTGAAGTAACAAGGTCAAATTCAAATGGCAAACCAAATCACATGTAATAGTCGGAAGTCACTTAATTGTTAGTAGCCGTATTCGTTCAATTTGACTGATTTTTGTTTTAATAAATAAATAAAATAAAGACTTGATATACATATTTTCGTCTCTGCGCACAAATAAAACATGCAATAGGAATATATGCTATACGTGTGCGTTCATTCGTTTTCCTTTTTTTAACCACGAAAAAAAAACGTTTTGTTTATGCCTTTTTGCACCTTTAGTAAACATTTGAAAAATGCACAAATTAATATAGATATTAATTAATATATTAATACTTTGGCCAAAGAAGGCTAATGCTTCTCCAGCACGTTCAGTTTATAACGATATCTCTGTGCTAGATCATTGATGGGGAGCAGTGGGCTATTAATAGTAAATATGACCAAAACAATATATTTTTTTATATATGAATAATAAAATAGCTATATAGGTGCATTTCAAGTGTTTATGAGGAGTGGGAGTATAATCGCACTTACTGTATGATATGGAGGCGTCCGTGCAATCTCTCACAGTTATATTTTTATAAAAATATAACTTAAAATAGCCTTCTCCGTCATTTTTGGATGCGCTTTCTGTCGTCTCATGCAAGTCTCCGTGAATGGAGCGCGTCACAACAATGAACCGGCTCACCGACATAATTAGTACATCTGCAGAAATCTTGAAATGTCTACTATTAAACAAACTAATTAACATAAAAACAAATCTATGATTATGTGGACCATATGAATGGCACGTCGTCTGTGGAGATGGCGAACATCGTCGCTTTTGGCAACTTCATCTTTGCAGTCGACACTGACTGAGAAAGCACTAAGTTCCCATATATTAAAGGATGGTTTATTATATTAATCATTTAAATATAAACGCACGACTAGGAAAGTCCTTAAATCTTTAAAAAAGTCAGTAGCAAAAACCTAAATATTACCAGCACAAACGAAGCACATTTAAAAAAAAAATAGGAAAATTTGGAGCAAGTGAGCGACCTCAGAATGATCACTATTTATTTGCGATGTTTTTTTAAAGCAGCAAAAATGAAACACCAACAAGGAGGATTATTTTGGGTGAATTTGGAGCATGGAGGGTGGTGGTGTGACGTCATCAGCTATAATTCAATGTCCATCCATCCATCTTCTTCCGCTTATCCGGGGCTGGGTCGCGGGGGCAGCTGTCTAAGCAGAGATGCCCAGACTTCCCTCTCCCTAGTCACTTCCTCCAGCTCTTCCGGGGGGACACCGAGGCGTTCCCAGGCCAGCCGGGAGACATAGTCTCTCCAGCGTGTCCTAGGTCTTCCCTGGGGCCTCCTCCCGGTGGGACGCAACCGGAACACCTTCCCGGGAAGGCGTCCAGGAGGCATCCGGAACAGATGCCCGAGCCACCTCAGCTGACGCCTCTCGATGTGGAGGAGCAGCGGCTCTACTCTGAGCTCCTCCTGAGTGACTGAGCTTCTCACCCTATCTCTAAGGGAGCGCCCAGCCACCCAACGGAGAAAGCTCATTTCGGCCGCCTGTATCCGGGATCTTGTCCTTTCGGTCATGACCCAAAGCTCATGACCATAGGTGAGAGTAGGAACGTAGATTGACCGGTAAATCGAGAGCTTCGCCTTGCGGCTCAGCTCTTTTTTCACCACGACAGACCGGTACATCGACCGCATTACTGCAGAAGCTGCACCGATCCGTCTGTCAATCTCCCGTTCTATCCTTCCCTCACTCGTGAACAAGACCCCAAGATACTTGAACTCCTCCACTTGAGGTAGCAACACTCCACCAACCTGAAGTGGGCAAGCCACCCTTTTCCGACTGAGGACCATGGCCTCGGATTTGGAGGCGCTGATTCTCATCCCAACCGCTTCACACTCGGCTGCAAACCGTCCCAGTGCATGCTGAAGGTCCTGGTCTGAGGTGGCCAGCACGACAACATCATACGCAAAGAGCAGAGACGAAATCGCGTGGTCCCCAAACCCAACACCCTCCGGCCCCTGGCTGCACCTAGAAATTCTGTCCATAAAAATTATGAACAGAACCGGCGACAAAGGGCAGCCCTGCCAGAGTCCAACATGCACCGGGAACAAGTCTGACTTACTGCCGGCAATGCGAACCAAGCTTCTGCTCCTGTCGTACAGGGACCGGACAGCCCTTAGCAAAGGACCCCGGACCCCATACTCCCGGAGTACCCTCCACAGGATGCCCCGAGGGACACAGTCGAATGCCTTCTCCAAATCCACAAAACACATGTGGATTGGTTGGGCAAACTCCCATGAACCCTCCAGCACCCTAGAGAGGGTATAGAGCTGGTCCAGTGTTCCACGGCCGGGACGAAAACCACACTGTTCCTCCTGAATCCGAGGTTCTACTATCGGCCGTATTCTCCTTTCCAGTACCCTGGCATAGATTTTCCCGAGGAGGCTGAGAAGTGTGATCCCCCTGTAGTTGGAACACACCCTCCGGTCCCCCTTCTTGAAGAGAGGGACCACCACCCCGGTCTGCCATCCCAGAGGTACTGTCCCCGACCGCCACGCGATGCTGCAGAGACGTGTCAGCCAAGACAGCCCCACCACATCCAGAGACTTGAGGTACTCAGGGCGGATCTCATCCACTCCCGGTGCCTTGCCACCGAGGAGTTTCTTGACTACCTCGGTGACTTCAGCCCGGGTGATGGACGAGGCCACCTCTGAGCCCCCAGCCTCTGCTTCCTCAATGGAAGACGTGACGGCGGGATTGAGGATATCCTCGAAGTATTCCTTCCACCGTCCGACGACATCCCCAGTCGAGGTCAACAGCCGCCCACCTCCACTGTAAACAGCATTGGTGGGGCACTGCTTCCCCCTCCTGAGGCGCCGGACGGTTTGCCAGAATCTCTTCGAGGCCAGCCGGTAGTCCTTCTCCATGGCCTCACCGAACTCCTCCCAGGCCCGAGTTTTTGCCTCCACAACCACCAGGTGGAGTGCAGGTTTTGCCTGCACTCCGCTTAGCCTGCCGGTACCCGTCAGCTGCCTCTGGAGTCCCACAAGCCAACCAGGCCCGATAGGACTCCTTCTTCAGCTTGACGGCATCCCTTACTTCCGGTGTCCACCACCGGGTTCGGGGATTGCCGCCTTGACAGGCACCGGAGGCCTTACGGCCACAGCTCCGAGAGGCCGCGTCGACAATGGAGGTGGAGAACATGGTCCACTCTGACTCAATATCTCCAGCCTCCCTCGGGATCCGGTCGAAGCTCCGCCGGAGGTGGGAGTTGAAGATCTCTCTGACAGGGGATTCGGCCAAACGTTCTCAGCAGACCCTTACAGTACGCTTGGGTCTGCCGAGTCTGTCCAGCTTCCTCCCCCGCCATCGGGTCCAACTCACCACCAGGTGGTGATCAGTTGACAGCTCCGCCCCTCTCTTCACCCGAGTGTCCAAGACATACGGCCGAAGGTCAGATGAAACGACCACAAAGTCGATCATCGACCTACGGCCTAGGGTGTCCTGATGCCACGTGCACTGGTGGACACCCGTAGGTGCAGGGAATCGACCCTCTCGTTCCCGGGGTAAACTCCAACACATGGCGGCTGAGCTGGGGGGCTTTAAGCAAACCCACACCAGCCCACCGCCTCTCACCATGGGCAACTCCAGAGTGGTGAAGAGTCCATCCTCTCTCAAGGAGTGTGGTTCCAGAGCCCAAGCCGTGCGTGGAGGTGATCCCGACTATCTCTAGTCGGAACCTCTCAACCTCACGCACAATCTCAGGCTCCTTCCCCGCCAGCGAGGTGACGTTCCACGTCCCTAGAGCTAGTTTCCGTGTCCAGGGATCGGGTTGTCGAGGCCCCCGCCTTCGACTGCCGCCCGATCCTCTAAGCACCGGCACCTTACGGTCCCTCCTGCAGGTGGTGAGCCCACGGGAAGGCGGACACACGTCGCTCCTTCGGGCTGAGCCCGGCCGGACCCCGTGGGGAGAGGCCTGGCCACCAGGCGCTCGCATACGAGCCCCAACCCCGGGCCTGGCTCCAGGGTGGGGCCCCGGCTGCGCCATGCCGGGCGACGTCACGTTCCTTGATTTAGTGTC
>CM050426.1:32802863-32810103 GCA_027564155.1 Gymnocypris eckloni scoliostomus
TTATTATTGTCTCTTTTTTATTTTATTTATTGTTATTGTTTTTATTTTTATTTTTCTCTATTTTATTATTTATTTATTTATTTATTGTTATTATTTTTCTCTCTTTTCTTATTTTTCATTTATTGTTATTATTTTTATATTTCTCTATTTTATTATTTATTTATTGTTATTATTTTTCTCTCTTTTCTTATTTTTCATTTATTGTTATTATTTTTCTCTCTTTTATTATTTTTTATTTATTGTTATTATTTTTATATTTATCTCTTTTTTATTATTTTATTTTTTGCTATTGTTTTTCTTTTTCTCTCTTTTATAATTTTTATTTTATTTATTGTTATTTTCTTTCTTTCATTTTTATTTTTTATTAATTACTTATTGTCGTTATTTATTTTTCGCTCTTTTCTTGTTATTATCTTTATTTATTGTTATTTTGTTTCTTTCTTTCCTTTCGTTATTGTTGTTATTTATTTTTGTAAAGTATTAATTATGAGAAAAGGTTTGAATAAAATAAAAGATTAATAGCATAATTTACTGTTATTATTTATTGATAGTTTAACTTTAGCTGCAGCTCTAGACAGGTCATTAACAGCTGGTCTGTGTGGTAATTACAGCACATCGGTCAGGACTAGGTGTGTGCGTTATATATATATATCGTCTGCGATAATATCCTAATTGTTGTTTTAACGATGTGTGATTTGACATTATTGAGTATATTGCGTGAAGTGTGTTCTTTCACTGCATGATTCATTATTAAAAACACTAAGAATCATCACAAAATTCAAGATATGGGGGAAGAAAATGTATATATTATATCATTTCATATAGTTAATATCTCATGAAGAGTGTCGTTTTTGTTCTCTAAAAATTAGCATGATTACAAAAGCGATATAGATTTTTTACAACAGTTCAATAAACAAGAAGTTAATATTAAAAGACTTATGTTTTAGACACCATATCACTAATTTCGCCAACAAACATAATTCTAAACACAGTCACAGAACTGTTTTGTGTCTCTGAGCAACATGACGGTGATTCGTTCCTGAATCAATCAATCTTTAAATGATTCAGTTCAATCGCAACGACTCACTTATTAACACTGACCTGCTGCCACCTGCTGCCGGTTTAATTTCACATTTAAATTATCTTTTCATTTTTTTATATAATTTTAAATATCAATATTCAACATTTTATGTCCTGCATTAAACACGAGTAAACACATCTAAACACCTCTTCAGATGCAGCTTCTGTGGTTCCTCTGCATTGCAAAGATTAATTTAGTTGATACTGATTTAATTTGCTTGGCAACAGCCCAAAAGTCTAATTATCATAATCCACTGATTAAACATAAGAATTTGACTCATTGCTGATGCACACTTTTAGACAAAAAGGTAAAAATTAGGGCAGGTACGCGATTGACATTTTTATCTCATTAATTACATGTGGTGATTAATTCTTCTTTGACTGAGAAATTACTCCCAAAATATAATTGAATGTCATTGCTGTGTAAAGCATCAAACAGACATTACAAAAAGTAGCTTCAGCAATAAATATTTAGTTTGATCAAATTTATCACATTTACTCTTTTGGACCATGAGGGTGAATAAATGATGACACAATGTTCATTTTCCGGTGGGTGATCTATACCTTTAATCATTTATTTTATTATTATTACTATGGAAATATTAAATTATTTATTTAATGAAATGATACTCTAAATAATAAAATAAAACTGCCAGTAGGTGGTGGTAAATGTCTTAATGATTAAGTAATTTATTCATTAATCTGATTCATTCAGGAGTGAAGTAAATGGTTCTCTATATGAATGGTTCACTGAATTCATTAGGCTTGTTGGATTTGAAGTGGATCATCATCATCAGAATGACTGGTGTGACAAGGAATTACCACGAGAGCTATGTTTTATCATCTGAAACATGTAAGTAGTAGCATCATTACATGGCCACTCAATCTAATGTTAACCTATAAATGTGTGCTATTCCAGTGTTTGTGTGGAGAGTGGAAGCTGGACAGTAGCTCACTGCATGACCGGTGCGATCATTTGCATTTAACTTAAAATGCTCCGTCATATTTGTTCATTCAGATGAGATTAATACATCTTTCGAATCTGTAAAAGCTCTACTTTCATTTGTGTGCACTCACAATAAGAACAAACCGTTGTGCTTTTGTAAAATAATGAAAGCAAACAGGGTGCACTTTCTGCCGTCTAGGTCTCTGTGAACCTATTTTTTATATATTAACCGAAACACTTGCCTCACACATGAAAAATATATCTACAGAAAGCGAAATGTCTTCTTTTAAATGAAGCAATTCAAATGGAAAACTAATATTTTCAGATTATGTAATCCGTATGAAACACATCCACTGTGGAGATGACGAGTCAGTGTCGACTTCATCACTGCAGCCGAAATACAGAAAACACTAGTTTATCAATCAATTATTAAGATGTTAAGGCAATCGTCTTGCTATTATTTCCCTGAAACATTCATAATCATTACTTCTGCGGCAAGTTCTATGTGTGCGCTTGAGCACTGATAGGTTATAGGCAATTAAAGGCTCATTATTATTAACTATATGGTTAATTATTATAATTGATGACTATTAGTTGATCAGAAAAATATTTAGTCGAGGGCAGCCCAATCATTTACATCAATTATAAAACTCTTCTTTCTCCTTCTACAGAAGAACATGAACACACTCAGTGAGTTTTCTGCTTTGACTTACATCGTAGGAAGTCGTTCCTGGTCTTGGGAACAATGTTGGTGGATGTGACTGTGGAAATCAACAGACATGAACAGTGTGATTCTCATGATCCTGCATCCATTACTAACACATTTATAATATGATGTTCTCCATGATACGAGATGATGATGGAGAGCAGATGAATCTCCAGGACTTTACCTCTGTCTGAGATCTTCTTGAGATCCTCTTTGCAGAAATCCTCCAGTTTGTCTTTCAGCTGACAGACAGATTCTCTCAGACCATCAAAAGAGACGAGAGAACTGAAGAGATCATCATTTACGTCTGTAGATTCAGGAGGTGCTGAGAGAGACTGGAAACTCTACAGAAAACAGAAATCAAAACTCATCAGCTCCACACTTCACCCAATAACCTGCACCAACATCAGATTTGTGCGGCTCTTGAACTGTTGGTGGCGCTTGTGGTGTTTGACAGCTAAATATATCTTCCAGAAGAAAGAGCTCAGAGAAATGATTCCTAAGAGATTTCCATAACTGAAAGACATTTGTAAGCACCGTCTCTTTCAGAAGAAGATGATCAGGTGAGACTCTGACTGATAATTATATAATAAGACACTCATGAAATGTAGGATCTGCTCAAGTCCACTATGATCCTGTTCTTCTAGATCTGTGTTACCTGCAGGATCTGCTCAAGTCCACTATGATCCTGTTCTTCTAGATCTGTGTTACCTGCAGGATCTGCTCAAGTCCACTATGACCCTGTTCTTCTAGATCTGTGTTACCTGCAGGATCTGCTCAAGTCCACTATGATCCTGTTCTTCTAGATCTGTGTTACCTGCAGGATCTGCTCAAGTCCACTATGTCCTGTTCTTCTAGATCTGTGTTATCTGCAGGATCTGCTCAAGTCCACTATGACCCTGTTCTTCTAGATCTGTGTTATCTGCAGGATCTGCTCAAGTCCACTATGACCCTGTTCTTCTAGATCTGTGTTACCTGCAGGATCTGCTCAAGTCCACTATGACCCTGTTCTTCTAGATCTGTGTTACCTGCAGGATCTGCTCAAGTCCACTATGACCCTGTTCTTCTAGATCTGTGTTATCTGCAGGATCTGCTCAAGTCCACTATGACCCTGTTCTTCTAGATCTGTGTTACCCGCATGATCTGCTCAAGTCCACTATGACCCTGTTCTTCTAGATCTGTGTTACCTGCGGGATCTGCTCAAGTCCACTATGATCCTGTTCTTCTAGATCTGTGTTACCTGCAGGAACTGGATGTGATCCTGTGTGTTTGAAAGCTGCTCCAGCTCAGCGTGTCTCCTCCTCAGATCATTGATCTCCTGCTCCAGTTTCTCCAGTCGTCCTTCAGCTCGACTCACTGCTTGCTTTTCCTGATCTTTGATCAGCTGTATCAGCTCAGAGCGGCTTCTCTCAATGGAGCGGATGAGCTCAGTAAAGATCCTCTCACTGTCCTTCACTGCTGTCTGTGCAAAGCGCTGTTAGGACACACAGTGATTCAGTGAGTCTGAACTGAGACCGAGACAAACTTCTCTTCTTCTCCAGACTCACCTTATGAGACTCCACCGTCTCTCTCAGCTGCTGAAGATCTTTCTCTCTCTGCTGGATTCTCTGCTGGAACGTCTTCTGCGTCTCCTTCAGCTGCTTCTGAAGGACAAACGGATGATAGTGAATCTCACAGAAAATTACTGGCACTAAATCATCATGTGAACAGATTAATCCAGTAAACACAGGGCGAGGCAGTTTAAAGATTACTTATCTAAACTGATAACTAATGGCTGTAGGTTCAAACTCCAGAAGTCATGATCAGTTACAATCATCATACATGAATTACTACAAGTGTGTAAGTATTATTAAAGTGAAACTGACACTGATGTAGAGCTTCAGACTGACAATGTTTCTGCATTTTGACTGATAGAAGTATATATTTATTATATGTATTATAAATCAAAGAACAGGTGAATAGTGTAACAAAAGCCCATTTTACGAAAGATTGTGTTGATTAAGGTTTACAGTTCATTTTCAGCAAACAGTGAAACTCTCTTCTTGAAGCTGCTGTTCATTTCCGCTGTCGTGTGATGTGTGAATGCTGTAAGCTGTTAATATGGGTGTTGATATAAACACATATGAAACGAGTTTCAGCAATATTCAATCAGTGGTTAGTTTTAAATACCTGTTTCTCTGTCCTCTGTGCTGCAGCTGATACAGTATCATGGTTTTTATGGTCATCCATACACAGCACACATATACATTTCTGGTCAGTGCGACAGAAAACCTCAAGGAGCTTCTCATGTTTCTGGCAGATCATCTCCTGCAGTCGTCCAGTGGCTTCAGTCACTTTGTGTGGTTTACGTGAATGATACTCCTCATGACGGTCAAAATGAGTTTGACAGTAAGACTCCAGACACACCAGACAGGACTTGACGGCTTTGTATTTTCTTCCAGTACAGACGTCACACTGAACATCTCCAGCTCCAGCGTCACAGTCAGCAGAGAGTTTGGTCTTCTTCAGTTTCTCCACCACTTCAGTCATCATGGTGTTTCTAGCTAAAGCAGGTCTTGGACTGAAGGTCTGTCTGCACTGAGGGCAGCTGTAGACTCTCATCTGATCCTCCTGATCCCAGCAGTCTGTAATACAGCTCTTACAGTAACTGTGTCCACAGGGAATGGTCACTGGATCCTTCAGGAGATCCAGACACACTGCACACATGAACTCATCCTGAGAAACTCTGGCTTCTGTCATTTTACTGCTTGAATACAGACACAAACACACAACAGCTCAACTACACTTCAGTTTCTCTTTCCCTGTAAGTCACATGATTCCTGTTTCCTGGTTCTGTGTTTGAGTCACGTGTGTAACAAAAAAGAGAAAAAGCAGCTTCCTCATTCCTGCTCCTTTAGAGTCTCTCTCTCTCTCTCTCTCTCTCTCTCTCTCTCTCACACACACACACACACACACACACACACACACACACACACACACACACACACACAGTTAAATGTAGTGCATGGTGAGTCTTTACAATTTCTGTTCTGTTCATGTCAGTGTTGTGCATCATTCAGATGAACTGAGAACACCTTTAAATTGCAAACAAATCAATGATTTTGAATTGAGGGAGTAAAAGGGAGGGTCGTGGTGTTGAAGGTGGAAGAGCGCGCTGGTCATTTCCTCCCCAACCTACAATTCCTGCTGACACCGAGACTCGAACCCAGTGGTGTAGCAAATCAGCCCCGGACCATATGCAAAAAAAAATGTACAGGCCCCCCCAAACGTTATGGGCTCCAACTCGGTTTACTCAACTTATTGTTGATTTTTCTAAAGTAATAAATGTTACGTGACTATTCACAAACTGTTTTATTAATGGTATAAATTGCTTGGAAATAATATTTAACTTTTTCAAGTCCATTCATTATATTTAGCCAAGCCACCCAATAACCCCAATATGCTTTGTGCTTGTTACTTTTATTATAATACAAAGTCTCAGCCTTGTGTCAATTTTATGATCAAGTATAAAACATAAATGTGTTTTTACGCTCTTTAATTTGTAGTGAGAACTATATTAACCTCAGTTTAAGCAAGTTGAGTTTAGAAAAATGTCAATTATTTTTTTATTGCTGTTTTTCATGTTAAATATTAAGAGTGACAGGTTGGATTACACACATACTTTATTTTTTGGCAGCGATGAAATTACCTTCACGCAATAAAACATTATTTTATTATCGTAATTTTTACTTTATTCTTAAAGTATTATGACGTTAATCTTATTTATTTCGTTATTTATTTTTCAAGGAGACACTAAAATGCTGCCGTAGGCTATTTGTACTGCTTGTAAATATTATCTTGACACAGTGCTGCTCCCAAAAAGTAAGGAGATATTTGAATTATTTGTTAATAAACTAGTGTCTTGTGAGTCAGTGTCTCAAAGATGAAGTTGACGATCTCGCCATCTCCTCACTGGACGCACCTTTAGAGAGAAATCTTTCACGGATTACATAATGAAAGAGTTTTTGTTTTCGATTTTAATTATTTTGTTATAAAATTATTTAAAGCATTCTATAGATATATTTATCATGTCTGTGAGGCAAGTATTCGCTGAGTTTCAGTTCACCATTGTGAAGCAATCCTGCTCAAGACCCAGACTACAGAAAACACATCATATTTGTTTTCCTTATTTAAAAAAAATCACAATGTTTTGTTGATATTTTGAGTGCACACAAATAAAAGTAGACCCTTTGCAGTTCCAAATTATGTATTACTCTTACAAGCAAAAATTATGGCGTATTTTAAGTTTCCACTCTTATTTAGAAAAAAAAGCTATTGCGCCAGCGTCTCCATCTTGTGCCTCCTTCCTGCCCTGCTACATTGGTGGAGAATGCAGGCATCTTCCCCGAGGCATGAACACCCGGCTGAAGCAGTTGGGCCCCCGGGCATAGAGGACCTTGTTCGACATTTGGCAGAGGTTGCAGATCGGAAGCAGCAACTGACGGAACAGCTCGTTGTCAGCCAGGCTA
>CM050426.1:32810203-32860203 GCA_027564155.1 Gymnocypris eckloni scoliostomus
GGAAAAATAAATGTATAGCCTGAATGCACTGTACGTCACTTTAGATAAAACCGTCTGCTAAATGCATAAATGTAAAACATTTTGAAATGAAACTGTATTTGCAGTCAAAAGTCACAAGCTCATACATTTTTTTTACACACTCAATTAACATTTTACAATTACAATTAACAGAAAGTACAAATCAATACATTTAAACATAAAAACAAACCACATATAAAAACAATAAATCCAGACAGAAATATTTTCAGGTGTAGCTCTCGTTTCCTTCTGCAGATGTTGCTCATAACAAAGTGTGTTTTGTCTTTGATAGCAAACTATGGCCTGTGCTGCGTTCAGCCCTGAAAAAACAGGTGAAGGATAATCCACTCCTTACCCCGAGACTGTGTTATGATCTATATCACCTTATTATTTTTATTGTGAGTATTAGGCTTATCATTATTGCTGATCACTGTTGTTGTGCTGTGATTATTGTTATATGTACCATTATATAATCAGAGGAGCATAGAAAGGTTTATGAAAGTGTCACTCCACAATACAATAGCAAAATATATAAATATGTATTATTATGTTACATTAATCAGTGTCTAGCACACTGTCACAGTTGTTCTCTTGGCTCACCACCAGAGGTCGCCAAACACATACACACCACATGGACTTTATCTTGAACTCCATTTCCCATCATGCTCGTTGATTACATCCTCACCTGTTTTCAATAACATGGACACTATTTAAGTCATTCTGACCCAGCATTCTGGGCTCAGTATTGTTATATCTATCTACATACAGTACTAAGTGTTTGCCCTGTTTCTAGTCCTGCCGTGTCGTGTTCCTGACCATTGCCGGTTGTTCTTGTTTTTTGATTGTTAGCTTCATGCCCTGAACTTTTTACCTATTACCTGGATTTCCCGTTTGTCTTGCCCATTTGGATACTGTTCTGCTGGTATATGACCTCTGCCTGTTTGACTACTCTTTATATTAAAACTGCATTTGGATCCAAAAGCTTCTGTCTCAATTTCAATGTAACACCTTCCTAAGGAAAGGATACGGACCAGAATACATTGCAATTACTACATGATATTTAGACAGACTTAAAGAAGCTCCAGATCTATACTTGTGCTCTTATTATTTCAGTTATTTTGCCTTTAATGTAAATAAACATGTGCAAACAATATACTTGCTCTTGTGAATTCATATTGATGTTAATTACATTGACTTACAAATTCCTACTGTATATAGCAGTATGTGCATCTTTTTCATCTCTAGGTAATCAATTCTATTTTAAATTATTATATTTCTAGTTCTTACTTTTTTAATACCTTGTATTTTCTTTCTCATTTTTATGTAAAGCATTTTATCACCATTGTTTATGAAATTTGGTAGTCTTTATAAATAAACTTGTCTTGCAATGAAGCTAAAAATATAAACAACTACATCATCATGTTGATATGCTATGATATAAAACTCTTAAGACAATCATGTCTTCTAATATCTTCAATTTTTGTGTATACCGAGCTGCAGCAGACACATATTAAACGACTTCACTTGGACCCATTGTGCGAGCTGTCTCTTTACCGCTTCCAGGAAACATGTGGTTGAACCTGGAACCCGTAGCTAAACGTTGCACGCTTGAACGTGCCTCAGATGATAGTGAAGGAGTGCAGCTGTAGTTGTAGTTTCCTCCTGCAGGTGTCGCTCCGAGCAGCTACAAACTCAACGAGTCCCATGAGTCTCTGCTCCAGTCAACAGAAGAGCACAATCCTCTGTTCATTCACACAACAACTGACTGCATCCGAGTCAAACATCAGCACACACTCAGTGAGATATACACATTACACACAGCTGCATGTAGACCTGATTCTGCTTTACTCTCAATAAAACTGCCCAGAGCATTTCATCAAGACCGTAAAGATACTCTTTTATTTGATTTGCCAGAGAATCTGTGAAGTCATTTTACTTCACTTAGAAACAAATCCTGCCCACTTGTTGTATCTAAAACAAGATTTGTTGTACTGTGCCTGATAATTGTTCTTCTTTCTCTTGTTTTAGATGTACTGTAATGCAAACTAACAGCATGTGTCTTCCCCCATATGAGGAAACTTCCTCTTTCCTCAGTGAAGCGGTCCGAGGTTTCCTCATGTGTCAGTCCAGTGTGAGTCTCGCCCTGAAGACGCTCGTCTCGATGAGATCCTGAACACAGACGATCTGAAGCAGCATCTCTCTCTTCTTCTGGATCGAGTTCTTCTGGAAACTGGACTTTAGAGAAATGATGCTCATCTTTGGACTGATGCTGCTGCTGCAAACTGCTGCATGTGAGTCTCTTTCACATCAAACTCATCTTATCATGCTAATCAATCAAATCAATCGCTGAAATAAAGATATAATGTTACATCAAGAGTCTGCAGTGATCGAACAATAGAGTTTTCTGATGTTCAACAGTTATTAGTAGTATTGCAAAATATGGGACGAAGTGTTTATCTTCATGTTCATTGTGCTGAAATGTTTTAGTGTTTTGTAAAATGTAACTTTTTATATAAAGTAGGATTCATCAAATGATCTGTGTCTCCATTAAATATAATATCAGAAAGATCAAGAGATTATTAAAAAAGACTAATAATGTCACAGTATTAAGGGATTGAACCGAAAGTGCAGGACAAAATGTATTCTGCATGTTAACATATTATATAGCATCAGAATATCTATATAATGAAATATTTTAACATGCAGCTTAATATGTAGACAGTAAAAGCATGAATAAAATGAACATTAAGATGAATGAGAGATATAGACCAGCTGATGTTTCAGCGTTAAACAGATATGTTGAATTAAAGGCCTGGTTTCATAGACAGGGCTTAGTCTAAACCAGGATTAGGCCATTGTTCAATTAGGACATTTAAGTCATTTGTATTAACATGTCTTAGAAAAAGTGCCTTGTGCATCTTGAGACAAAACAAAGGCACTGATATATTTTAAGATCAGTCAGTGCAAGTTTCTTTCAGTTAAAGAGTTCAGATTTACACTTTAGTCTGGGACTAGGTTAAGCCTTGTCTGTGAAACCAGGAGGAAATCTTTTATTTTAACAGTTATTTTGTATTACACAACAAACTATCCAGTAATCATGTTCAGTATCCATACTTCAGATGAACCCAGATCAGATAAAGTGTCCGATATGTTTCTTCAGTTAAACTTTAATTCTGTGAGTGTTTGTGTAATTTGTGTCTGGTTTTAATTAATGATGTCTGTAAATTGTGTTAAATTTAATAAATTTGTCTGTGTGTGTGTGTGTGTGTGTGTGTGTGTGTGTGTGTGTGTGTGTGTGTGTGTGTGTGTGTGTGCGTGTGTGCGTGTGTGTGTGTGTGTGTGTGTGTGTGTGTGTGTGTGTGTGTGTGTGTGTGCGTGTGTGCGTCTATGTGTGCGTGCGTCTGTGCCTGTGTGTGTGTGTGTGTGTGTGTGTGTGTGTGTGCGTGTGCGTGTGCGCGTGTGCGTGTGCGTGTGTGTGTGTGTGTGTGTGTGTTGTTCTTCAGGTCTGGAGTTAAACTGCAGTTTTGATCAGTCTGATCCCTGTTACGCAGCTCTGGGACACAATCTGTCGATGGTGCTGGACGCTAGTGAATATGACCTGAAGATCATAAAGAGAATAAACAACACAAAAGATGATCCAGTTTGTAGAGTAAAATATGAGAGGATGAAGGATGTGATCTTTATAATAACAGACCTGAAGTGACAGTCATTAATGGGACTCTGATAATAAACCGTGTGATCAGAGCAGATTCAGGGAATTACAGATTAACACTCGATCACTCAGACGGCACAGAAACATCTAGAGATCTTCAAGTGATTGTTGAAGGTACAGAAACTCTCTCATCAGACTCATTACAATCTCATGTTCTCCAAAGATCTCACTCTCATGCAGATGAATCAGTTGAATCTCTGTGAAGGTTTTTATTGCAGCTCATTATTGAATTTCTAGAAGAATTATAAAATTCATCTGCACTTTCCATGTGCTAAATCTATTTTCAGATTGAAATACTGGCATGTTGTCACTGTATATTACCTTCTGTTTAAAAATAATGTGAAAGCATTTCAAACATTCATTTGCTGCATTGTTGTCACATGACTAGCCTATGCTGTGTGTTCAATTCAGTCCAGCTATTATTTCATATATACATTATGTTGTATAAAGAGAGTCATGTGACTGTGATGTGTCCCTCCCTCCAGCTCCTATTGGCTCAGTGGAAGTGTCAATCATCTGCTCCTCCAATCAGACTTCAGTGTTCTGCTCCTCTGATGGAGATCAGCTCCTCTACAGCTGGACTCTGAATGGAGAAATACTAGATGAAGGACCAATGGTTGGAAACACTAGCATTGATCTGGATGAGAAAAGACTGATGGAAACATCAGCTGCAGCGTCAAGAACCACGTCAGTCACGCACAGAACACCACTAGACTCAAACCCTGTCTTGGTGAGCTTCTAACATATGAATGTCCACACATTTGCTAAACAACAGCAACAAGAGTGATGCAGAATCTCACAAAACCTGTCAAAAACACATCAAAGTCATGTGTTACCCCCAGATTAACAGTATCTCTGAAGCATATTGTGATGTATTGTGGTGGTTTTAACTCCTTTGGGACTCTTTATAAAGGATCTTAAATGAAGTTAGAACAGATTGATTTAAATTTAGATTTTTTTGTTTTTATTTGTTGTTTATATATATATAATTTATTTATTTATCTATTTACATTTTCTATTTTTCACTTGTTTCTCGGCAGTCACGGGTATGGCACTAAATTATAAACAGCAAACCAACATTTCACCCCAAAATACAATTTTATATTGCATAAATAAAATAACTATTTTACAGACTTTAGTTGTTTACAGTTGAGTTGTGTTTTTTGTTGCAATTATTTAAAGCAATATTTGTTATTTGGACGTAATTGAAATATTTTTACTTAAAATATGCAATATCATTTTAATCAAGTCAAGTCAAGTCAAGTCTGCTTTATTGTCAATTCTTCCACATGTACAGTACATACATACAGAGAATTGAAATTGCGTTACTCTCAGACCCTTGGTGCATACAGTTAACATTAAACACTGACAGTAGACATTCAAATACAGATAAATACAGTTTAACCATATGTACATACAAACTATACAGATATACAAATGAGGACATTGTAGAAAAAATAAAATAAAATTAAAAAAAACAGCTAGATAAAGTAAAGGGGCATAAGGCACATGGCAGATAGAGAGCAAACCAGTTAAATAAATCTGCATAGTTTGAAGACAGACAGTTGTTTATTGTTTATTTGGATCCTTATTGACTTCCACAAAGTGATTGTTAATATTCCTGGTTTCCACAAATCTGTACAAGAAAAAAGTCAAATAATAACAAAAAATACAATTACAACTGGATCACAAAATTATACATATTAGCAGTAGCAGCACATAAAACATACGTCTACATATTTATAACCATATCTTCTCTTTTTCTGTAAAACATATATGTGCGATTACACTTTTGTATATTTATGGGAACCATATTCCAAACAAGTCTTTTTTAGTGGACATGGTAAAAGATCCGAGCCTTACTCACTTGACATGTTTAATAATCATATCTAAATCCCACATATACAAGCTTTTCTAAGAAAAAACAGGGTGTGTGATAGCATGAAAACATACAACAGTCCTAAATATAATTGAACCTTCACGACAGCCGTGATAACTTTCTCTGCACGCCACTAACACTCTCCTGAACGCTCTGCTCTGAATCATCCCAATAGTTTGTTTAGGTGTTTCTTAGATGCTCGTGACCAAACCATTGGGCAGTACCCAAGATGCAATAAAAGTAATGACTGCACCACATCTTTTCAAACTAAGCATGGAATAAGTGCAGAACATTTCCACCACTATAATTGTCAAGTTTCACACCCAGCAACTGAACATGTGTTACTTGTTGCACTAAACTCCCATCAATGCAAATACATTCAAATCAGCAGTCTTAGTGATATCAAAGCGATGCATTTAGTTTTATATATTTGAATAAGTACTGGCATTACAGTATGTATACTTTCAATTTCATAATATAATTATTTTATGCATATTATATTAATTATATCTATTATAGTTGTTTTTTTTGCATTATTGTAATGAGAATTGAGCTTTTCTTTTTCTTGTTTTCTAAATTGTTTGTTTGTTTTTGATTTTTCTTATATATCAGAAATTAGATTTGAGGGATAAATACTTTAATGTCCTTAAAAACATGCAATGTAAAATTATACAAAATATTACGTATTATTTTGATTTTAAGCTGATATGTGACCTGTACGTGTCCTTTACAGGTTTCATGAGATTCACACAAATACATTCTCTCAACTGGACATTTAATTCTTCAAAATGATTAATGCAGTCATTTCTGTTAAGAGAGAAATCAGGTGACTCTGTGCTGATGTTTGATTACAGGATCAACCACTGCAGCCGTGACCACTAGTTTGACCTCTGCAGTGACCAGCAGCACACAGACATCAGAACATGGTACGAGTTTCTCATCATCTGATACGACTCAAACCCCCACTCAAAGCCCAGACAACTCTCTATGGATGTGTAAGTGTTAAGCAACAACAAATACTGTGAATTACAAATAAACCCAATAACAATGATGCAGCGAAACAGGCTCCGAAGCTAGCATTATATTTACACTACTTTACTGTACTGTTCATTGCATGTAGTTGATGTGGTTGCAGTTGATATGAATGAACTTTTCGAAGCATGGTTTGATTTAATCATGTGTTTTTCTTCTTTACTTTCAGTCTATCTGATAGCTTTGGGCTGCGCTGCTCTGATCCTGATTCTGCTGTTCAGCACTGTATGTTACGTTTACAAGAAGAAACAGCTCAAGTCGACACCAGGTCAGTTTGTTTTCAATCTGTTCATATATTAACTGATGAAGGTTCAAATATAGTCATATTTGATGGAAGTGTCAATCACAGAGCTAAACACATGCTGGGAAGATGCATAGATTATATATTATATGTGCTGAAAAAGCTTGTTTGGTCATTGCACTCCTTTACAGACAGTTTGAAAGACAATTACACCAAAAGCATTTCAGATTTTATGAAGATGATCTGAGCCAGCTTTGGTGGAGATTTGATAAATGCAAATTGGTCCAAAATGGCAGAAAATTATTTGAAACAATATTATTCCTCAAGTTTTGTGAATACATAGATTAGTTTTAATCAGATTATTTGATTTGATTATGATTTTGAACATTTATTTGCTGGTAGTACTCACGTATGATCACAGTATGAATTTAAAGTCCTTTGGCCTTATTCATGAAAAATTATCATAATTTATGTGAATTATTCATGTGAATTATTCATAAAGCTGTTGTCAAACACGTTTGTATTTTCACAATTTTGTTGATTTGAAAAAATGTACACTAGCTTCCAACATCTGAAACTTGTTTAGTATTCTTTTGACACTGCATTTATTAATATAGATTACAAAATTAATTAGTTAAACCAGTTAAAGGTGAAAAATAAATTGCCAATTGTAAATGTGCACACATGCACGCCTTGTTAACGAATGACTGGAATTCATTAATATACAGGCTTGAAATCTGAAATCTGCAGATTTAATACTTAAACGTGAGGTTCATACTTAATGTTCAGATTAACGAACGTTCATACGTTCATACTTAACGTTCATACTTAACGTTTATACTTAACGTTCATAATTAATGTTCATACTTAATGTTCATAATTAACATTCATACTTAACGTTCATACTTAAACGTTCACACTTAAACGTTCACACTTAAATGTTCATACTTAAACGTTCATACTTAAACGTTCATACTTAAACGTCCATACTTAAACATTCATACTTAACGTTCATACTTAATGTTCATACTTAAACGTTCATACTTAAACGTTCATACTTAAACGTCCATACTAAAACGTTCATACTTAAACGTTCATACTTAAACGTTCATACTTAAACGTTCATACTTAAACGTTCATACTTAAATGTCCATACTTAAACATTCATACTTAACCTTCATACTTAACGTTCATACTTAAACGTCCATACTTAAACGTCCATACTTAAAGCGTCCATACCTAAACGCGTCCATACTTAAACGTTCATACTTAAGCGTCCATACTTAAACGTCCATACTTAGCGTTCATACTTAAACGTTCATATTTAAACGCGTTCATACTTAACGCTTCATACTTAAGCGTTCATACTTAAACGCGTCCATACTTAGCGTCCATACTTAAATGTCCATACTTAACGTTCATACTTAAACGTCCATACTTTAACATTCATACTTAACGTTCATACTTAATGTTCATACTTAAACGTTCATACTTAAACGTTCATACTTAAACGTCCATACTAAAACGTTCATACTTAAACGTTCATACTTAAACGTTCATACTTAAATGTCCATACTTAAACATTCATACTTAACCTTCATACTTAACGTTCATACTTAAACGTCCATACTTAAATGTCCATACTTAAACGTCCATACCTAAACGTCCATACTTAAACGTTCATACTTAAACGTTCATACTTAAACGTCCATACTTAAACGTTCATACTTAAACGTTCATATTTAAACGTTCATACTTAACCTTCATACTTAAACGTTCATACTTAAACGTCCATACTTAAACATTCATACTTAACGTTCATACTTAATGTTCATACTTAAACGTTCATACTTAAACGTTCATACTTAAACATTCATACTTAACGTTCATACTTAATGTTCATACTTAAACATTCATACTTAACCTTCGTACTTAACCTTCGTACTTAACGTTCATACTTAAACGTCCATACTTAAATGTCCATACTTAAACGTCCATACCTAAACGTCCATACTTAAACGTTCATACTTAAACGTCCATACTTAAACGTCCATACTTAAACGTTCATACTTAAACGTTCATATTTAAACGTTCATACTTAACCTTCATACTTAAACGTTCATACTTAAACGTCCATACTTAAACGTCCATACTTAAATGTCCATACTTAACGTTTATACTTAAACGTTCATACTTAAACGTCCATACTTAAACGTCCATACTTAAACGTTCATACTAAAACGTTCATACTTAAACGTTCATACTTAAACGTCCATACTTAAACGTCCATACTTAAACGTCCATACTTAAACGTCCATACTTAAACGTCCATACTTAAACATCCATACTTAACGTTCATACTTAAATGTTCATACTTAAACGTCCATACTTAAACGTCCATACTTAAATGTCTATACTTAAACGTTCATACTTAAACGTTCATACTAAAACGTCCAAACTTAAACGTTCATACTTAAACGTCCATACTTAAACGTTCATACTTTACTTTCATTCTTAAACGTTCATACTTAAATGGCCATACTTAAACGGCCATACTTAAATGTCCATACTTAAACATCTATACTTAAACGTTCATACTAAAACATCCATGCTTAAACGTTCATACTTAAACGTCCATACTTAAACGCCCATACTTAAACGTCCATACTTAAACGCTCATTCTTAAACATGAGGTTTAATGATGCGTTTGTGAATTTTTGGGAAGGCACTTTCTATATGCAAATTACTCAGAATATACTCATATATTTGCAAATATTTCATGAATTGCAGATCCAATAAATCAAATATCGGTGAATATCTGATCTCACTTTTTTGTATTTGTCCATTTTGCCTTTTTCTCAATGCGTAACATGCAAACAGTCAGATATGTGAAAAACGTTTAACATGCATGATCCGTTATAAATCTAGATTTGAAGCCAATATTTTAATGACTGAAATATGAGATTGTAGTTGATCTGTTGTTAATGTGAGTGCTTTCCTATCAGCCGCTGCTGGAGATACGGAGCTCATATACACAGATATCTCTCCTGAGAAGACGAGAGAAAAGAAGAAAACAGGTAAGACACTCAATGAAGCTACTTTACTCTGCAAAACAACAGAAGAATCTGTCAGCTTGTGGTTTATTAGCCTCAATCATTGAATTAGTGATGTTACAGCCTATAACTCAAGGTCATTATGAACTTCAAAAGAAAGCTTTCTAGTTACCTGTTGTTGTTGCTCTTTCAGATGAAAAGTAAAGATGAAACTAGATTTCTTTGTTGCATCTATTGCAAAATCACTTTACTTAAAATTTGAAAGCTGCTTTGTGGAGTATCTGCCATTATCATACAGACATTAACATAGTTTACAAACATGCCGTCAGGTCAGGGAACGACTCTTTTGGAGTCGATTAATTTGCTCTGAATCCCATGTTCAATGCAAACATCTTACTGTGTTTTTCCCCTTTTACACAAATGGAGAAGTGACTTAAGAAAGTGTCATCAGTAAACTCTTTCTCCAGGATGATGGAAAGACTTGAATTGCAGGGTTGACTAGTCAAGCTCAACCATTCAATGCTAGGCTGAATCATTTTGACTTAGAGCTTGATTTAGTTGTATTATATTAATTAATACATTTTACTAATTCGTTTTGATTTTAATGTTAAATTATGTTACTATATTTAATGCAGGGCAGGTGATTTGGTTCAAAAAATTTTTGTTATGCTGGTTGAAAGTCTCTTCACGTCCCAATAACAACCACTAGTGGTCTAAATGTATGTGTATGTATTTATATCACCTGTGGAAGGCGTAGGACCATGAAATGTTCGTCCAATCATATCCCTCGGTCTGTGGACTCTGATTGGCTGTCCAATGTATGTATTTGCATACCTCCATGCACCCTGTCATCAACACGTACATTACACTAATCCAGACCGAGCGAGAAGCGAATGCTTTATTATTGTATTTACTGTAAATGTTTTCTCAGTGGTTAATGAGGTAATTGCATTCGTCTCTCATCATGTCGCTGATTAGCTTCTGCTCTGCCTGTGTTGTTGATGTGTTCTGGAGGAGGCGTGGCTTTGGAGACTGATTTGCAGGGAGGGTGGCATCTTATGCATTCAAAGCTAGCATCTCCGATATCATCTACCTTTAACTGTTACATTTTGATATTTAAATTTCAATGTTAAATGTGTAATTAAATTAATTATAAGAAGAGGAATGTTCAAAACCAAAACACAGTTGTTTTCAAAGATTGTAACATAAACGAAAAGGTTTTGGTCTTTGGTTGGAAACTAAGACTTCTTATAATGTACTTCTGTGGAAACTGCAGCGTTAGAAACAAAGGTTTCGTGGTTTAGAAGATTAATCTCATTCAACTTAGTAACTAAGTTAATTAATCCGTAGAGTAGTTAGTGATGGTTGGTTCATAAATGATTCGTTCAGTGCATCTGTCATGTTTCAAATTAACTAAATACTATGGAAGTTAACTAATATTAGTGTTTATGTTTTGCTGCAATATAACATTTTCTAATTTAAAATATGATCAAAGATTGTGTAAATGTATAACATTTTAACTCTGTTCAAATGAATGAAATGACTCAAGATTTGTTCATTTGATGATCTGATCTTTTAACTTGCACTGCATTGAAACTTTTCAGTAATACTTTCTCGGTAAAATAGTTTCACTGTTGCAAAGCTTCATTTTTCAGTCAGCAGTTTGTGGTTAAGCTGCCATTTCTGCAGAAGACTAACAGTAACACCTCGGTTCATGTAGAGATGTCCAGTAATGTCTTGTCTTGTCATCGTTTCTCTTTCTCTCTCAGAATCGCTCCCGGCTGCTGAAGAGGAATACGTGGTCCGACCGCAGACAAAGAGGAAGAAGAGGAAGGTGGAGAAAGAGGAGGAGGTCCAGTACGGCGAGGTGACGTTCACTCCGAAACCCGCCGTCGCTCCACAGCAGCCCCAGGAGGAGTGTGTTTACTCGCAGGTACAGAGACGCTAGTTCCAGAACAACAACTCCATCGCACTTTACCTGGGAAACCAAGTGCTTAATCTCACTTATGTCTGACTTTGGGAGTTTCACGAGATATATAAAGTACATATCTCTTTGCAATTGTAAATTATTTTGTGTGGCATGTACTGTATCATGATGTGGACTGTGGAGCGAGAGCTTTAACATACGTGTCTGGGGCTGAACCAAGAGATGTTGAGTAAGCAAGAGAATGGTAAAAAAGAGGAATCCAATTGCATGTTATTTTCCCACAATCTACTGAGCACTTCTGTTTTTACCACTTCTCGATTTGCAGCTGCGACTTTAACACGGCAAGAAAAAGCTCAAAGAGTCAGCTTGTAATCATGAATCTTGAGGAGCTGATCGATGTTCACAAGTGCTCAAACGTCATGAAAACACAGCAGTTCAAATACATTTCAAAGCAACTGAAGTTCGAAAGTCACATAAAATATGATCTTTGATAGATTGATAGAGTAGTTAGAGAAGAGAAGTTAACAATGATATAAAATGAGGGGTTAAAATAGTTCAAATATCTTTATTTGGCCATCTGGAGTGAGTTGATGTAGTCACATGTTGTTAGTGTTTACAGCAGTTTGGAAATTAACGGGGGCTTGTGGCAAAAATGTACCAAAATGAACAAAAATGGCCTGTAAATTTCAAGATAAAGAGGCAAAATTGCCCCTGCACTATTAAACAATCGAATACAGCTGTCGCGATTAAAATGAAATGTGCAAATCAGATTGCCTTTGACTAAGGCTGCTCCCTAATAGTCGACTAATCATTTGTCGACCCGAAGAGACTTGGTCGACCAAAATCTTATTAGCCGCAGAAAAAAAAAATCCACAGGCAGTTCGTGACGGACAGATATCGTTAAAGACTAGTCTATGATAATACAGTATATCAGGCAGGACATCCAAACACTCGCCTATCATTCATCGACCTCAAATATGGCTTATCATCTGAAATATGCAAGTAGTAGCAACTTTACACGGCCGCTCAATCTGATGTTAACCTAGAGATTTGTGCGCTATGAGGAAGCTGAACAATAGCTCACTGCAGGACAGAGGCAGGACTTGCTCTTAAAATACTCCCTTATGTTTTGGTCATTCAGATAAGAGTAATACATCTTTCGAATCTGTAAAGACAACAACAAAACATTGTGCTTTTGTAAAATATTGAAATCAAACAGGATCTGTCTCGGTCTGTGTGAACTTGAGTGTGATAACTCTGCATATAACCTTGCCTTACAGACATTACAAATATATCTATAGAGAGTGAAATGTCTACTTTCAAATGAACCAATTCAAATGGAAAACAAATATTCTCAGATTATGTAATCCATATGAAACATGCATACAGGCGCATCACTACTGCGAGTCAGTTTCGCCGACTTCATCTCTTAAACCAAGAACAACGAAAGCACAAGTTTATTAAATTATTAAAATGTTAATGCCGTCTCCTTACTGTTTTCCTTGGCACATCCATAATTATTACTTCTGCTGTGTGCTGAGGCAAGCTTCATGCATGCACTTGAGCGCTTATAGGCTCTGTAGACAATTAAAGGCTCATTATAATTATTTAAAAAAAAAAAAATTATAAACGTGCGATTAGTCGATTAATGCTTAAAATGAACCACTATTATTCGACCAGAAAAATCCTTAGTCAGGGCAGCCCTACTTTTTACACTTTTTGTTTTTGTTTTTTGCAGCGTTGAGCCTTATAACCAATCACATGCATTCCCGTTGAGTTTAGGAACGCAGTGGCCAATCAGAGGCGCTTAGATTAGACAGTGATGAAAGTTTTTTCACATGCCTACTTATTGCATTCTTTGCGCTGGTGAATTTTTCTCATCATAAATGACACTTTGCAGAAATTATGTAAATAAAAGATTAATTTCGTGGCTTCGGTGATATAACGGGAGTTTTTGCATAACTTGCACTAGTCTAGACTAACCTCATGAACCGTTCGTCTGTTAAGCCAGAGCCAGAATATGACGAGCCGTTTCCCAAAACACAAACACAAACAAAGTTTTATATGTTTTCATTATTCAGAATTAATAATAATTGTTACAAAACCAAGATCAATTTTTGTTATAATATTGCAGCCAAATTGGCTCCTGTTTATAAACATATACATTCAACTGTTATTGGCAACAGTTTCAAGTATTTTGATTGATTGAAGTAATTGGTTAAATTTAAAAAAAATAATTCAAGACACAGATACAGTTATTAAGGTGGTGATAAATTTGCCCTCATGAATGTAAAACATGCCCCTGGAAATCAATTGCCCCTTAATGGAAAAGTTCATTTCTGACCCTGGTTAACAGAAAATAGAAACCACTCTTGTTGAATCTTTATGGCTTTTAGGGAAAAAAAGTGTTACATTTTCCATTTAATAATACTTTATTTATTGCAGCAGCTATTTGCACTAAGTGTAAATAGCTATAGATTATATTTACACTGTTAAAATAGCACGATTTTCTGCTCTTTATTCTACTTATTGCAAATAGTGGCAATTATCTGCACCTCAGTATTTTAGTGCATTATAAAACAGTACACAATAATAACATATTGAATGTAAATTATAGTTTCAATTCAAATTAGGCTATTAAATGGATGCCATCTTATTGGGACAATAAAGCCCTCCCTACACATACCCGATACTTCATCTTCAACCCGTTGATTATTTCCTTCATTTATATTGAACATAAAAGCGATGTGAGATTTGAAAAGGGAGAAAAAATCAGCAAAAGTGGGGTTTGAACTCAGGTCAAGCTCATCAAAAGTGCTTGCCTTGCCATCTACAGCACTGAAATTGGTGTTTAGTGAGCGTTGTTTGTAATCTTGAGTATCCCCATCACACGTCGGGGGGTGGAGTAAGTGTAAATAGCTTCTGCCAATAAGGCGGCCATTCGCACTCAGTGTACATAGACGCTCAGTTAGTTTATATTGTCACCCAGCTCTTTATATTGTTGGATATACATTTAAAAAAAAAAAACTTTTTAAATTTGTACATAATTCAAATATTACTATAGCATGTTTTTTTTATATAAATTTCTAAGTGAAAATTGTTTCTACACCACCTTTTTCCAATTGATTGTATATATAGTAACTATATTAAGGCCAAGCTCTGTATTTAAAATTGTGTTAGTTTTGTTAGTATGTCCACACACACACACACACACACACACACACACATATATATATATAAAATGTATTGTATATATTGTCACAACATGACGTGTGCATGCAGCTCTAATCTAAATGCATTTTCTGTAAAGCTGCTTTAAACTGTGTATTGTGAAAAGGGCTGTATTTTAAATAAATAAATTATGCTACTGGTCTGAATGTCCCTCAATATTAATCTAATTTGATGCATGTTTTCTGCTAATTGAGTGTTTTTCAGTGTGCTGGAGTTCTGTTACATCCCTTCAGCTCGAGTTGTGGTTATGAATATAAGATTGATTAAACCATTGTTTTGGCAAACACTGTAGATTAATGCTTAAGATTAAGATCGGTTTTGATCTTTTGAAATGGTGAGTTGGCTAATCTTAGGGTGTGGATTTGTTAAACATGGTTTCCTGATCATGTCATGTGACTTCCTGTGAGTGAAAGGAAGCATCTCATGCCTTCTCAGTGCGAAAGGCGAAGGGCATTTACATGTGCGTCGTCTACAAGCATAACCGCATTTAAAGAAGTCCGCTCTGAAACATTCAGTTCTATTGATGTGTGTGGGTCAAAGACCAGACGTCACATGTTTGTGTTGAGTAAAAACGATGTGAATGAATTTAGTATATGTTTTAATAAGTAAAATCAGAATATGTTGTTTCACATAAATCTGTTTCACATTATTTCACCCATATTTGGACATTTTATTTGAAATATTAAACACATTTCATATGTGTTCTGTGTGTATAATATTTCAAATAAAATGTCCAAATATGGGTGAAATAATGTGAAACAGATTTATGTGAAACAACATATTCTGATTTTACTTATTAAAACATATACTAAATTCATTCACGTTCATACTAAATTTATTACATTTGAAATGCTTACAAATGACAAAAACAAGTAGTTTGAAGGACAGTGAAGATTGGTAAAGAATTACAATTTTAATTGAAAGTGTTTTGTGGAAGGCTGAACTGATCTTAAATATACTTTTAATGAATGTTCTAAATAAGTCATTAACAAGATTGTTTGGTATGTGAACTACTGTTACACTGAATGATATGTCTTCTGTAAATCATGATAAATATGAACACAATTTGACGAGAGATTGATAAGTAAATAAAGTCCTGTCTGGATATTTAGAGGAATTCATTCCCATGATCAGACGAGTGTTTTATTTCCTGAAGTTTGATTCTGTGTTGTTTCACACTCATGGAGAAAGAGTGAGAGCTTCTGTAAAGAAATACTTGTGTTTGCTTCCTCGATAAAGAGACTGGAGAGTGAAGCATGACAGTGATCGGATTATTTGGCGGATGTGATGCTGCGCTAGGAAACTGAAGTGAGGATTTATTTTTAAAGCTTGAGTCATAAACTTTATATGTGGACTGAAGTCACTCTCACCCATGTACATACATTTATGATTAATGTAATGCAGTCTTCCTTCTCTAATTGATCTCAAAGCCAAACGTGTATTTGCATGTCTGTCGTACTTTAAGTTGTAGCCCTTTACGTCCTGTGACTTCTTCCTCTGTGTTTATTCAGACCCAGATCTCACTGTGTGAACATTAAACACCTGAAACAGTATTGTGTTCCTTAGAAAAGAATTTCAGTGTAAAATATAGAACGATTATAAAAAAATATTAAACATAATTTTTTTGGATTCATTCCAAACGCGCGCGCGCGCGTGTGTGTGTGTGTGGTTTATGTGGACACAAATGTGTATAATGACATGGGTATAACATAGGTATTACGAGGAGAAGGTGATTTATGAGGACATTTTCAGTGTCTCCATAATTCAAAATGCTTATAAATCATACAGAGTGAGTTTTTGGGGGGGAAAGTAGAAATGCACCGTCTCCTGTGAGGGCTAAGTTTAGGTGTAGGGTAGGTGTAGGGCAATAGCACATACAGTTTGTACAGTATAAAAACCATTATGCCTATGGAGAGTCCCGTAAACCATAAAACCAACATGTGTGTGTGTGTGTGTGTGTGTGTGTGTGTGTGTGTGTGTGTGTGTGTGTGTGTGTGTGTGTGTGTGTGTGTGTGTGTGTGTGCAGCATGTGTAAATTGTATATAAATATATTTTTTTCCATTAACATCCTAAATGATGGACAGTACAGAGAATCACATATGATCATGTTCAAATACTTTTATTTAAAGGAGCTTTGCTCTGAATTAATGTAACTTCTGTTTTTGCAAGAATTTTCACACGTGTTAAATGGTTTTTCTTGAAGTCTGTTTGTATCGTCTTTTTAAAAAAATTATGCACTTATGAACTTTTATTATTTTGTATTATTTTAATTTTTTTATGAAACACTTTTAGATTGCATTTTTTTTTTTTGCATTACAGCAATGAGAGCTTGGGGAGTATAGTACTTAATTATGATGAAATGAATGTCATACTGCTAACAAACATCATTATCTTAAACAAAATTGCTAATTAATTTTAGATTTTAGAATGATTTTTGGATGTGTTCCAGGTTTTTCACTCTCACCGTTTCTACAATTGCATTTTAAAAGGCATTAACTACTATCTTCCTCTTTCTAAAAGATGCAACACATTTAATTGAGCTTTTCCTGTGGTTTTATCATTCTCCTATCACTATCACCATCATCATACACAGCAACATCACGTCCTTTTAGCAGAAACTCTGTTATAATTAGACGAATCTCACAGCAAAAAGTCACGGTTCATTTAACTTCCTCTTTCTGATTTTAAACCACACCTTGTGTAAGCTCCGCCTCCCGTCTGATGAAACTCCTCCTCCTAGGACATCACTCTGTTCTTGCCCTTCATCCGTGTCTTCTCCTGTCATCACAACAGGGTCATGTTTTATTTCCACATTCAGTCCTGGAGGTTTTTAAAAGTCATTTATAGAGATTACTGTTTGTGCTTCAGATTCCAGTCAATTACTGTATTTAAGCCAAGTCACCCGGGGTCAACAGGGTCAAATTAACTATTTAAGGATTGTACACATTTGTGTGTGTGTGTGTGTGTGTGTGTGTGTGTGTGTGTGTGTGTGTGTGTGTGTGTGTGTGTGTGTGTGTGTGTGTGTGTGTGTCTGTCTGT
Source organism: Gymnocypris eckloni scoliostomus (assembly GCA_027564155.1). NCBI lineage: Eukaryota > Metazoa > Chordata > Actinopteri > Cypriniformes > Cyprinidae > Gymnocypris > Gymnocypris eckloni. The sequence goes on from CM050426.1 coordinate 32,828,336, forward strand.
GTGTGTGTGTGTGTGTGTGTGTGTGTGTGTGTGCGAGTGAGTGTGTGTGTGTGTGTGTGTGTGTGTGTGTGTGTGTGTGTGTGTGTGTGTGTGTGTGTGTGTGTGTGTGTGTGTGTGTGTGTGTGTGTGTGTGTGTGTGTGTTTCCTGTGATATTTTGATCAAAATACTGTCAACAGCTGGAATTTTTTTAACCATTTATTAATTTATTTAAATAGTTTTAAGGTTAAGGAGAGTTCAGATGCCAAAGCCTGTAAGTGCCGTCTGTAATGAGCATTTTTCTCAGGCTCTCGTGTATAGTTTCACTACAGTAATTTCACTTTAATAGCAATAGGTTCATTTAATTGCCATTAAAGTGAAATTACTGAACTTAAATATAGGAGTCTGAGAAATATGCTCATTTTAGAAGAAACGTTCGGATGCATGGCACTAAGAGCCTTTTACATCTGAACTCTTCAAAATCAGTTCAATTCAATTCAAGTTTATTTGTAAAGCTCTGTTCACGATACAAATCACTGCAAAGCAGCTTCACAGAAAATGTTAAGTTTCTACATTATATTTAGGAGCAGGTTATTACATTTACATTTATGCATTTAGTAGACGATTTTATCCAAAGCGACTAATAGCGATTCAGGCTATACATTTTTTCATTATGTATATTATTCAGTATATTAGTGGTGACTATGTCAGAAATGTATAGTAAGAATCATGCAGTTAGTTATAAATCACACTTAATAAAACAGACGATGAACACTATTAACTGTCATGATTAAACATAGCAATTAAGCACAATTAGGTAGTTTTATATGTTGTTCCAGGGCTGGCATCATATCTTTTTTTTTTTTCAATCAGTGTGAATGATATATGAAGCCTCAGGTAACCCTCAACTCTATTGTAGCTGAAATCTACAGACGCAAATATAAAAATAAATGCAATAATAAAATGATGTATTATATATGTACAAATATCTCCAATAAGACAAACCATCCTTTCATTGAGCATTATTTAAATGTTACATAGAAAAATGCACCAAACAGACTTTAAATAAGCTGAAAAACCCTTGATATGTTCAGCTTCTACACAATATGTGTGCACATATAAAGAACTATAAAGCCAGATGTGTAGACGTGTTTAGCTGTGAAAAAGGAAGAGCAGCAGTTGAGATCTCAGTTCCTGTTTTATAATCTTTCATCATCTACTGCAGGCCATGCGCTAATATTAAAATGGTTATTGCTCTGCAGAAGCAGATGGATAATACTGGTGTGGTAGACCACTTTCATATTCCTCTCACACTTTTGGTTCCTCTTAAGATGTTCTGTTCATCTGATGTTAGTGTTAACCACGTCTGCGAAAACAACCTCACCAAACTCTAAATCTTCCCAAGGAGTTATTTTACAAACGCTTTGGCTGTTTAATGTACTTAGGCAAGGCAAGGCAAGTTTATTTGTATAGCACATTTCATACACAGTGGTAATTCAAAGTGCTTTACATAAAAAGTGAAATAATCATTCACAGCAATAAAAACAAGGAGTTAAAAATAATAAAACAAGGAATTTAAAAATGATATAGAAATTGATTTAAAATGAAATTAAAACAGTTAAATAGAATAGGATTATACATAAAATACAATGCAGTCAGTTCGGACGTAGCACAGTGCTCATTCAACAAATGCACAGCTAAATAGATGAGTTTTGAGACTGGATTTAAATGTGGCTAATGTTTTAGCACATCTGATCTCTTCTGGAAGCTGGTTCCAGCTGCGGGCGGCATAATAGCTAAACGCAGACTCCCCTTGTTTTGTGTGAACCCTTGGTATTTCTAACTGACTCGATCCTAATGATCTGAGTGGTCTGTTAGGTTTATATTCAGTGAGCATATCTGCCATATATTTAGGTTCTAGACCATTGAGTGACTTATAAACGAGTAGAAGTACTTTAAAATCAATCCTAAATGTAACTGGAAGCCAGTGTAAGGACCTGAGGACTGGTAGTCAGTGTAAGGACTGAGGACTGGTAGTCAGTGTAAGGACCTGAGGACTGGTAGTCAGTGTAAGGATCTGAGGACTGGTAGTCAGTGTAAGGACCTGAGGACTGGTAGTCAGTGTAAGGATCTGAGGACTGGTAGTCAGTGTAAGGATCTGAGGACTGGTAGTCAGTGTAAGGATCTGAGGGCTGGTAGTCAGTGTAAGGACCTGAGGACTGGTAGTCAGTGTAAGGACTGAGGACTGGTAGTCAGTGTAAGGACTGAGGACTGGTGTGATATGCTCAGATGTTCTGGTTCTGGTCAGAGTCCTGCAGCAGCGTTCTGGATGAGCTGCAGCTGTCTAATGGTCTTCTTTGGAAGGCCGGTGAGGAGACCATTACAATAATCCACCCTGCTGGTGATAAAGGCATGAACAAGTTTCTCCAAATCTTGACTGGAAACAAAACATCTAATTCTTGCAATGTTTTTGAGATGATAGTATGCTGATTTAGTTACTGCTTTGACATGACTACTAAAGCTAAGGTCTGTCTCCAGAATCACCCCAAGATTTCTGACTTGATTTTTAGTTGTTTGACCCCTAGAGTCAAGGTATGCATTCACCTTGAGAACTTCATCTTTGTTTCCAAATGCAATGACTTCAGTTTTCTCCTTGTTTAACTGAAGAAAGTTTTGGCACATCCAACTGTTAATTTCATCAATGCATTGGCAGAGGGAGTCAATGGGGCTATAGTCATTTGGAGATAAGGCTAGGTAGATCTGGGTATCATCAGCATAGCTGTGGTAGGCAATTTGGTTCTTCCTCATTATCTGACTTAGTGGGAGCATATACAGGCTAAACAAGAGCGGTGCAAGTATTGAGCCTTGTGGGACTCCACATGTCATGGACGTCCACTTAGACTTATGCTCTCCTATACTCACATAATAACCTCTCCTTCTAAGTATGACCTGAACCATTTGAGTGCTATCCCAGAAAGCCCGACCCAGTTTTCCAGTCTCTCTAGAAGTATGTTATGATCGACAGTGTCAAACGCAGCACTAAGATCTAGTAGTACCAGCACTGATATTTTGCCAGAATCAGAATTAAAGCGAATATCATTTATTATCTTAATGAGTGCTGTCTCTGTGCTGTGATGCACGCGAAACCAGATTGAAAATTATCCAGGTATCCATTTGAGTTTCAGTAGTTGTTCAGCTGATTAAAACCACCTTTTCAATAATCTTACCTATGAAAGGAAGATTTGATATTGGTCTATAGTTGCTCAACATGGTGTTATCAAGATTGCGCTTTTCAGAAGGGGCTTAACAACTGCAGTTTTCAGGAGTTTGGAAAAGTCCCAGAAAGAAGTAAGGTGTTCACCACTTCTAAGAGATCTGCTTCTAAACAGTTAAGCACACTTTTGAAAAAGATGTGGGAAGTGTGTCAAGATAGCAGGTTGACGATTTAAGATGCTGTACTATTTCTTCCAAAATTTTCTATCAATTGTTTTAAAACAGACATAGTCACTTCTTTTGAGATTGCTGTCGAATCTGTGACCTCTGTATTACAGGAAGATGTGCCAATCTCCTTCCTGATATTACCGATCTTCTCTGAAAAGAAGGAAGCAAACTCATTGCATTTGCTGTCAGAGAGCATTTCACTGGGAATCTGACTTGGGGGTTTGTCAGTCTCTCAACAGTAGCAAAAAGAGTGCAGTGTTGTTTAAGTTACTGTTTATAAGGTTTGAGAAGAAGGTCTGTCTAGCTGTGGCTAGTTCCAAATTGAAAGCATGAAGGCTGTCTTTATAGATGCTATAGTGTATTTCAAGTTTAGTCTTCCGCCACATCCGCTTAGCTTTTCTGCATTGTCTTTTCATATTCTGAACTGCTGTTGATTTTCTCCAAAATGATTTTTGTCTGCCATTCTTCTTGCTGACCTTTATCGGTGCAATATCATCAATAACATTCTTAACTTTTGAGTCAAATGAATCCAGGAGAAGATCAACAGAGTCTGCAGAAATGCTCGGTGTTAAAGATATTGCCTTCATAAATAGCACACTAGTGTTCTCATTAATGCATCTCTTTCTGACAGAGACAGATCTAGATTCAGTGGTGACAGAGATCAATATATCAAAGAAAATACAGAAGTGATCAGACAGAGCTACATCCTTAATGACAATGGATGAAATGTTTAGACCTCTACTGATGAGTAAATCTAGAGTGTGTCCACGATTGTGTGTGGGTCCGTGCACATGCTGAATCAGGTCAAAAGTGTTTAAAACAGTTATAATTTCTTTTGTAGTTTTGATTTCAGCATTGTCTATGTGAATATTAAAATCCCCTGCAATAGCAAAACAGTCAAACTCTGAGGAAATCATTGATAACAGTTCTGTGAACTCTTCAACAAAGGCTGGAGAGTATTTTGGGGGCCTGTAAATGATAATAAACAGAATGCGGGGCACCTTTCAGCACAATACCTAGATATTCAAAAGACAAGTACTGACCAAATGACACTTGCTTGCATTGATAAACATCTTTAAACAGAGCAGCTACACCTCCACCTCTCCTAACAGTCCTGCAGACACTTATAAAATTAAAGTTAGGAGGGGCTGTTTCAGTGAGGACTGTTGCACTGCAGTTGTCTTCTAGCCATGTTTCAATTAGAAACATAAAATCCAGGTTGTTTGTGGTTATTAAATCATTGATCACAAATGATTTATTTTTTAGTGAGCGAGTGTTTAAAAATGCTAACTTGATGGAATTACATTTTGTCTCTACAGCAATCTTAGACTGATGCATTACAGGCCGCAGATTAGATGGGTCAGCCATACGCCTTTTGAAGGCCTTAGACCTTCTATCACGTGATAAAACAGAGATAGAGAAGGCTACAGGCACACTGGGTTCCCGCTTGTTTTGTAAACGTTTGTGAATGTTGCTGCTAATATAGCGGGGACCCGACATATCACTGAGAGCTGTTATCAGTTGTTTTGGTTCACCCACAGCAGATGGAGGAGGGTTTGGGCCCTTGCGTTGTGGCAGCGGTCGGAGAGCTCTCACTGGAGGAGGCGGGAGAGCTGAGCCTGCAGTCTTTGGTGGTTGGGGGGCCCGCCGTCTTTTAGTTGATATCTGGGGACTTGCAGAGAGTTTGGTCCCAGCATACACCAATTCCTCCATTTTCTGTGAAAAGCTTAGAAGTGGAGATGCTGGAGAGAGGGATAGTGTGTCTGGTGAGAGGGGCATATTCTGTCCAGGTGCTGGAGAGAGGGATAGTGTGTCTGGTAAGCGGGGCTCTAGCTCTGGTGTTTCCGGTGATGTGTTGTCCTGGCTTCCCAGGTTGTTTTCCAGAAAGTCGTCCTTGGGTGCTGAGTCTTGGAGCTGTTGTGATACGTCACAGTCTGCATGTGATGAGCTCTGTGGGCAGGGCTCAGCCGGGATGTCCATGAGCAGTGCTTGTTTTGGCTGTGTGGCGTTATCAGTATCCTTGTGGGATTCTTCAATCACATAATGACTCGGAAGCTGATACGAAGTCCTGTGGTCACTCATATTCTGTCCAGGTGAGTGTATGAGTGGATTGGCACACACCACTGAAGGATGACGGAGGGAGAAATAGAAATTGTCTTTTAGCACTCTTGCACCAAGTTTGTTTGGGTGGAGGCCATCCAGTTTAAACAGTTGTCTGTGGCCCCAGAAAATATTGAAGTTGTCGATGAAGTTGACTCCTTTTGTACTGCAGGTTCTTTGTAGCCATGTATTCAGCCCAAGCAACCGTGAAAACATGTTAGTTCCCCTTGCTGGGAGTGGTCCACTGATGAACGACTGAACTTCAAGTCTTTGAAGTGTTTCAAAGAGTTCACTGAAATCTTGCTTAAGCAGTTCTGACTGCCCTTTCCGAATATCATTCTTCCCCACATGGATGATGACTCGATTTGCAGTCTTGTGCTTCATCACAATGCTCCGAAGTTCCTTGTTCACATCAGAGACGGTTGCTTGAGGAAAGCAGCAGGTAGTAGCAGTCCTGGTACTGACGTTTCTAATAATAGAGTCGCCCACTATCAGAGTCCTGGGCTCGGCTGCGCTTTGAGCTGAATGCCGCCGTCTGCTCGACCTTGAGCGCCTGTTAGTAGTAATGTTAGCTGCTGGCTGATTCGATCCGAGTTTTGTCATATTTTGGGATTCCTCATCCACATTCATCAATGTTTCAAATCTATTCTCAAGATGTATAGGGGGTTGTAGAATACCAGTGCTTACAAGTCTTGTCATAGCCGTATCTGGGGTAGAGGATGCTACAGCAGCAATACGAGATACTCGTGACAATCTGGTGTCTCGAGAGCCTTTGGGTCTCGCTCCCTGTTTGTGCCATCGATTAGTCCGTCGATCAGTTTCGGCTTGTTCCTCTACACTTGGTATAAACTGTTGAGATTCACTAGATTCACAGGACTCACCGGCTGTATGCTGAGGGGGTCCGTGGTGACCGTCTGCTGTATGTTCCGTCTGTTTTGGAAGTCCAGCAAATAACTTTGTTTCAAGAACCACAATCCTTTGTAGAAGTTTGTGGCAGTTCATGCAGCAAGTAGATTCCACTAGAGGCATTTTCTCTCATCTGTTTGAATGTAGACAGCTGTATTTATCTGTCTCTGGAATGTAAACTGCTGGCAGTAGGAGGCAAAAAGTCAAAGTTGTTTGAGCACTGTGCTGATCTGCTGAAGTAAAAATCTTAGAGAGATCTGAGAAAAGAACAAAAATAGGGAGCAAAGTGCAGAGCAATAGCAAGAGCGTCCGAACGGTTAAGTTACACTAAGTCACGATCAAAAGTGATTACATTGTCTTGGAAAGTTAGCACGCCAGTGCATCTGCTCCACCACGGCAGGAGCTTAATGAGTGTTTGGTTTAATCACTTTACCAAAGCAGCAGTGTGATAAACGGAGGAGGTTACAGGCTGTAAATCCTTGTGCAATTTCTGATTATTGGAAATGTTTCATTCTTATTACGAAACTATTGGAAGTTGACCGGATTGAGAGACTAATGTCACTTTTTTTAAACTCTCCCAAGGTTAAACTATATATTACAGTAATGAGAATTTGGAGACACACACACACCCACACACACACATCACATTTTAATCAGTCGCTTCAAGACGCCTTTAGTCAACACTTGACCGTTTCTCACTCACTACAGCTCTGGGGTGTGTTTCACAGACTGCTCACAAGTTCTGTCGTTACCAACAGAGTTCAGCTGAACTCACGGTCCATAGCATTTACTATTGCCCAGTCACAAACAACATAGATGTATTATGTTGATGTTAGTTTAATCATTTATATAGCAGGCTGATATCAATTCAGTGCACTAGAATGTGTTGCAGATTATTGTTGAAGTAGTCTTACTAGAATTCGTATTTACTCAAGTAGCATTACTCATGAGAAGTGCTTTCCCGATCTGTTTTGGTCCATGTGTTATTAGCTTCAGCTGAGTGTGAGCTTGTGATAGTTTCAGGAAAGCTGCTCGTTTGAGAGTAAGTTCATTCAACTGAATGCAAATCCTGATTCATTTCCGGTTCTTTTCGGACAGTTCTATAGCGCTTTATTGTGTATTGTTGTACACCCAAAGTGCCTTACAATCATGTGGAGTCTCCTCAACCACCACCAGTGTGCAGCATCCACTTGGATGATTGGATGATGAGTTGAACAATCATTTCAACTCATGTTGCATCAATGAAACATTCAAATTAAGTAATTTGCATCAACACATCTTGAAACATTCACATAAAAAGTTACTTGTGAACACATATTGCTGATTATTGCTTTTAATTCGCTTAAGTTTCATTCGCGGGTGATTGATATCAGATACAACTGACCAATATTGACTTCAACTTAACTCGTTTGATACCAAATTTTTCCCAGACATGAAAATATCCAGATGATGTCATTAGAAACCCTTTGACATAATCCATTTTTTTTTTTTAGAAAAGTGTGAAAATTGTGTTTTATGGTCGATCACAAGGCGAGTACTGAATTAACATATTTCTGAAGTCATAACATTTGTGTTATATATCTTAGTCCAGCAACTGTTTGATCACATTCTAGGGTTACTATTATGCATAAAAAAACCATATGCAACATTGATAGGAAAGACAAAGAAATTCAACCATCATCGCATTTCAAAATTGTTACTTTTTTGTCAAATATAACATCATATTTTTATATTAATGCTACCAGTATTACAACATCAATATTGTAATTTTTTGTAAAATTTGAATTTTTAATTTAGTGCAATATTTTATTGTAATTTTCACTAACATCTGTCATTGGATTATCTTGTAATATAAGTTCAGTTATCCCAGGACTGTCAACATGTTTACTCACTCTATGACCACACTCAACAAAACTGAATATATGTGAATTCATATATTAATACTAGACCCCCTAACAACAATGTGTGCTAAAAATCTTTGTCATATCTTTATGTTAACATACTTGCCTTGCCTTTTGTTTTGGAGCTTTAACGCAGTCATCATCTCAAGGTGCAAACTGCTCTGGTCACGTCACAATCTGCACTAATTATGAGACACTGCACATATTTAAACGAGACCCTTTATTTGTTCCATATGTGCAAGAAGTGTACTAAAACATCAGCCGGTGAGGTGTTTAGATCTTTACAAATTAAAGTTACATTATTGTGCTTCATTAGATTAAATGGGTTCAGATGTCTAAGAGTTTCTCAGCTATAGCACACATTGATAAACAAACAAATATGTGGATATGTTCCTCAAAATATAATAAACTAGGCTTAAAAACTCCTTGGTTTCACTTCCAGGGCTTAAAATATAATCTGCATGCACAATAAACTATAGTAAAATATTACTTAATAACAGTAATCATAAGCATATTTCCAGTACGTGCCTCAGGCTTACACAGTATCATCAACACCTGTAATCTTCCACAGTTGGTTGAATCCTCTTTTCTTTTTTGAGTAATTTGATCGCTAGAATCCAGTTACATTTGGCATTATGTCCAGACCTGACATGAAGCATCAAAGCGACTTCTGTTACTGTAATAATCAATATAGACAGCTCTGAGCTGATGAAGTAATGACGAGATCAGTCTCATCGATTCAGCTCAAACTGAGCTTCTTCATCAGGACTCAATGATTTACACACTGCAGTAATCAGAGCTTTATTAATACACTCAAACATGCAGGCTTTATAAATATCTTTATGAATTAGCTTGGGGGGTCTTTCTCTATGCTATATTTGACTCATTTTATCCCTCATATTTTTGTTTCAGGAATATACAAATAAAAACTTTATGGCTTTCCATTAAGACGTTGCCGTTAAAAACAGAAGTGAGCAAGTCTATTTAACACAGAGAGTTCATAAACAGGCTACATGTGTAATGTATACCTTATAGTCACAGCATATCAATATTTCATATACTGCATAATCTAAACTGTAGCCTTTACACTCTTAACAATAAAGCTGCTTAAAAGGTTGATGCTATTGAAGAACCATTTAGCCAAAAGCTTTTCTATGGCATCGTGAAGCACCTTTATTTTTAAGAGTGTACTCATTAAACACAGATGCTCTAATTATACGATATCACAGCGCCACACGGTGGACAACAAAAGCTGTACAATACAATGAAAGGCTCATACATACAGATATCCTACAGCAGATAAGCTTCAGATGGTCAGTTTTTCAGTGTAACGGGGAACATCACACATCATGATCTTGTGTCAGACCTCGGGTAAAAGTTGATGTTTCTTTAGTAGAGGTTTGTTCATCAGCAATGGTTTTTCTTTTCACCACAGACAGGTTTTACTTGCAGTCGATGCATTTTGAGTGTTCATTATGAGCCCTGCTGTTATAAAAGCAACCAGGGTGACAAAAAAAACAGGGTTCACATTCAGCTTGAGACTCGCTCTCTGGCACTTTTCACACGCTGTCAGAAGCACCCTTAGATAAATACTGTAATAATAAGAGATTGGCTATTAATACAGTATTATACCAATAGATTTGCTAAAGGATCCGATGCCTATTTGTGACCTAGAAAGCATCAAAAGTTTATATTTCAATGAGGTTTGTAAAGCCCATCACATACATGTATGTTGATACCTTGCTTTTAAGTTAGTCTGAATTTTCCTGCCGCTCACAAAATCATTGCACAGTTTAGAGAGCTCCATTGATGTGGGATCGAGATGAACAGGACATGTGAAAAATGCTTAACGTTAATGCATTTTAAAAGACCAAACTCAGTAACCCGATCCCATGCCCGATCCCATGGCCCGATCCCATGGCCCGATCCCATGACCCGATCCCATGGCCCGATCCATGACCCGATCCCATGGCGATCCATGGCCCGATCCCATGACCCGATCCCATGACCCGATCCCATCCCATGGCCCGATCCCATGGCCCGATCCCATGGCCCGATCCCATGGCCCATCCCTTGACCCGATCCCATGGCCCGATCCCATGACCCGATCCCATGGCCCGATCCCATGACCCGATCCCATGACCCGATCCCATCCCATCCGCATGGCCCATCCATGACCCGATCCATGACCCGATCCCATGACCCATCCCATGACCCGATCCATGACCCATCCCATGACCCGATCCCATGGCCCGATCCCATGACCCCATCCCCATGACCCCATCCCATGACCCGATCCCATGACCCCATCCCGCGGCCCATCCCATCCCGATCCCATGGCCCGATCCCATGGCCCGATCCCATGACCCGATCCCATGAGGCCCGATCCCATGGCCCGATCCCATGACCCGATCCCATGGCCCGATCCCATGACCCATCCCATGACCCATCCCATGACCCGATCCCATGACCCGATCCCATGGCCCATCCCATGGCCCCATCCCGCAGCCCGATCCCGCGACCCGATCCCATGACCCGATCCCGCGGCCCGATCCCATGGCCCCATCCCATGACCCGATCCCATGACCCGATCCATGACCCGATCCCATGACCCGATCCCATGGCCCATCCCAGCATCCCATGACCCGATCCCATGACCCGATCCCAAGGCCCATCCCATGACCCGATCCCATGACCCGATCCCATGACCCGATCCCATGGCCCGATCCCATGACCCCATCGCATGACCCGATCCCATGACCCCATCCCATGGCCCGATCCCATGGCCCCATCCCATGACCCGATCCCATGGCCCGATCCCATGACCCGATCCCATGACCCGATCCCATGACCCGATCCCATGACCCGATCCCATGACCCCATCCCATGACCCGATCCCATGACCCATCCCATGACCCGATCCCATGACCCGATCACATGACCCGAACACACACAAACACAGGGACACCGAATCACTCACTGAACTTTTATTGCAAAACAGCGATAAACATTTTGATCCCTTAAAGTACAAAACATGTTATCGAAATAACCAAAACATTTACTGAAGTGTAGTCTTACCATTTAGCAAAAAAAAGAGCAAAAAATTGAAAATAAACAGAGGGCAACCCTCCCTACAAATAGATCTATCCACACTTCCCCGAATTACGTCTCTCTACTGAGGAAAAAAAATCATGACGCTCTCAAAGGAAGGCAAAACGTAAGCCGTCTATTTCCAGGTTCTCAGTCTGGAGGTGTAAAAGCATGCTTCGAGGCACAGCAGCAGAAGAGCCTGGTCCGAGCAAGCATCAGTTATTCTCTGTGAAACCTGAGATGTGGAAATGTCTCTGTGCTGTCAGTGATCATCAGTCAGATCCCGACTCCTCTGAGCTGGCGGGTGTGGACGCTGCTTCCTCCTCCTCATCATCATCAGAAGCCTGGGACAGATAAAGCAGGTTAAACGATGCACATCTACATAACTCCAGTAAAGCCGAGAGCAAAGGCGTCAGTCGCACACCTTGCGTTTTCTGCCTTTGTCGTGATCGGATTCAGACGAGCTCTCCTCGCTGGAGATGAACTCTTTACTCTTAAAGCTCTCGTTTCCAACTTCCTTCTTCTCCTTTTCTCCTACACTCTTCTTCTTCGGTTCCACCTTCCCTCCTTTCTTCTTCTTTTCTCTAAAAGCACAAGCAATGACTGTGTCAACAGAAAGCAGGGCTGCATGTAACACCGTAATGTACACCATCATTCACAAAAATGGATTACAAGCGACAATTATGTTACACAAGATATTAAATAAATCAGTTTTTTTACATCCTATTCATCTGTGAATCCAGAAAAATATAATGCATCAAGGTTTCGACGGGAATATTGTGCAGCACGACTGTCTTCAACATTGATAATAATCAGAAATGTTTCTTTAGCATCAAATCGGCATATTATTATGATTTCTGAAGATCATGTGACACTGAAGACTGGAGTAATGATGCTGAAAACACAGATTTGATGTTTGCATTGCATTAAACAGATATTCACATAATTTGTACTGTATTTTTGATTCAAATAAAAGCATGCCTTGGCGAACAGAACAATAATACAATCTTACCGAACTAATTATTTATTTGATGTAATCTGATATTTTGCCCAAAGCTTGCTTTCAAATACTGTAATATGCAAGCTGAGGTTTATATAAAAGCACGCGCTGTACAGTAATGATTAAGTTTGATAGATGTTTTCTCACTTGGTAACAGGCGCCGCTCCTCCTCCGCTCTCTCTGTACTCCTTCATGGCTTTCTCATACTGTTTCTTGGCCTCTTCAGCTTTTCTGTCCCACTCCTGCAACACACACAAGACACATTGAGCTGAATCAGTTTCCTCTGAATCAGCACAGCATCGGGAGGTCATGCTTCACGCATCTGTCTGCAACACAACACAACAAATAATTCAGTCAGTGGATAATACAAGTCTTCAGGGCTGTTTTCTGCTGTTAGTTCAGTTCAGTCTGCTCAACATACAGACCGGGTTCAGCTGTGTATGTGTATTATATTTGTAAAAATAAATAAAATATGTTTTAATGTGTGTTATGGCCACTGGATATGCCAGTATCAAATCTTCATGTTGTGATTAATTGCTATTGCTTTTATCACTGTATACGGTATTATCACGATATTGAAATTTAGTTGCAACAAAGTACAGTATATAACAGAAACAAAAATAACTGAGCATTTAAATACAATAAAGCAATACACAACAAGTGTATAAAGTAAAACATGTTACAGATTAAAGTGCAAAAGAATTATGAAGACAGATAGGTATCTCTCAACAATAAGATTGTTACAGCATTAACATTCACAATAGCTACAGTTATTAATATTTGTTACAAAATACAACTCAGCTCATTAAATAACATGGTTGCAACTTTTGATTTTAACATGCGTTATTAAATATTGGAATTACCTAAGATTAATGAAGATGTTTTCAGTGAGTTTAACTAATGAATTAACTCATGTCAAATAATGAAGCCCTGATGTAAAGTGTGACCGGACAATAACGAATCGAAACACTAGGGCATGATGTAGTCCGGATTAAAATGTGAACAGGCTTGAAAATAAAGTCTATTAAATCTAAATGGACCCTTTTCACAAGACTGTGATGACGCGTTAACAGTCATCAGCATCGTAAATCCTCAAGTTTTGATATTTGTATTTTTAATGTATGTACATTTATAACACTATACATTGTATTATATTACCTTTGCATCAAATTACAAAAAACTAGTTTATGCTGATGTGAGGGTGTTTCTAATACAGCGTCTATGGGAGGGAGGGAGGGTCAATTTGACCGTTCTTATCTCTTCTTCTCTTTTATTGAAAGTCATGAAAACACTATCATAGAGTTTGTATTTTTTTCTCCCATTCGCTGCTCTTCAAGTTAACCCAACTATGACGACTTCCGCTGCTGAGGAACCCAGAAATGTGAAAAGGGTCCATATTTAAGACAGAAAGTTGAGCAGCTGCATCATTGTTTCCTGGTACCAGCTGCATTATGTTTAGCGCCATCTGCTGATTGAACATATGATTTTTGGAAATGGTTAAAAGCGGAGTTATCTGTTTTTCTAAATGAACTCTTTATATGTATATTATGTAGACACATGAAGTGGTTTAGGACTGTGAAGCTTTGGAGATGTTGATGGAAACGATTGACCATCAATTTTTTTATTCTGAATCTGAATTAAGTGTTGCCTTTTTTTATTCCCACATTCACGTGTTAATTATAAACAAATAATAATAATTGACTAAAAGCTAAAGTGAAAGATTTTGTTTAAGAGCAGAGGCTGGTGGTGGCTTGCAACTTTTTCTGTTTATAGAAACACTGGCGGGGAAAGAGTTAACGGCTGCTGTGAGGACTCTCTGGTCACTGTTGTGTGTGACTTTATTTCACCTCTTTGCGGTCTTTGCTCAGCTGTTTCCACATTTCTCCAGCCTTCTTGGAGATTTCAGTGACTGATATCCCAGGATTCTCACTCTTGATTCGCTCTCGGTTGCCGTTGAGCCACAGCATGTAAGAGCTCATCGGCCTCTTCGGAGCCCTGGGGTCCTTCGCCTTCTTCTGTTGGTCAGAGAGAGAGAGAGAGAGAGAGGGGAGAGAGAGAGAGAGTGAGAGAGAGAGAGAGAGAGAGAGAGAGAGGGAGAGAGAGAGAGAGAGAGAGAGGAGAGAGAGAGAGAGGGAGAGAGAGAGAGAGAGAGGGAGAGAGAGAGAGGGAGAGAGAGAGAGAGAGAGAGAGGAGAGGAGAGAGAGGGAGAGAGGGAGGGAGAGAGAGAGAGAGAGAGAGAGAGAGGAGAGAGAGAGAGAGAGAGGGAGAGAGAGAGAGAGAGAGGGAGAGAGAGAGAGAGAGAGAGAGAGAGAGGAGAGAGAGAGGAGAGAGAGAGAGAGAGAGGGGAGAGAGAGAGAGAGAGAGAGAGAGAGAGAGAGAGAGAGAGAGAGAGAGAGAGAGAGAGAGAGAGGAGGTTAATACAGTGTGCTAATGCGGGTCATGTGTGTTCAGTTTATTTTCTGAACTGTTGAACAGATGCTTGTAAACAAATGAACCCTTTCATGCATGTGTCCACTACACTATTTCCCTCAAAATAAAATATATTGACAAAAATGATTGGCACAATTTTTCACTTGTTTAAAAGTAAAATCAAACATGCAAAAAAAATTGTTTTACCGATTTAATAATTAATGCATGCACAAAGTGTGTGTGTCGTTTTATCAGACAATAGCAAACTAGCACCAGTGTGCATCTCTCTGATGCCTTTCATTTATTAAATATTGATATGCATGATATGTATTTAACCTCTTTCCGTGGCTTCCTCTCTTTCTTCTCCTTCACCACTTTCTTGGGCTTCTTTTCAGGTTTTTTCTTCTTGCTTTCTTCCTCGCTGCCTCCATCGTCTGCTTCGCTGTCACTCACCGAAGCGTTACTGTCATACCTGCACAGACAGCATTATATTAGCAGACTGAACGACCGTCTAAGCATCAAGAGAAAAAGAAAGGATTAATCACTTACTCTTCTGGGACGTCGTCAATCTCTTCTCCAGGGTTGAAAGACTCGTCTACAGGAAGATAATCGATATTAACTACAGTAGATGCTCGACAGAATTCAGCCCCGCATTAGAGGCACAAATCATAACATACAGTCATGTAACGTAAAGCTAGTTTTGATCAGAAAAGGCATGCTATATGTATTCATATTGAACCGGCTTACGGCTCGTGTGCAATACAAACCGAACGATTCGTTTGGAAATTAAAGGAGCTTAAAGTGTGTGAAATATAATGTTCTCAGAGCCACTGCACTCAACAACGCAGCACAAACGATGTAATAATTAAATGCTCATGTAATATTTAGTTTTACTTCCTGAAGACGACATGCAATATTTCCATCTTAAAGGGGCCATGAACTGAGAAATCAAATTCCCTTTATCAATATACCATAAAAACATCTTGCAAGTACTTTTTTTTCAAGATTTAATTGAATCATGTAACCAGAAGTTTCTAGATATATGAATACGTTTTTCTTGCCTCGTGGGTTTACATTATCTTAACAAGCAAAGCAATAATATTTGGGCTACAGATTATCAAAAATATTCTATGGTTATTAAACAGGTCTGTGAAACGTTGAGGTACATCGTAGTAGTTTCGTGCGCGCGTGAACATCATGGGGACGTACAACACAAAGTACCTCACACTTACTCAATGTGTTAACGCGCGTAACTAACGTAAATCAAGCAAGCTAGTATGCACAGCCCATGAAGTGTTGGAGAAATAACACATTAGTGTATATGGCAAGACGTTTTGACTTATTCATTCTCAGTATATTAATTCTTGATATCAACAATTCAGTTTTTACTAGTTAAAAGTTCATTCTTGATATCTGTAATTGTATTTTCACTAGTTAAATTTTACCATAGACTGCCATTCAATATCAATTATTGATATCAATTGACATTTCTGATATCTGAAAATGTATTTCTGATATCAACAAGTGATTTTGAAGGGCATTAACTAATGATAATACAATTACAGATAAAGAATTACAGTCTTTACTAGTTAAAATCTAATTTCTGATATCAAGAATGAACATTTTAACCAGTAAAAACTGAATTGTTGATATCAATAATTCATATCCTGAGAATAAATACAAGTCAAAACGGCTTGCCTATATTAGTGGACCGGAGGGAATATGGATTTTTTTCCAGATAATAAATTCAAGCTCTTTCAAGGACCTTGACTTTTTTAGTTTTTTTTAGATTCACAAACTTTCAAGGACCCGTGGGAACCATGTTTGTTGAATAAAAAAAAAATAACTCACATTATACGTGGACCTCAGAGTGCATACAAATAAAAAAATGCAGTTTGTGACCCTTTAAAAAAAACATCAATAAATACACTAACTGCAGAAAGCGCCCTATATATGTTTTATTTGAGGTGTGTCAGTACCGCTGTCGCCCTCCGAATCGTCGCTGCCGTCTCCCTCCTCTCTGATCTTGCCCTCTGCTTTCATTCTCTCCAGGTAAGCGTCATGCTGGTCTTCATCAGAGTCGCTGTAGCCGTCAGCTCCTTTCATGCCCTAGCACACATCAGTAAACACTGTCAGTGTAACGCATGACTGTGTACGCGGCCGCAGGAGGTTCAGTGAAAGTGTAAACACACAGAGTCTGGATCAGAGAATTAGCTCTTATTCCCATCAGCACAGATCCGTCGACGGCATGCGTTGTTTATTTAGTTCAAACCAGTTACAGATGCGCGTCCAGCCGTGTGTGAACTCATAACAACATTCAGAAACAAAACATCAGTCAGAACGATTGAGAGAAAGCATGCAAGAGACAGAAAAGATAACGTTATTAAATATTAATGCATGTATTAATCTAACATTACTCATTCAGAAGCAGAGGAAACCTGAATTTGATCTAACGAGGTACATGCTCAAAAGTTTGGGTCAGTCCGATTTTATGTTTTTGATTGAAGATTATTCTGCTCATCAAGGCTGCATTTATTAGTTTAAACAAACACTAATATTGTGAATTATTATTAGAATTTAAATGATCATTTTTCTATGTGAATATCTGTTCAAAATGTAATTTATTCATGTGATTACTCCAGTTTTCAGTGTCACATGATCTTCAGAAATCATTCTAATATGATGCATTGCTGCTCATGAAACATTTATGATTATTATGAATTATAATATTATATTATACTGTTAGAAAACAGTTGAGCTGTCCAATATTTTTCAGGATTCACAGATGAATAGAAAATGTGACCAGCATGTATTAATGTCTTTACTTTATTGGACTTTTGACCAATTTTATTGCAGAATAAACTTTATAGATTTATAAAAGCACTGTTTCACTAGAACTGGCTTTAAAAAGGCCTTTTCCCCACATTATATACATGAATAGAGATATCACTTTAACTAGAATTATAATACATTTGGATATTGCCCAGCTCTATGATGCATATTACTTATAACCAGTGGTGTCGACGTTAACACGTTAATATTATTTCATGCAAATTAATCGTTTGATAAGGTTTCCAACTTCTTCAATAGGGCTATTTTGAAAATACAGTCGTGGGAAATTTGGGCAACTTTTAATAACGCAAGTTTCAGCCAGAGCATACAACACATGACAAATAATCATGACAACAGCCTCTATAGATTACATTAGATCATAAACACACGAGTATGATAGATTATGGTTTGTGTGTGATTTTCTTGATGAATCTGTACATCTGAAATCTATTGTGCAGCGATATAAAAGGCTATAAATAGCATATTTTAACAACAGCAATCGACCAAATTCCACTCGTGATCACAAAAGGAGGTTATTACAAACACTCGATGGTGGTTTGAAGTGAGTCCTGAGTAAAAGTGTGTTATTAATCTCATAAATCATCTTATGAAGCATGATGGTAATATTAGCTCTGATGCAGCCGCAGAACGGGTCCAAATCTTCTTCATAATGCATTTTGTCATAGTAAGATCGGAAGAAAATGTTTTGTTGTATTTAGAAATGCGTTTGATAATAGTTGGGTTAATGGGATTGAGGTGATGTGGCTTTATTGCCAGTATAAAGACTGATAACGGCTGAATAAAAACAATAATAATTAGGATTATGTCTAATATCTGGCAGAGGTATAACTAGTTTATCATGCATTTCTTTATTTCAACACATTATATTTCTAATTAATCATGATTAATTTTGAAGTTACCTCTTTAGCGCCTCTGTTCTTGATGTTCAGCTTCTTGGCATTGACAAAGTCAAAGAGTTTTCCGTACTCTTCCCTGCAGAAGACAGAAGAGCGGCGGTCTCCGTTATTTCTGTGACTCTCGTGAGGGACAGACGAAGCACGCTGCTGTGGTTTACCTCTCGATGTTGCTGAAGGTGAACTGGTTATTCTGCTTGGTCTCGATCTCGAAGTCGAAGGAGCGGGTGGTGGTGGTTCCTCTGGCGAAGTTAACGCAGGAGATCTCCTCGAAGCGCAGGTGAACCGGCGGCTTGTGCACGTAGATGAAGCCTCGCTCCAGAGGATACAGCAGCCCTGAGCTCGCCTTGTACGCACAGGTTATACACTGAGACCCTGAGTGACTACACAGACAGACACAGACACAGACACACAGACACACACACACACACACACACACACACAGAGAGAGAGAGACACACACACACACACACACACAGAGAGAGAGACAAACACACACACACAGAGAGAGAGAGAGAGACACACACACACACACACACACACAGAGAGAGCGAGATAAAGACTTAACTTAATGAGCTCAACTTCTCATCTTGACACATTAATATGAGACCCAGGACCACAAAACCAGTCAGAAGGGTACATTTTCTGAATCTGAAGATTTATAATAATTTGTTATGATCGGACAATATTTGTAAATCTGGAATCTGAGGGTGCAAAAAAAGAAAATCATCTTTAAAGTTGTCCAAATGAAGTTCTTAGCAATGCATATTACTAATCAAAAATTAAGTTTTGATATATTTACGGTATGAAATTTTCTAAATATCTTCATGGAACATGATCTTAATATCCTAATGATTTTTGGCATCAATTAAAAATGTATAATTGTGACTCATACAGTGTATTGTTGTCTATTTCTACAAATAAACCTGTGCTGCTTCTGACTGCGTCTGTGCTCCAGGGTCACATATGAGAACTAGAAGTGGATAACATGAGCAATTCATAACCACAATATTTGGTGTAAAAAAGGTGTGTGCGATATTTATCATGTCAAATAATATCATTGTTGTTTTAGCGATATGTGAGCTGACACGGAGTATGTCACTCACTTTGCAAAAACATAAATATATATTTTTTTCAAACTAATATTGAGAGTCCAAAAGCATTCACATACAGTAGAATGCTGTTAACATGAATATAATTCAAGTTATGAAAGCAAAAAGACATCACTGTGTGTGTGTGTGTGTGTGTGTGTGTGTGTGTGTGTGTGTGTGCGCCTGTCTGTGTGTGTGTGTGTGTGTGTGTGTGTGTGTGTATATATAAGATATGATATACTTAATATCACACAAGCAACAGTGCTGTTTTCCTGAATAAATATTGAGTGAGTTACATTTAAGACAAAATATTGCCTGTTTTTTCTGTTTTGCCAATAAATAAAACCTTCAAATCAAAGCTGGAGCAGAACATTTGTGTCTCAGATCAACACTGCCGTGTTTCGTTCCTGAATTAATTTGTTTTGAACGAATCATTTGAATGCACTGACTCACAGTGCATTATGGGAAATCTCTAGCCATCGAGTGTACATCGGTTGTACACTCGTTTTGCGGTGCATTGTGGGATTGAATGAGTGCACTCGAGAACATCCACTCTGGTTTCGAACACCACTCAAAGCTGTCTATTTGAGGGCATAGGGGGCGATTTCGGATACAGCCTTGTTTAGTTTCTAAATGAATCATCTGCTTTGAACGAATCGTTTGAATGACTGACTCAGTGAATCACTCGTTAGGACTTGCTGCCACCTACTGGAGTCATATTTATCAAATATCAAAAATATTGTGCAATCATTGTTAGAGGGAAAAAAACAACAACAAAAATTGGGTCAATATCACACTCCCCAAGGAATACATTTTTTAAATATAATTATTTAAATTTTTATAAAAAATACTATTATGACAAAGACCGAATAATTGAGAAAGGACTTTTCTGATCAAGTTATTCCTCATTTTCTCTCTAAACGTAAGTACTGCTACCAGCCAGCATCATCCACAATAGAGATAATGATAGTGAATCATCCACCCCTAATGAGAAACATAGAAAGCTGTGTTTAATATAAGTGCATCAGTTTGTGTGCTTTACCCCTGGAAGTTTCCGGGCACCGTGATCTTCCTGCTGACCAGAGCCTTCATGACCCTGCTGACGATCTCGTAGAGCGGCCCGGACATGTCCTTACTGAGCTTGCCTTCATAGCGCTTCTCCACCTCGTCCCTAGAGAGGACAGAGACAGATCCAGTCAGACCGTGAACCTCAGACAGACAGAGACAGCCCGGCGTACTCACTCGCTCATGTTCAGAGCCAGACTGAGCTCTTCGTCTTTGGAGAAGAGGAGGATGAGGAAATGATAACGCGTCTGACCCTGTTTAATGGGCGGGTCGAGACTGATCTGGAAAACAAAAGCATTCGGACTGGGTCAAGCACCACAAATAAACCACAAAACTGCGTTTTTATACATGTGACCCTGGACCACAAAACCAGTCATAAGGGGCTTTTTTTACGCTGAAATAAATAATCTTTCCATTGATGTATGGTTTGTTATGATCGGAAAATATTTTAAAATCTGGAATCTGAGGGTGCAAAAAAATCTAAATATTGAGAAAATCATCTTTAAAGTTGTTTAAATTAAGTTCTTAGCAATGCATATTATAATCAAAAATTAAGTTTTGATATATTTACGGTATAAAATATCTTCATGGAACATGATCTTAATATCCTAATGATTTTTGGCATAAAATAAAAATGTATAATTTTGACCCATACGATGTATTGTTGGCTATTGCTACAAATATACCTGTGCTGCTTATGACTGCGTCTGTGCTCCAGGGTCATCTGTAAAGATTTAATGAATAAAACCTGAGATTCTGCATTTAACCAGCAGGTGGCAGCACAATGCATTATTTAGCACGAGACACAACAGGCAAGTTTACATGCACACGGTTTATAATGCATTAGGGGTGTGATATTGACATTGAAAAAGTTTCTAGATATTTGTATTTTTTTCTTTAACCATAATTAAACTTTTGCGGAGTGTGTTTTTTGTGCCTTAGCTGGCTGAGGCCTTTAGAAACAGAGCACGTGACTGCTTGTATGAATGACCATTGAATCATGGTGTCAAATTATTTGTTCAAAAACAGGAACGAACGTTGCAGTGTTGCTCCGAGACGCACAAATGTCCTGCTCCGGCTTTGATTTGCACTAGAGACAAAAACAGCCAATTTTGATATTAACTTCGTGTTAGTTGAACTGCTGTATAAATGTAATAACATTTGTGATTGTGCCCACATGCTAATATTTAGAAAAATGGCTTTTGTGGTATTACATAACTATATCATATCTTATAAATAAAAAACAAAAACCCATACAGGGATATTTTTTACATTTAGTCATTTAGTAGATTTTATCCAAAGCGACTTACATCTATGGTTGCACAGGCGTGGACAATTTCTGGTAAATTTCCAGAAACTTTCCAAAAATCCCCGGAAGATTACAACAGAAGCCATCAAAACCAACAAAAGACCAATGATATGCCAGCACTATAACAAGTCTCAGTTAGCCTAAAGGCCTAAGTATGCTTATTTTTTATGGGTACGTTAGTGTATGCATATGCACAGTCGTACGCACAGCCTTGCAAAGTATACTTCATTTGACTCGTACACATACACAGACGTGCATGCGCGTGCATTCGCTTTGCGCCAAAGTGCAATACCTTTCCTGGCCTAGTGGGGGCCGTAGAGAGCAGTTATGAAGATTACAGTGTGACGAAGGACATGGAAGAAAAACTCACAGAAGCACAGCGGAAAGGCTAGCCGTGACCAAGTATTACTGCAAGCTACCGTTTGGGAAGCCGGACAGCGTCTAAGCTTATTCCGGAGGTGTGTGAAGCCATGTTTATGCAGTGAATCGAAACCCCCACGGCAGCGTTTCCACCTTGCGGATAAACTAATTACTGCAAGAGAGTTTAATACACATGTGCGACCTGCGCGTACAAAGTCCGGGGGTGCGCGTACAGTAAGCGTGTACTATTCTGATGACGAAATTCACGTCAAGCGCACTGTACGCTGTCCCTCGCGTACAAAGTGAAGTATACTTTAACCTTAACGCAGCACACATAGCATTTTCTGCTTTCATATCTTGAATTATAGAGTCTCTCAAGACGGTTTATACAAGCTTTTCCTGGTAATATGATTATTTTAGGTCTACACAGCACTGATTGTCATTTCATCCTGATTGCGCTCGTTCGGATTGATTTTGACGTTTCCAGTCGAAAGGATGATTTGAGTGCATTAGGTTTAGTTTGTCTCAGAACTCACCACAAAGAACATCTGCCTCTGGTCCTTGTGCGGCAGCAGGAAGAGCCGCAGGACGGTGGTGTACGGGATCTTATAGTCAAACGTCTTACCGTGCAGGTGCAGGAAGGAGGGGTAGATACGGATATCATACCTGAGAGACAGACACTAACGCAGTCAAACACAAGTCATGTGCATCACTGCAAAAAAATGCTTCATTACGGTTCATTATTTATGTGCATTTGTATGAAAACTACCTTAATTGTATACAAAAAAAAATATTTGAATACAATTGTTATATTATCTGAAAATAAATAGCATTGAATATAATAGTTCTGTTGTTAATTTTAACCTCTAATGTGTGTCCCTGGAGCACAAAAGCAGTCATAAGCAGCGCAGGTATATTTGTAGAAATAGCCAATAATACATTGCATGAGTCAAAATTACCAAAAATCATTAGAATATTCAGTAAAAATCATGTTCATGAAGATATTTAGTTCTTACCGACATACCAAAACTTAATTTGATTAGTAATATGCATTATTAAGAGCTTAAGGCGACTATTGTTCAATCCTAACAAACCATACATCAACAGAAAGCTTGTATATTCAGCTTTCAGATAACGATCAATTAAAACTGACTCTTATGACTGGGTTTGTGATCCAGGCTCCATATTATGTAGCAAATGAGAGGGTTTCCGGATAGTTTACAGCATTAGTTACGAGATTTATTTTTCTTTAATTAATAAAACCTATCTATAGGTGTTGAGAAATATTATTCTGAATAATTGAAAATGTTGTATCCTTTATGTGCGTTCAAAAGTGAACTAAAGTCTTATGGGTTTGTAACGATATGAAGATGGGTAAATGGATAAATTAACATCTAATCAATCGATCTGGCAAAAGATGTGTATGGTTGTGTCACGGATGCTTTAAGAACACAACACTTACCTTCCTCTCGGCGTGAGGCACTGAAGCTCTTTGAAGACACACACAGCGTCTCCAGTAGCCTGGATGACGTCTGCCTTCGAAAGAACATTCTGAGCGAACGCCTGCGACAGAGAGATGAGCATCATCAGAACCAACACACTCACACACACACGCACACACGCGCGCACACACACATGTACTCACACACACGCACACAGCCACACACACACGCGCGCACGCACACACACACGCATGCACAGGCACACACGCACGCACAGGCACGTGCGCACACACACACGCACTCACACACACACGAACACAGCCGCACACACACACACACACGCACACACACACACGCACGCACACACACACACACACACACACACACACACACACACACACAGCCGCACACACACACACACACACACACGCACGCACCAGTGCTGGGGGTAACGCATTACAAGTAACGCGAGTTACGTAATAATATTACATTTTTCAAGTAACTAGTAAAGTAACGCATTACTTTTTTAATTTATAACAAAATATTGGAGTTACATTTTCAAAAAAGGAACGCAAGTT
This sequence comes from Gymnocypris eckloni scoliostomus, assembly GCA_027564155.1. Lineage (NCBI taxonomy): Eukaryota > Metazoa > Chordata > Actinopteri > Cypriniformes > Cyprinidae > Gymnocypris > Gymnocypris eckloni. Next base: position 32,852,751 of record CM050426.1, read on the forward strand.
ACTTTCTTCCCCATTTATTGACTGACATCACGCACACACAAGCACGTATACACGTTACTTGAATGTGAATTTATTCATTAGAATTAATAATCTCACTTTCAAGGGGGTCCTACAATGCATCACAATCTACTACTACTTCAATCAAAATGTTGCAAAAAGTCAAAGTTTTAGGTAGATGCATATTGCACAGAATTGCTTTATGGTAAAAAGAGTTATTAAGTGCAATAAGTTGCAAAAAAACAACTCCTTGCCATCTCTTGCTGTCTGACACACATCTTGGACAACGAGCAATCTTAAAGCACACACACACACACACACACACAAGTATGCACACGCATAAAATCTGGAATCTGAGGGGCAAAAATCTAAATATTTAGAAAATCGTCTTTAAATTTGTTCAAATGAAGTTCTTAGCAATGCATATTACTAATCAAAAATTAAGATTGGGTATATTTATGGTAGGAAATCTACAAAATATCTTCATGGAACATGATCTTAATATACTAATGATTTTTGGCATAAAATTAAAATAAAAAAATTGACCCATACAATGTATTTTTGGCTATTTCTACAAATATACCTGTGCACTGCTTATGACTGCTTTTATGCTCCAGGGTCACATAATGTAATATTTTTTTTTATATATAAAAATAAATATCTTTATTTTACACTCTTAAAGCAGTATCATATCGCATATCGCATTTTTCTTCAATATCGCACAGCCCTAGTACAAACCGTATTTTCTATCGCCCTACACCTAAACCAACCCCTCACAGGAAACTATGCATTTTCACTTGTAATAATTGTAATATCGATAAGCTTTTTTACCCATGGAGACCTCAATTTAGGTCCCCACAGTGACACAGGTCCCCATGAGTCCCCACCGGGACACACACACACCTCCACAGGGTCCGAGCCGTCGTCTCCGGTGTTGGGCGGCACATAGAAGCGGACCTCCATCAGGGACACCTCGGCGTCATCGTTCTGATGAAACTCCACCGTCACCTCGTTCTTCCCCGTTGCACACTGGGACACGCTGGACAGCGGGATCTCGAAGACGGGGCTGTCGCTCACATCAAACGACAGCAGAGACCCTGAGCAGACAGACAAACTCAATTAGATATCATCAATATTTGAATTATATTTGATATATTACGAATCACTTTAGTTAGGGGGAAAAAAGCTTTTGCCTTCTCTCCTGAGGCCACAAGAGGGCGCATAGAGCAAAATATTACTACTGCACGCTTCTCCAAAGCAATAAAATAACATGACTATCTTTGAAAAAAGTGCATATTGTTTAAAATAATGTTTATAAACCATATACAATTAATTAAGTAGCTTAAACAATTAGAAACAAAACAGCATCATTTAAAGTACTTTTCATTTAAAAACATGAGATGCTGTGGGATGTTTTTCACAAGTTGAACTAACATCGATTTTACTTGGCTTTCGAAACATGTGACTCTTTGAAGAAAATGTTTTTGATTTTTTTTGACAGCCTTAGTGACCATATAATAGTGAGCAAAATCAGTATTTTATTTATTAGCCTCAGTAATATGACAATTTACACCCGATTCAAAAAGTTTGCGGTTGTGAATATTTCGTGTTTTTGAAAGTCGTGTCCTTCTGCTCACTAAGGCTGAATATGTATTTGATCAAACCTACAATAAAAATTGTGAAATATTATTAAAATAAATTTTAATTGTTTTCTATGTGAATATGTGTTAAGCTGTAATTTATTTATGTGATTAAATCTGTATTTTCAGCATCATTACTGCAGTCTTCAGTGTCACATGATCTTCAGAAATCATAATAATATGATGTGTGTGTGTGTGTGTGTGTGTGTAGATGTGCGTATAGATGTGTGTGTGTGTGTGTGTGTGTGTAGATGTGTTTGTGTAGATGTGCGTGTGTGTGCATAGGTGTGCGTGTAAACGTGTGTGTGTGTGTTTATAGATGTGTGTGTGTGTGTGTGTGTGTGTGTGTGTAGACGAGTGTGTGTGTGTGTGTGTGTGTGTAGTGTGTGTGTGTGTGTGTGTGTGTGTGTGTGTGTGTGTGTGTGTGTGTGTGTGTGTGTTTATAGTGTGTGTGTGTGTGTGTGTGTGTGTGTGTGTGTGTGTGTGTGTGTGTAGACGTGTGTGTGTGTGTGTGTGTGTGTGTGTGTGTGTGTGTGTGTAGATTTGTGTATAGATGCGTGTGTGTGTGTACCTGAGAATTTGGCGGTGCCCCAGTTCCAGCCCTTCACACACATGTCCTTCTCCGCCAACTCAACCTTGTAGTTTGTTTTAAAAAACGCTGAGATTTTCTCAAAATCCTGCGGCGGGGAGGAAAGAGTGAAAGAAAGAAGAGATAAACAGAATGAATGCCTCACTTCCCCTCACTTCCGCTCTCATCCAGTCACGGGTTCATTAATAAAGCGAGTTGGCAGCGGCGCTCGGCCTTCTGGGACGGCAGAGGTGTGTGTAATCCGGCCGGAGGCTGATGCGGAGCACGCTCAATCAGCCTGTTTATTTATCCAGCGCTGTGCAATCGCTTCCACATGTAACTCCACCAGGTGTGTGCGCGTCCATCTGTGCGATAATGAGCTTGGCACTGTTTAGCGTATCCCTCACGATCACATTAACATTACACAAACCAGCAACTCTCACACAGCTCTCCCTGATCCTCAAAACATGGCTTTCTGTCCCTAACGTAAAGACCAAACAATTACGACGCTGTTAAAGTTGAACAATGCAACTAAATGCACAGCTCTGTGCAACTCTGTCTGCGTTACATGATACAGATAACTCCGGAGTTACAGTACCAAACACAATGACTTCATACAAACACACACATACAGAGCAAATCCATTATTGGAGGCCAGTGATTAAGCCCTGGAGAAAAGCATTCCTGAAACATCTTGAATCACACACACACACACACTCACACACACACTCGCTCTCTCACACACACACACACACTCGCTCTCTCACACACACACACACTCTCTCACACACACACACTCACTCTCTCACACACACTCTCGCTCTCTCACACACACACACTCGCTCTCTCCACACACTCTCTCACACACACACACTCGCTCACTCTCACACACGCTCTCTCACACACACACACACTCCTCTCACACACACACACACACACACACTCACTCTCACACACGCCTCGCTCTCTCACACACACACACACACACTCACACACACACACACACACACTCTCACACACACTCGCTCTCTCACACACACACACACACACACACTCCTCACACACACACTCGCTCTCTCACGCGCACACACTCGCCTCTCTCACACGCACACACTCACTCACACACTCACCTGCGCACACTCTCACACGCACTCGCTCACACACACGCACTCACTCATGTTTACATGTTTATAAATGTATATTCATATTTTTAAATTATATATAAATATATTTAATAAATAAACAAAATTTTTCTTAAATAAATACATGGATGTTTGTATTTATATATACATAATAAATATACACAGTACACACACACATATATAACGTACATAGAAACTGTTATTTTGGATGCGATTGATCGTTTGACAGCACTTGCTTATGTGTGTTCTCAAGGTCTGACAAACATGTGGAAATGTCACATCAAATATCAATATCATACGCAATTAATAAATGTGATGATTGTATTTTCGCCAGGCCTAATCACATGCATCTATCCGGTCCGTTCTCAGCCGTCCATCGCACTCACTGTGTCTTTGAAGCCGTCGTATCTGTAGATGTGTCCGTTGCTGGTGGCCAGTTTGATCCCATGACCCACACAGACGCGCCGCCACTGGGCCGCAGACAGCTCAGGGGCCGGGATACTGTCCACCTTCCCTGTTTTATGGCTTTTATAGACCACAGACTGCTTGCTGAACCTCAGCCGGCCATCATTCTGACAACAAACACAAACAGCATTCAGAGATCATGTCCTACGAGGATATATCCTCATGTATATTACATATGTGCATTCTTTAAGCTTTGTATCTAAACACAATCCCAGCAGGTGTAAGAGTAAGCGTCACACGTGCATCATATTTGATACATCAGGGTTTTATGGCTCATAAAGAAAGAATATGAGGCTCAAACTGGCGGAGAAAAACTGAGCAATAACATGCAGATGATGATATTTATATGGACAGTTTCTAAACGTAAATCAATTAAATGTTATAACAGGCTACTCACATAAAATGATCATAAATATCAGCCGTCACTATATCTTCCAATAATGTCTTAGCAAGATGATATTAAAATGATCAGTTTTATGATCAAAGCTTTGAAATGTATACTGTTGGGAAAAACATATAATGTCAAAATATTAATATATTAATGCATATTAACTATCCTCGAATGCCTGATGGATCATTTAAATAAGTCTCAATAATCAAGTAAGCCTAAACTGCTTCAGTCCAGTAAGAGTTAATCTGGAAATACTACTATATTACTATAATATAAGAGTCATTCTTATGATCATATAATAAAAACCAGTAAACAACAAACAAAAAGACAAGTGTATCATGACCTGAAGATGAATATTTGCATAATTATACTATCCTTTTACATGCATAAACTATCAATGAGTTGACAGATGTAGTAGATCTGATCATGTTGATATACTTTACAGGCCTAATATGTATTATTGATTCATAAGGCTTTATAGTTGATATGGCCAGTTGAGGTGAAATGTCAAACTGCGGCACCTAGGGGTCACTTTAATGTTTGCCAGTGTATGCGTGTTTCATAATAATAATAATAATAATTAATAATAAATGAACTCCTCCACACCCGAGTGCCAGTGTAGCATCACCTACCCAAGATCCCTTGACCTCTGTGTGAATGTCATTAAACTCCAGAGTGTCTCCCATCTCTGTAAATAAACAAACAATAACACAATATCATCATATTCATCAGCAGACGAGATTCACTCGATCATATCTCGCTCTGAAGACTTTCATTCACTTCTACATGAGCTGCTCTATTAATAACCACACCGAGCTCCATACAGACAGCCTTGTATCCAGCACGGGCTGTGAGGGATGGATTATAGGGAGTATGTTACTGATGTTAATGCGCTAGTGATGCTAGTAATGCTGTCTAGATAACGATGACGTTAACGTTAGGCGAGTTCTGCTTGCACGTGCAGCGAACGCGCTTCCTTTAACTCCATCGGTAAACAATACAAACTTATTTTGACACTTACTTTGGGTGAAGAGCGCCTTTATAAATATGAATAATAATCGTGTTTCCGGGAGGTGAAGATATTTGATGTAAACACAGAGATAAGTTCAATGATCAAGCTCTTCTATTCTCCGGCTTCCCGCGTCAAGCCACCGGGGTCTGAACACAGTGAACCGGAAGGAGTGGTGAAGGGTCACGTGATTCCATAACACCGCGCGCACGTTTACTCGTTTTATTTTAATAAATTGTATTATTATTATTATTATTATTATTATTTATTCAGATACACAAACTAAACAAATGTAAAAATTTATTTCTAAATATTTTTTACTGTAGAATTGACAACGTTTTGATTTATTTAATTACTACCGCGGCAATCTATATGCTTTCAAAAATATATATATATATATCATATTTATGATTATAAAAATAACCTTTTATAACCATTTTATGAACGTAAATCTAACAAAATTATTTAAAAGTATTATCTTAAAGTATGCTTAAAATATAAAATGTTATTTTTAATATTAAATATAAAAAATAAGTAATTAAACATCATATAATAAATAAATAAAATTATATGACAATAAAGTCCGTGTTTATTGACCCTCCTAAATGTATATGTATAGGATAACAGAGGACCACATTATGCATGTATTATTATATTATTATGATCGTAAATAAAACGAAATAAAAATATATGAACTAATATAATAAAAACAAAATATTAAAATATTATCATTGACATATTATTGTTAATTGTATGTTTATATTAAAATAGTATAATGTTGTTATTATTATATAGCATTATTCATGTAGTATTATTAGTATAAAATAGTCATTATTAATATAAATAATAATTAATTAAATTCAAAATATTAGAATATAAAAATGTAAGTTTGTATTTATTGTCTCTCATGTATATGTACTGTATTATCTATGATTTTTTTAGATATTATCTTGTTTATTTTATGTTCATATACCCTATATAGCTATAAAGAGAACCAGATATAAAATATTACGAAATAATAATATTTTAACTAAATGTCGTCAAACGTGTTTAAAATATTCAAATGTTGTTATTAACATTAAATACAATATATAAATGTAATTAAATATCAAATAATACAAAAATATATGAAAATAAATCTGCATTTATATATATATGTATAGCGAGAGAGAGAGATATGAAGATAACCATATTATGCATATTATATTGTAATTATGATGATAAATATAATGAAATAAAACATATATGAAATAAATAAATAAAAAGATTAAAAAGCAATCATTAGCATATTATTATTAATTGCATTGTTATATTAAAATATATTCATATATTTATTATTTTTTATATTATCGATTTTTATATTTTATATTTAATATATAAAATATTATTAATGCTTTTATTAATATATTATTGTTGTTATTATTATAAACGATTAATAAAAATGATTCGTTAAATTCAAAATATTAGAAAATGAAAATAAAGTTTGCATTTATTATTTTTTTCGTGTATTGTTTGTAGAATTGTGTTATTGTGTAATTAATTTATAAATGTTTTGTTTGTTTGTTTGTTTTCTTCTGCTTTTAATAAATCACTAGCTATAAACATTTTTTTATATAGTGTTAAAGGTATAATACTCGTTCTCCGTGTGTTTGATGTGTTTATTACAGATACCGGTGTTAAACAGCAGAGGACGCCAGCGTCACGATTCATCCGATCACACATCACCTGACAGTAAATCAATCAAACATCAAACATCAAACATCATCTGACAGTAAATCAATCAAACATCAAACATCATCTGAGGAGTTCTGCAGTAATCCCTGACCGTGTTGATCCTTCCTCTTCTGTTAGTGTCACGCGGTGAAATCAAGCGCTTATCCTCTCATCACGCCTCGGAAACAAACCCACGCGCAGTGTTAAACACACAGTCTCACAATCTACTGTCAATAAAGACAATACCGGAGGAGTGACGCAGAGACCAGCAGAGAGAGAGAGACACACACACACACACACTCTCACAGAGAGAGAGACACACACACACACACACTCTCACAGAGAGAGAGAGAGACACTCACTCACACACACACACACACACACACACACACACACACACACTCTCACAGAGAGAACACACACACACACACACACTCCACAGAGAGAGACACACACACACACACACACACACACAGAGAGAGAGACACACACACACACACACACTCTCACACACACAGAGAGAAGAGA